>JADLZK010006301.1:0-49657 GCA_015847255.1 Hyparrhenia diplandra | reverse complement strand
GTATGTGTTCAATTATTTGGTGCGGATATTGCAAAAGTAGATATGTATGTTGCATACGTTGCAATGGTTGTACACTTATGTTGGAAGCATCTATCCCTAATGTTTTCATCTACTTTTTACACGTGTGTTGCTATTGTTTTCGACACATGTCTCAAGTATTTCATCTGTGTTCTTTTTTTTTAGAAGAAAATATGTGTTCTTTTGTATGTTGCAAGTATTGCATCTAGATGTTTCAAAAGTAAATCGAGAATGCAACATGTTGCAATGGTGTTTCAATGTTTGGAATGTTTCTTCTATTTTAGATGAATGTTGCAATGGTTTCATCCGGATGTTGCAAAAATGGATCGGGGTGTTTGCACGGGCGTCGGTGGTCGTCGCATTGTGCAAGGCATGGAGTGGGTGTGGGGCATGGGTCCGTCTGCGGCCCGATGCGGGCGAAAAGAAAGGGGGTTGAAGCCCGAACACGGTAGCGGTTTCCCTTGCGGCGAATGGGTCCGCGTGACTAACGGGTGCGGGTTTTGAGGGCGGGACATATTGGCGTGGGGCGGGGGCGGATGTGTGAAGCGATTAATGCGGAGCCACGTCCGGACAAGACACCTCCGCCCGGACGTTTTGGCGCTAGTACGGCCGATCTGATCCTTTCTAAAAAAACATGTGTTTAAGAATGTTGTTGAGACGGAATAGGAGATTACTCCCTCCGTTCCCGAGCGATTGTCGTTACGGGAGCGGACACGAGGACCCAAGGAAGGTAGGGAGGTAGGCACGCAAGGCGCCGATTCACGATTTTGTGGTGCCGGTTCCAACTCCCCAATCGCTAGCTAGCTTGTTTTATCAATTTCTCTTTCTTGAGCACAACAACATCTAAATAGGAAAAATAAACACTATAGTTGAGAGTGATGTGAGAGAGAGCTGTTGCTAGAGAGCACATTTATGGTCGCTAAAACGACAATCCTAATGGGACATCTCCTCGATCATAGAACCATGTTACTTTTATATTAAAAAAAAAAAAAAAAAAAAACCACCGTCTCCATGAGACATACTCCTCCGTCCCAAAATAAATGGTCCTAAATTTGGTCACCATCTAAATATATTAAAATATAATTAATATTTATTTTACATAATTAGTATCATTGAACCTAGTTTTTTAATAAATTTATTTGGACATTTAAATCTTATAAAATTTTCTGAAAAAAAAAAAAAAACCACACAACGTCTCCATTTTGAGACATAGGGAGTATTTATTCACTTATTCGCTTCATTCATCACATGGGATTATATTCTCGGTCCCCTTTCTCTCTCGCCTTCATCCATGGTCTCCCTGCTCCCTCGCGCGCCCTCCCTCGCCTTCCTCGCTAAGTCCGTCTGCTCCTCGCAGCGGCCGCCTGTGCCCTCCATGTCGTCGTCCTCCACCGCCGCTTCCGTGGCCGCCGGGTCAGAGGTGGCAGCCGGGTCGAGGAAGCTGCCGGTGCTGCTGTTCGACGTCATGGACACCCTCGTCCGGGACCCGTCCTACCACCACATCCCCGCCTTCTTTCAGTTCCGTACATGCCCCCGGCTCTCCTCGTTTACTTAGTTTGGGTTGTGTCTGTCCGGTGGGGTGGTTTAAGGTCTGCCGTTTAGGTGTTCGACGGAATGCATGTTTGGCTCTACGGAGTACTATATATTGTAAGGTATTGTAGGTAATGTTTTTGTCTGTGGTTTTGTGGTGGATTGCGTCCGTGAACGATTTGTTGGTGGAGAATTCGCGAACTGTGATAGTGCCAGCTGAAAGGATTGGTTTGGTGTAATGTTACTATATCTGACATGACCTGGTTAATCCATATGGTATTCTGTAAATTTAGTAATGAAATAGCATGGCTGAAATGTGAAGTGTTACCAACCATTTTGTTACTTTTCGTTCTGTATGTTCTTTTGCTTTGTTCCAATAAACTGTAGTTCAGATACTTGTCCAGTAACCGTGTGCCTTTGTGCTGATGTTTGTGATTATTGCATTACATTCTCAGCTGTCTATCTCTGTTTTATTTTAGCAGAATGTCCATGAAGGAACTACTAGAAAGCAAGCACCCAACGGCTTGGTCAGAATTTGAGAAAGGACTGATCGATGAGGTAAGTTGTAGATACTTGACTTATTCCTCAGATATATGATGCGTAGTATTTGTATGTGTTGTATGTGTACTAGTGGTGTATGCTTGATGTTCATTTGATCTTGCATTATCTGGTTTTAAATCGGTCATGCGTGTCATTTTTTCTTTGTTCATATGAATACATGCTGGACTAACCCTGCTTGAAATACCTTAGGTTTTCATGCTCACTGTTCTTGCTTCCTAGATCTAGAGATCCATTATTGAAAACCTTGTAAAGAATCATTCAGATCATCGTAAAGAGAAAAAAAACTCAATCTACGAGGGGTAAGACAACCCCCGAGCATTGCATTAAGAAGACTCATGTAGTTCGAGAAAACCCCCGAACCCCAGCCCATCCATACGTAACGGCACCGTAGGCCAAGTGAGAACGTCCACGACTAGGGCCGGGCCTTAGACCTGGCGTGGGACAGGCTAGGGGATTTTTCTAACCCTAGCATTGAAATTTGCTCCCATGGGGAGTCAAACTTAGGACCTGAGGAATACTACTCAAGCCACCTAACTAACTCAGCTAGAGGCCCTTTCGCTTTTATGTAAAGAAAGGTAAAGTTTACTGATCCAAACTACTTCACTAACGTTTAAAAAAACTGTGCACATTAGGAAAGGAGGAAAAAATAAAATGCTCTTTGCATCGACTCACGATGGGGATGGTTGGTCCACGGAGCGAACCATACCCAAACCATCGATCCATCTAATGAGTGTAGGAGCACCGGTCGATCCATTTCAATTACCTGCTGATCCCTTAGGCCCCAATGGATATTATGGGTTGTGGGTAGCCGAGGCAGAGAAGTCAGGAAGCTCCGTGAGTGGATCGTGGCCTTCCTGGCGCGGAAGTCCCCTACCCTCTACTCTTCCCGAGCTCGCCGGAGTCACGTTCGTCGCTGCCGTGCCCTCCTGGTTGAAGCCGACGACGTTGATATCGCTCTGCGTCTCCACCTAGGTGCTCAAGCGCGTCGCGCAGAGCTCGGCGCGTCGCGGGCCTCTTCCCTTCAACTGCTGCGGGGGGGCTCGGCGCGTCGCGCTTGCGCTTCCGGCCCAAAGCAGCGTCGCGATAAGTTCTTTGCCGGTCTAGCATCTGTGGCCGGAGCGCTGCGCCTTGCTCCGTCGCCCTCGCCGTGCCAGCTTGCGGAGGCACCGCTCGCCCCCGCCTTGCCGTGAGGCCACCGACGTGCGAGGAACTCGCCCTAACTCGGCGCGATGGCCGAGCGATCCCCGACTGGCGACCTGAGAGGCGTTGGTGGCCTTGGCCTCCTAGAAGCGACGGATGGCGCGGGGAGAAACGTGCGAGTTCTCGGGGTGGAAGTTGTCGTGCGGGCCGTGGGGTTCGTGGGCATGGCGGAGACGGCGTCGGCCCGTCTTCCGGATCTGGATGGCTGGTACATCTTGATTACGGCGATCTTGGCGCCAACTTACCGCTCGTTGGTGGGCTCGGCGGCCTCGGGCGTCGGCACGGGTGACCTCCTCGATGACATCTTTGGAGCGCGTCCTCGCGCGCCTCCGCCAACAACCCACCCACCACTGGCGCCGTGCGCGGCGTGCGCCCTGGTGCGCCGCCCAGCGGCGTCCCATTTCTTCTTGGGCCTGTGCCCTCATGCCTTCCGGGACCCGTGGTTCCTCATGCTCTCAGACTCCACGGCGCCGTCGCCAGCCGGCATGCCGGCCGTGGCTGGAACCCGAACCCGCGCGCCCCGGAGGGCCGAGGGCCGTGCGTGGCCGCGTCGGGCGGCCTTGTCCTCTCGAGGCTCTACCGCACACCGGACACGGGTGCGCTCACCGTCGCCAACCCGGCCCGCGTGGCGTGTCAGAGCTCCGTCCCCCCCGCACACAAGGTAGGCGAAGGGTGGATCGATCCACTCGATCCTAAGGTTTGAGTGTCTTTGAACCATTGGACCAAGCAGGCTTCATGTATCGTACAAGGGGCCCATTAGGTTCAATTCTATGGCTTGGTTCGACGAACCATCAGGTCAACCTGAACCCATCGTGAGCATCGACAATTTTGGTAGGGGTTGTGGACTCATTAGTTGTCAAAGCTAGTATAGACACCGGCCTAGGCGTCCACAAGAGTTCAAGCGTGGCAAAGACACAGTTTTATTAGGGAATTAAGGGTCGGGGGAGAGATTTTAGGAGATTTGGTTGATTTGTCGGGGATATGTCTTTGTTCTATAAGGGCATCTAGATTGTAATCATGACTTATCGAAGAAGGAATAAACCTCGTGAGCATTGGGGTGGGGTTTTATACTTAGGCGGTGGCGTTGGGCGTTTCGGCCGACAAACGACAGAAGCTCCCACTACGAAGGTTCCTCGGTATCCTTTGTGTTCCAATTCCCAATCCGACCTCTTGCTCTACGCTCCCCACAGTAGGGATTTTTCGTCGGACGTTTTAGCCTGGCCGTTCGGGGGCACATTTTTTTTTTGATGCCTCTGGCTGGGCCTCGGTTCTTTGCGGGGAGGCTCATGACACGTCATGAGGGAGCCCGAAACACATTACACCGGGCTTGCGTGCGACCTTCTACAACAGCCATGCACAACGCCTTGTCCGTGACTTCATCCGCGATTGCTTTCGGTTTGTCGTGAACAAGGCGAGCATTTCCATCTGGCCCCCCCTACGGCCGTTGTCCATGCGAGCATGTCTAGAGCGACATTGCCATGGATTTTGTAGAAGGCTTTCCGTGTGTCGTGTGAAGTCGGTCATCCTCATTGTTGTCGGCCGGTTCTCCAAGATGGCACACTTCATTGCCCTCGACCATCCATATTTAGCGAAATCGGTGGCTCATGCCTTCTTTGAGAACATCATCCGGCTTCATGGGTTTCCATGGTCTATAGCGGCGTTTGAGCACGGTCTTCACTTGCACCTTACGGGAGGAGTTGCTGCGTCTTGCGGGGTTCAAGTTGCTCTGCGACTCCGCATTCCACCCTCGAGACGGATGGACATTCGAGGTAACGAACCACATCATTGTCATGTACTGCGGTGCCTTTCTTGGCAATCGTTCGCTTGTGGCTGCATTGGTTTCCGTGGGCGGAGTCAACACTCATTCGGTCCGTCGCCGGCGCCACACCTTCGTGGCTGCGATGCTTTCTGCGGGGATATCCACGGCCATTTCTTCTTTGGACCGGGATGTCTTGAGTAAGCACGGAGAACAAGAAACGGCGCCGTGGTATATGCGATGGGTGATTGGGTTACGCTCGTCTTCACCACCGCATAGTTGTCGGCATCACTCCGGCATCCTCCTCCAAGCTCGGGCCTCTTTACTTTGGGCCTTATCAAGTCAGCGAAGCGGTTGTTCTTTGTGGCTTATCGCCTTCCCTTTCCTCCTAAGGCCAAAATCCATGATGTGTTTCATGTGGCGTTCTTTGAAGAAGTTTGAGGGCGCGCCTCGGTTGTGTTGGTGCCACTTCTTTGCCCATTCTTCATGGTCGTGTGGTGCCTACTCCTTCCCAAGTGGTTCTGGGCCTTTGAACCGTGGGCGTTGGGATTACTTCGTGCAATGGGAAGGCCGTCTTTGCGGCTTTCGTTGGAGCCCGTCAAAGACTTCAAGGAGCGTTATCTGCGGTTTCAGCTCGCGGACGAGCCGTTTGTTGGGGAGGAGGGAAGTGTTGTGGACTCCTTTGTTGGTCACCGGTATAGGCGCTGCCTAGGCATCCACCGAGAGTCAACCGTGGTAAGCCGGTTTGTTAGGAAATTAAGGGTCGGGGAGAGATTTTAGGAGATTTGGTTGATTTGTTCACGAGATATGTCTACGTTCTAAAAGGGACATCTAGGTTATGTCGGGACTTATCGAAGAAGGAATAAACCTCCACGAGTATTATGGTGGGGTTTTACCCTTCCACGGTGGTGGCGTTTCAGCTGCCGACACTGGAGAAGCTCCCACCGCCAAGATTCATTGGTATCCTCTGTGTTCCAGTTCCCAATCCAGCCTCTTTCTCCACTCTCCCCTACGCTTACTTGGGAAAATATGTAGTGCAAACCACAAGCTTCGTGAAAACTCGTGTAAACCACTGCAAAAAAAGTCGTCTAAATTCACCAAAGAAATTACACATATAGATGATATGATGATACACAATCTTGTAAAATATCTTGTCAAACTTCGACTTCGTTTGTGAGATATAAAATAACAAATTACTCACAAATCATCTGGACAACTTTCTGGCTTGAAATTTGTTATTTTTATATCTCACAAACGCAATTGAGTTTGGACAAGATATTTTACCCCTGTTCGGCTAGGCGCTAGGCGGAATCTAGGCAGTGACCTACGGCCTAGAGCCTAGTCGGGAGTAAGCGGAGCCTAGGCGCTCCTAGGCGTTTTGCTAGGCGGTGCCATCTACATCATATATACCTTGCCATATACATCATATATACCTCTAAAACAAAAGAAAAACAGGGGGACTAGTGGGCCTTTAGTCTAAAAGGAAGCCCATCAAAGCGGCCCGGCTATTCAACGACCCACCTCCCACCTTATCCTCTCCCCCGGATGCCTTCCCTCCCCTCGTTCGCCCCTGCCGCTTTCGCCCCATCATCGCCGCCGCCTCCTCTACCCCCCCGCCATTCGGGCCTCTTCCGCGGCAGCGGATCTCCATCATTGCCTCCTCGCCCGCCCCGCACGCCTCCTCATGCTCCCATCGTCGCTCGACCTCGCGCCACGCGTCCTTGCCATGGCGGATCGGGCCGCCTTCCATCATCGACAGCACCGGGCGAGCTAGGTACCCGCCTACCCCTGGCGGCGGAGGGGGCCATCGCCTAGAGCTTAAAAAAGCGCGCCTAGGCGCCGCCTAGCCGAACAGGTTGTGGTTTGCACTACAAGGTCGGGTTTTTACAAAGGTTGTGGTTTGCACTACATATTTTGCCCGCTTACTACACCGCTGGCGCCGTATCATAGAGGGTTGTGGTATGTGGTGTGGATTTAAGATTATTGGCTGGCCGACCCAGTTCTATGGAAACATGCACATCGCGTCCAGCTTTCTCGGATCAGCGATCCAAGCGTTTCTGAGGGCGACTTTGAAACCGACCACGATCTAGTCACCGCCACGGGTGGCTGATCTCTTCGCCCGCCCGACCACTCGGCCATGGCGTCCAAGCCCCACTCGGCCATGGCGCCTTGTCACCAACTGCGGCGTGGTGCGGCCCCCGCAAATCGTCGGTTAGCCATTCGGCGCCCGCCCGACCACGAATAACCCCTAGGGTTACGCCGCTTAGGTTCCCCAAGGTCGGTTTTACGCCTTGTGGCTGCGTTCGTATAAGCGCAGGCCTCTCTTATTTGTGCCTCTCTTTCCTGTTGCGAATGGCGGCGGTTGGGGGAGGCGGTTCGGGTGTTGGTGGCGACGCCCCAGAACCCAATGTGACGGAGATGCTCCGTAAACTCAACCTCATGGAGGAGGAAGAGTCTATCGTGGAGTTCAATGATGATGAGGAATGAGGATGAAGAAGTATTGGCGCAGCCGGAATGTGCGCTGGTGGGCAAGGTACTATCGCCGGTTCCGATTCATGTCAGTGTGGTGTGCTCGGCAATGAAGCCTGCCTGGGGTAACCTGATCGGCCTCAAGTTTTGGGCGATCGGCGAGAAGGAAGACAACATGTTTGTGGTGAACTTCGGCAGTGCGCGTGACATGGACAGGGTCTGTCCAATTCGCCATGGATGGTGGGGAAGTATGCAATTCTACTACAGGAGTATGATAAAAAACTTAGTGTGCTGGAAATTGTTTTCGATCGTTTGGAAATTTGGGTTCGCATTCTCAATCTTCCCCTTGGTTGGATGAATCAGACAAAGGGCTCGCGAGCTGTGGGCTGATCGGGCAGGTTGTAAAGATGGATGTGGACGCTGATGGTAAAGCGAGCGGTGCGTTCCTGCGTGCACGGGTCACTATTGAAATCAAAGAGCCAATTAGGCGTGGGGTGCGCCTCCGGATGAGCAAAGATGAGGAGCCGCGCTGGTTCCATGCACAATACGAGAAGTTACCATACTTTTGCTTCGCGTGTGGTATTGTTGGGCATTCAGGGATAGAGTGTCCGACACCGGTTGAACGAGATGACAATGGCAAATTACCATATGACATCTCGCTCAGGGCTCCTAAAGAGAAAAGACACCGTTTTCAGTCCTTTGCCGGAGCGGCTGCTGAATCTTTTGGTAGTGGATCATCCTCCGGTTTTAAAGCACCGAGGCAGCATAGTCAGCCAAGGGGTAGCTCCTCCGTCTGTGGAGTTGGAACTCAGTTCTCCTCATCTGAGCATGTAGGGGACAGTGAGGATCATGAAGTTCAGTCACCTATGAAGTAACCGCCTGGTAATCACCAGCCAAGTGAAGCTCCAGTTGGGAGGAACAAAGATATTATACTTGCCAGACAGCTGAACCTGCAGGACGAGGAGGAGAGTCGAGCCCAGCAGGGCAAAAGGAAATCAAAAGGTTCTGGAGGTACTCAAACCCCTGACCTCAATATTCCCCTTACTGGCTCCATTGCCATTGTTCCAAGTGGGATGGTTTCTGCACGGTGAGTCAAATGGATGGAGGATCCAAAGCAGTGGTGGTAGCATGATTGAGACGTTGAAGAAACAGAAGAGGGCAACTTCCAGACAAATGCAAGATAGGCGGTGGCTGCGAGGGACAGCCCCTGCGGGGCACAATGAAAATCTTATGCCTGAACTGCCGGGTCTGGGGCATCCGAGGCAGTTCATGATCTCCGTAGAACTTGATAGAGCTACATTGCCCTGTGTTGGTGTTCTTGTCGGAAACAAGGTTCTACTCAGATAATGTGGAGGGTCTCCGTCGCTCGCTTGGTTTTGCCAGTGGGCTTGGAGTTGGGAGTTTTGGGAGGGGAGGAGGTCTCGCTCTTCTCTGGAATGATGATCTGGTTGTCCGCTTAGAGACCCTGGACAAGTTGCACATTGATGTGACGATCTTGGACTCGGTCACAAAAGCGGGAAAATGGAGGTTCACCGGTTTCTATGGAGAATCCCGTTGCGATCTCCGCTACAGAAGCTGGGACTGTCTGAAAATCCTCAATAACCGCAGCGTGCTTCCATGGCTGTGTGTTGGTGACTTCAATGAAACACTGCTTGCTTCGGAGCAGTTTGGTGGAGTGGGTAGGAGTGAAGCACAAATGGAGGGGTTTAGGGATTTAGTGTCGGTTTGCAGGTTTACGAACCTCGGCTTTATTGGCCTACCGTATACTTGGGACAACAGGCAGGAGGGGCACCATAATGTTAAGGTGCGGCTTGATCGTGGACTGGCAACAGACTCCTTTTTGGACCTATACAGGGAGGTGAAAGTGTGGCATGTGCAGAATACACTATCGGACCATAGTTGCCTGGTGGTGGAGTGCATCAACCACACAAACAGGCGACGTAAGAAAAAGAATTTTCGGTATGAAAACATGTGGCAACGAGATCCAAGTTATATGGCCCTCATTCGTGACTACTGGGATGGTGGCGCTGTGGTAGGAAGCCTGGATGGTGTGAGCACTAAACATCGTTCAGGAGAGGCTGCAGACTTGGGACCGTGATGTTTTTGGGTCGGTGGAAAAGACGATTGCTAAGCTCCGGCGGGAGTTGGAGGTGGAACGTGGCCGCACTATTGGCTCTGGCCCCTCCAGGCAAGAACGACACCTCATGTCGCGGATGACAGAAATGTTATCTAGGGAGGAGATAATGGCTGAAGGATGGGGACCAAAACACTTCCTTCTTCCAGGCCAAATCGAGTGCACGGGCGAAGCGAAATAAAAATTTCGGCTCTTAAATGAGCAGACGGTAACATGGCTGGGACTCAAGAGGAATTTGAAAGCATAGCAACTGAATTTTATATGCAGCTTTTCACAGCCCAAGAGGACCTTAATCCAGAGCTGGTCCTGGGACACGTGCTTCGCAAAGTCACGGCTATTATGAATGAGCAACTCACCCGGCCTTTTACAGCAAGTGAGGTAGAGCGGGCGTTGTCTCTAATGGGTGCACACAAGGCTCCTGGCCCAGATGGACTGACAGCTGGTTTTTTCAAATTACATTGGGATCTAATGGGACCGGACATAACAACAGCTGTCCTAAATTTCCTAAATGGAGGCTCCATGCTACATGACTTGAACCGCACCACTATCGTTGATTCGAATACGAGAAACCCTCAGGAGATGAAGGAGTTTAGACCGATCTCACTTTGCAATGTCCTTTACAAAATCTGCTCAAAGGTTATTGCCATGAGATTGAGAGAATTTCTTGATGATATTATATCTGAGGAACAGAGTGCATTTGTGCCCGGTAGACTCATTACCGACAATGTTCTCATTGCCTACGAGTGTATACATTACCTGAAAAGGAAGAAAGGAAAGGCGGGTGCATGTGCAGTAAAGTTAGACATGGCCAAGGCATATGACCGAGTAGAATGGTCTTATTTACGGGTATGATGCTGCAGCTTGGTTTTCAGACTGAGTTTGTTGATTTGATCATGAGATGTGTTACTTCAGTGTTATTCTCTATTAAAGTGAATGTTGTACTGACGGAAGAATTTAAACCCACACGGGGGATCAGACAGGGCGATCCTATCTCACCATATTTATTCTTGATATGTTCAGAAGGTTTGTCCTGCCTCCTGCAATCTATTGGCCCAATGCACATTTCCAGAGGTATCTGAGTTGGTGTACACTCCCCCTGGATTTTGCATCTTCTCTTTGCGGATGATTGCATCGTCTTTACAGAAGCGTCACAAAGAGGGGCTGATCGGTTAATGGAAATTTTGGAGCCGTACAATGCTGGCTCCGGACAGTTAGTTAACAGAGAAAAATCAGCAATTTTCTTCAGCCGCAATTGTTCCTTGGGAATGAAAACAGAGGTGACCCAAGGTCTGAATATTTTTCAAGAGGCGTTGGCTGAGAAGTATTTAGGCCTACCTACAGAGGTTGGCAGAAACTTAAACGAGGTTTTTGAGTACTTACCTGCCCAGATAAGAGGCCGCATCGATGGTTGGTGTGGCAGGGCAGCAAGCTGTGCAGGCAGGGAGGTTTTACTCAAATCCATAGCCCAAGCTGTCCCTACTTATTCTATGAGCTGCTTCCTGCTGCCAATCAATACCTGCAAGAAGATGAAGTCAGTGATGGCGAACTATTGGTGGGGTAGCTCCGCTGATAGTAGGCACATTCATTGGATGAGTTGGGAACGTTTGACCCGGCCAAAGTATGAAGGAGGAATGGGCTTTCGGCATATAAGGTGTTTCAACCTGGCTATGCTCGGTAAACAAGGTTGGAGACTCATCAATCACCCTGAATCATTATGTGCGAGAGTACTGAAAGGGAGATATTACCATGACTCTGACTTCATGAGAGCAAGTAGGAAATGACACGCTAGTAGTACATGGTGTGCTGTGCTTGCTGGAAGGGAGGCTTTGCAACATGGTCTCATAAAGAGAATTGTGAATGGGGAAACTGCAGATATTTGGGATGAAAGATGGATCGCAAACCATTTTGGAGGCCATCCGATCACCCCAAGAGATGGACAGGCGCTGGAACATGTCGCTGAGCTCATAACCATGTCTGGTGCCTGGAACGTGGAGCTGATTAGGGAGCTTTTCTTTCCGGTTGATGTACGTGCTATTCTGAAAATGCCCCGGGCCAGAGGTGATCATGATTTCTGGGCCTGGAGCATGGAGAAGTCTGGAGTGTACTCGGTTAAATCAGCTTACAAAATCCTTTACAATCTGTGGAGGGATGGCAACCGGTTGCAGCTGCCAAGTTCGTCAAGTGACAAGGCCTGTAAGGCTATCTGGAAGCTGAAAGTGCCACCGAAAGTCCGAGTGTTTTGGTGGCGGGTGTTACATGAGTTTCTTCCCGCTCGGCAAGTCCTATGGAGAAGGCATATTGAGCCCATCGCATGCTGTGAAGTTTGTGGAGCACAGGAAGAATCTATCATGCATGTACTGACTGTGTGTTCAGTGGCCAAGGAGGTTTGGCGTCAGGTGAGATCGGCAACAAGAGTCAAACTCCCTTCTTTACATCCTCAGACCTGGGCGTCGGATCTCATGGCTGGTATGTGTTCGGAGGAGACAGCGATCATATTATGTGGAATGTGGGCTTTGTGGACAATGAGAAATAAAAGACGCCACAGAGAGCTGTCAATGTCTGCCTATCAGGCTGCAATCTGGGCAAAGGACACTGTGTTCGATCTCTGGCAGTTGTCTTACCCAGCTGGTCAGGTCCAGGATGAAACAACTCCAGCGAAGTGGCAGGTCCCGAGCCCAGGATGGATCAAGGTGAACACCGACGCTGCATTCAGCGCTTTTGGCAGTCATGGAGCGACAGCGGGTGCCCTCCGAGATCACACTGGAATTCTTAAGGAGGCACAGGCCAGATGGTATGAGCATGTCTTTGACGCATGTACCTTGGAAGCAATGGCGTGTCTTGATGGCCTCAAGATGGCGATGCAAGCTGGCTACCAAAAAATACATCTGGAGACTGATTGCTTGGATGTTGTCCAGCTCTGGAAGAAAAGGGAGACCCAACGTTCTATCATTAGCCATATTCTAGAGATATCGGAACTCAGTAGTGCTTTAAATGATTTTTCTTTCTCTTTTGTTAACAGAGGTTGTAATAAAGTAGCTCATGTGCTAGCCAAACAAGTCACTGAGACGCATGTTCTGGAGAGGTGGTATGTAACTCCAGCATGTGTAAGTGATCTTGTCTTGTTTGAGTCATCTGCCGGAGATTAATACAAGGCAAGCAAGTCACAAAAAAAAAAGATTATTGGCTGAACTGATGATCTGTGCTGTAGCATTCAGATCCAAATATTAGTACCATTTTTCTCAAGAACTTTTATACTCTATTTGTTTCAGTTAGACTGAAAAATATCATTTTTAGTTTCCAAGAGTGAAACTACTTATCTGTTTTCTTTATACCTGCAGTGTCACAATAATTTTAAAAAAGATCATGGAAATAACAGAAACCTGATGTTTTCAACATTTTTAACCTTCTGTTCTCTCTGTGCACCTCAAATCGTGAACAAAAGATATGCAAAAAGTGTGACATACATTTTATTCTCATAACATGTTACACAAAATTTTGTACACCATAAAATAGTGCAATTATGATTTTGTCATTCTATTTGTTGCTTTCAGAATGAGCTGGCCAAAAAGTTCTTCAATGATGGCAGATCGTTTGATTTGGAAGGTGAGAAGGTCAAAGTAGAAATGGCACTATGGTTTCCCCTTTCAGTACACTGCTTCCGATAAAAATTGAACTAGTTTTTTCCTAAAAACATGGATTTTTTTTCCTTATTTTACTTGTTAGACTATTAGCCGCATGGTGTCCAGGCATGCATTGGCTAGGAGAGGAGTGCTACGGGCCTCCTGTTGTGTGTGTGTGCCGCATGGTGTCCAGGCATGCATTGGCTAGGAGAGGAGTGCTACAGGCCTCCTGTTGTGTGTGTGTGCCGCATGGTGTCCAGGCATGCATTGGCTAGGAGAGGAGTGCTACAGGCCTCCTGTTGTGTGTGTGTGCCGCATGGTGTCCAGGCATGCATTGGCTAGGAGAGGAGTGCTACAGGCCTCCTGTTGTGTGTGTGTGCCGCATGGTGTCCAGGCATGCATTGGCTAGGAGAGGAGTGCTACAGGCCTCCTGTTGGTGTATGTGTGTGTGAGTGTTTGTAGGCATGGATGCCTACTATATGTACTTGCGCACATGTCTTGTGAAAGATAATACACTAATTCCCGAGACATTACTTTCTCTCATTACTGTCCTAAAAGAAGTGGTAGTCGTAATCCATTTTGATGCCTTGCAGGTCTAAAGGAGTGCATGGTGAGAGCATATGAATACATAGACGGCGTCGAAAATATTCTTTGCTGTTTGAAGAGAAATAATTATGAAATGCATGCTTTTACAAATTATCCAGTATGGTGAGTGTTAGCTCCTGTTGGCATGTTTGTTCGTCCTGCATGATCCTGAGATATGTTTTGTAGGTACCAATTAATTGAGGATAAGCTAAAGCTCTCAAAGTATTTGTCTTGGACATTTTGTTCTTGTAGAACTGGTAAATGCTCTGTGTCTCTGTTCTCCTATAGAAATGCACTTTCAAATAATCAGTAACTTCTGCATGATGTTTCCATAGTTGTAGGGACCAACTCAGTTCAACAGTTTCAGTTTTAACATTTCAAAGCAAGTCCTAAAATCTGTAATCTTTTTACCCTGGCACCTTTGGTAATGAAAGTGTCACTACTCAGATTTGTGCCATACATAGCCTCATATAGGCATAATGTTATGGCAGGTGGAGCCGGCCCAGGGGCCCACATGTTACTGTAGCGCGTGAACAGTAACCGCCTAGGATTTGTTAGGGAAGAGATAAGTTAGGATATTAAAGGGGTCAAGTCATCTCTATATAAGAGAGACTCCGTTATTGATTGTAATCAAGCAAGAAGAACTCTAAGATAGTCCTCGGAATGGCGGCTATCCAGGGTTTCTATGCTAATCCATCTATCCATAGTCATTCCATAGCACATAATATCCAAATCATGCAACAGATTAATAATGTTCCGTAACCAACAACATAGCCTTTTGTCCCAAGCTAGTTCGGGTAGGCTAGAGATGAAACCCATAGGGAACAAGTATAAAAGAAACACAAAAACAGGCACAAGACAAGGTAGAGTTAGGGGTAATTAGGAAAAGAACAAATGTCACGGTTTAGGCACGTTGATTGCTAGTCTCCAAGTGCTCTTATCCATAGCTAATTCCTTGGAGATATTCCACTCCTTAAGGTTTCTCTTAACCATCTCGTCCCAAGTCAGTCGAGGTCGACCTCTACCTCTCTTTACATTATCTACCTATTTTAAAACCCCACTACGCACCGGCGCCTTAGGAGGCCTCCGTTGGACATGTCCAAACCATCTCAACCGATGTTGAATTAATTTCTCCTCGATTGGTGCCAGCCCGACCCTATCCCGAATCTCTTCATTCAAAACTCTATCCCTTCTTGTATGCTCGCAAAACCAACGGATCTCTGCTACACTCAGTTGCTGGACATGTCGCCTTTTTGTAGGCCAACATTCAACACTGTATAACATCACCAAGCGAATCGTCGTCCTATAAGCTTGACGCCACTGCAACCAACCTGCTGAAATTCTATGCCTAACATCTTCATCAATGTCGCCATCCTTCTAAAGCATTGATCCTAAATACCGAAGAGTATCCTTCTTGGCCACCACTTGTCCGTCGAGGCTAACGTCCCCATCCCCGTGCCTAGTCGGGCTGAAGTCGCACATCATGTACTCGATCTTGGTCGTACTCAGTCTGAACCCTTTCGACTATAGCGTGTGCCTCCACAGCTCCAACTTCCTATTAACCCCTGCCCTACCCTCGTCAACTAGCACCACATCATCAGCAAAGAGCATACTAAAGGATATCACCATGTTTGTCCCTCGTGATCTCATCCATCACCAAAGCAAATAAATAAGGGTTGAATGCTGACCCCTGATGTAATCCTATTTTAATTGGAAAGTCACTAGTATCACAAAATTTATCTTCTTATCTAGATAAACCATCTTGGTCTACATCCACATAAAGGAATCCTAATTGTCATCATTTTACTATCCGAGAGGTATTTGTGTCTCGAGAATCTAATGTAGGGCTAAACACACTTAATATTGATCCCTTATCATGGAGAATCTAAAGCGCTACTTTCTTTCTCTAAAAGAAAACAAGGATGGGAAAATAATTCTTAGAAAAGGAAACAACAATTGGTGTTTGTACTTCATTATAAATAAAGTATGTGCCTTTGTGAAAAACACCTGCTAACTGAACCTCAGAAGGCACATGGTGGAGTCACAACTTGATCATGCAGTTGTGATCTTATATACAAAGATCGAATCCATGTGTTTGCTGGTAGCCCTGGCAATACTGATTGAACTATCAGAAGAGAGTCGAAGGATGTTAGGAATTCGTCCAACAATCAGTTCATCAAAGGTCAAGCAGCCATCATAACCAAGTCACCTCGACGCAGCGGGACAGTTGCCATAACTTCGCAACACAGCCTCAACACTTGAATGGGGAAAGTGTAGGCTTCCTTATGGTCTTGCAAGCAATCAAGGATCCAAGAAAGACGAAATAAGCCAATAGAGAGTGGCGATCGAGGTAATCACTAGTCCAAGTGGCATCGAGAGTAAGCACAAAGTTGGAGGGAGCTAGAGCGAGGAAAGAAAAGGCAACGAGAAATGATTCCACGAAGGTATTGTAGAAGACAGAGGAGGTGGGCATAGTGGACCAGAAGAAACAAACTAACTCGGGATGTAGACGTAATGAGAAATGTCAGGATGAGTGATACCAAGACAAACAAGACTCCCAACAAGATGATGATAGCGAGTAGGATCGTCGAGAGGCACAACATCAGTGAGGCACAAGTGAGCACCAAGCTCCATAGGTGTATCAATAGTGTGGGTACCAGTGAGAGCAGCATGAGAAAGGACATCCTGAATGTACTTCTCCTAGGAGAGGTAGATGCCATCGGTCACATAAGGACCTCAATACCAAGGAAGTGATGAAGGGGACCCAAATCGGATGACATTAAGAAGTTATCATGAAGATCCTGCTTCACAAAGTCAATAAACCGAGGATCATGACACGTGATGAGCATGTCATCAACATAGAGATGAAGGGTGTGACCATGAGAGGAGGCGTGAACAAAAGAGCAGCAGGTTGTGTCATGGTCCAAGCTGAGTCACAATAGAGGGGAAGAGTTCAAACCAGGTCCAATGAACATACTTAAGGCCATAAAGGGATCGGCGCAAAGGCAAACCATTGCATCCGGAGTAAGGTGGTTACGTGTAAATCTCATAAAGTTCTCCATCAAGATAAGTATTTTTAAGAGTTAAATTAAATGTACCATAGGTCCATTAAGTTATGTAGGGGTTTTGGTTAGGTCCAAGTGTAAAAGTTGATTTCCGGGTCCATAAACATTTTAAGCAGTTCACTTCAGGTCCACACCCCTTCGTTTGGCCCTTAGATTCAACTTCGAGGACTGTAAGCTTTTTAAGTAATTAACCGGATCACTGCAAGTCCATACCCTTTTGTTTGTCCATTAGCCTGACGTGGCATGCAGAGTGTTTTTTTTTTTTTTTTTTTTTTTTTTTTTTGAGAATCAAAAATTAATATGTAGACGCCTACAACATGCATGCTTACTCACCCATATCAACACACGTACCTCCTTAGTTCCTCGGAGGTGCTCACAAGGGTAGTAGGGTTTGTGTACGTGTGTTCATAGGGGTGGGTGTGCGTGTGTGTGTTGTGGGCGTCTAGCGTTGTATTGTGTAATTCTTAAAAAAAACATTAGCAAAGGTCCCCTCATAGGCATGACCTTGTTCTTGCTGGAAATCACACGCGACAAGACGGACATTGTAAGTTGTAACGCTCAAGAGAACCATGAGAGCGCCTTCAGAGCGAGTGTTAATCTTATATACCCACATGCAGGTGATAGGAGTGATGTGAGGTGTCGGTGTAACAAGATCCCAATAGCTCCATTGTAACAATCTCCTTTCCCATAGCATGTTGTCACTCCTAGTGAACAGTAGCTTCATGACAGGACATGGCCTCAACTAGAGCACCAATAGTAAAGCCATAGCAATTGACAGGATGAATGGTGAAGATTGTAGCGATGAGATGGCTTAGGATGAGACCCAAGGAATTGTGA
Organism: Hyparrhenia diplandra; assembly: GCA_015847255.1. Lineage (NCBI taxonomy): Eukaryota > Viridiplantae > Streptophyta > Magnoliopsida > Poales > Poaceae > Hyparrhenia > Hyparrhenia diplandra. The sequence goes on along the minus strand of JADLZK010006301.1, from coordinate 31,882 downwards.
TGCTTGGATATTCCAGGGGGTTGTGTATTGCCGTATCTGATACGTATCCCAAAAAGAATGTTATTCTCATTTTTCGAGGAGTCTATGAATCTCAAGTTTGACCAAATATATGCAAAAAGGTACTAATAGTTATGATGCTTAAGAAATATCATTAGATGAATCATGCAATAGTTTCATAATAAATCTATTTGGAGAAATAATTGATGATAATATTTTCCATAAACCTGTCAAACTTAAGAAGGTTTGGCTTTCTATATCTATTCAAACATAATGAAGTTTGACTAATTCCAAATCTAGAATGACATTGCTTTTTGGACAGTAGTATGCTGGACAGTTATTATATAAGATAATTTGCTATACTTATCCAAGCCAGATTGATAGCAGAACATTGGCTATCATTTTGTAGCTTCATGACTTCCAAGCCTATGATTCTCCTCGCTACAGAGCTAAAATTGGAGCTTTGTTGATGTTTCTCTCTACGGCACCTTGCTAGTCAAGATAAATAAATTCTAATTTATCTCTTTCCCCCACCAGCTGCGGTTTTTTATGCCTTCTATAGTTCTATTCTATCTGAATAGTTTGAACTAACCATAGAATTGATCTTAAAATTGGAATCTAGAGATGGAATGAAGATCATTCATGCATGAACTAATTCTGTACTTCGGTTTGGGCATTACATAGGAGCACTTCTTAAGCGCTAACTTATCAGTCGACCAACCGCACTAGGGTACTAGTTCATTGTTATGTTTGCTAGGCCATTATAATCTTGTATTATAGCTGCTTAATGAAAATTCTTCCTTTATTTTGTGGACTGATCATTACACTAACCATTCAGGAAAGCGCAAACCTTCGCCCGAAGTTTTATCTTCAAGCGGTGGATCAACTCAATGTTGATCCAGCAAGCTGCATTTTTATTGATGATAGGTTAGTTTTTATTGTTGATAGGTTAGTTTTTGTTGATGTTGCTCTAGTATTGTTTACCAGTCATGTGGATTCCTTAGCATGTTTGTATTTTTAACACTGCAGGATGATTAACATTGAAGCAGCTCTTAGTGTAGGAATGGTTGGGTTACAGTTTAAGAGTGCTGAGGCACTACAGAAGGACTTGTGTGCTCTGGGAGTTGAATTATCTCCTCTTGTTTGTGAAGGTGAAGCACAAGTACAATAAGTTGTGCTGTGCCCTATCTTGTCTTGTGCTCAACCAAACCACAATACAAATGTACAGTGTATAATGCTCTTTTTTTGTGAGCTATGTCGATAAATTATTGTACTCTCATCTGAATCGTCTATCAAATATAATTGATATGTTACTGCACATATTCTCTGCCTATGAAGAGCTTTTTGTTGCCAGTTAGTAGAAGCAAAAAAGATTACCACACATATGTTAAACCTCAACCAATAAAGCTTTTGCAGCTTTAATTCAGGTTAATGTTCATCAAGTTTGAGTGTTTATTACAAAATTATAATTGCCTATTTTTTGCGTGGAGCTTAGGAAAAACTTAACCTTGCCTTAGAAAGAAACGTCAAAGCAATTTTTAGAACTTAAACTCAAAGGGTATGTATGATTTAGAAATCAGAGCTGCTAGGCTGATTAAACAAACACAGTCACTTGATTCTATTGATCTGGATTGCATCCTTATATATATATGCGGTGATATTAAATGATGTCTAGTCATCTAGTGTGTTTGCAGGCTTACTTCCATTTCTTACATCCCTTTCCTCTGTTCCTCTATATAAACCCTGCCGTGTTGGACTCTTTTGTTACCATTGTTGACATGGAAATTGGAAAGGCATCCTAGATTTATTTTTATTTTTTTATTTTTTTTTTTGGTAAAGAAGATATTGTTGGAGTTGGAGCATAGAGGCTGAAGTTGTTTTTAATTAGTTTAAGATCCACTTGAACTTGCTTCTTCAGTAACCCTTTTTTTGTTAAGCCTCATGTATAACTTCTGATTTTACCATCCTTTTTATTTGGTTGGTTCTTAAGTTATTTTTTAGAAACTTCACTTTCCATTCCACTGGAGTTGGAGTTAGTTGTTGTATCATAATTTATAGAGAAAATTAGTTCCTTGGCCCTAGAAAAATTTCACATTAGTTTCTTGACTCTATTTTTCTTATATGGCCCCAAAACGAATTTCGTTTTGGTATTTGGCGCTTCCGTTAGTTTTACACGAGGTAACGGTGTTAAAAAGCAAGGCAAAATGACCTTTTTACCCCAGCAAGGACTTCACTACTCACTGAGTAACATCACTGTTTTTAGTTAGGAATATCACCATCCTTTTCAGTGTTGTAGTTCATTACAGCCCTTGATTTTCTTGAACCTCCTCATAGATTCTCGATGTAATGTGGACATGTCGGTGTTGGTCACTTTTACATGGTTTTCTCGGATTTTTAAAGTTGTGGTGCACTGGCGCCTGTGGTGTGTAAATTTTATGTGGAATGCATTTTATAGCTTACGTGGCAATATGTCGAAAGTGATGATCTGTTCCATTGCTCCTTCCTCTCCATGGACTTTTACAGGTAAGGCAATTGATGTGCCACTGCTTAAATTTTACTTTATGCCTCCTGATGAGACGAGTTGCTGTCTCTTTGCACTTGAGTTGCTGTCAGTTTACTCTTTATTTATGGTGGCTCGTATGATGGTGTATCAGTTCTCAATTTTCATATGATGGTTGGAGTCCCAGGTAAGGTAGTTGTGCTGCTTGTGCATCAGCAGCCAGATAAATCTTTCGAAAAATTTTGTGAGACGAAAGCAACCGCGCTCACAATGATTGCTTTGACAATTTTGTTTGTGCAGTATCAAAGAGATGGAGTTCTGTAAAACGGGGCCTTACTACCACTACCAGTGACCCGCACAGACGAGGGCAGTGGCATGGAAAGCAGTTTTTTTTCCCTATTGAAGCCAAGCAGATTTGTTTTGAGCCTACACGAGCGCGAAACCGTTTCTCCGTTTCTCGGATCAACTTGCAGGAATGATATGGTAGGTGCAATGGCTTGACGGCGCTTGACGGCGCTTGGCTTTGGCTAGTTCGCTTGCAGGTTACTCGTTATCAATGAGTGTGAGACATGGCGTGCTGCGATGCAAGTAAAGCACACGCCAGCAGCGCACTAGCACAAATTGGCATGCTGGACCCTGTAGAGCAATGAATCACCTCCGGCCAAAAAGTTGGTGTGGCACCAAACGCACCAGCAGCATCGGCGCCGGCCAGCTTTGCACGTGACAAGCTGTGTTAGGAGTTGTGTTAGGAGCACCTCAATTCTGAGCGGCGGGTCAGTAGGAAGCCCGGCCCCCAATCTGAATCAACCGAAAAATACGGCGGTGCGCGGCCGGTGGAAGTCGATCCTGCTGCAAACTGATCGGCAGCCACCGGCACTGCAAACTGATCGGCAGCCACTGGCGGGTGCACAGTCGGCGCCGCTATTACACAGTACATAATTAACCCACACCAACCAAACCACTTTCCAAACCACTTTGAGTCCCGTCTCCTCCGTAGCCGCACCACAATGCCCCCGCTACCCGGCGCCCTGTCATCATTCCGCCACTTCTCGAGCGCACTCGCCTTTCGGCCAGCGCGCGCGCACACGGGCAGAGGCACGACCGCACGAACCCAGCTCACGCTCTCGGTAGCTTTGCGTTCCTTGTACTCCCCTCCACCGCATGCACTCCCCCTTTTCCCGCTGCTAGCTCGACGTTCCCTCCTCCCTCGCTTGTCGCTTCCAAGTTCCTTGTCACGCATGCAATCCTGCGTAACTAACTCCGATCTGCGGCCCCAACAATCATAACAACCCTCCTCACTACCCCCGGCCATGAATTCTTTTTGAAAAGGAAACGCTATAGCTATCTAGTGGGGAGTGTGGTAGCAGTGCCATTGCTGCCACTGCCGCCAGCACCCGTAGCTCTGTTTGCCAATGTTGTTGCTACCAACCCCTCTCCAATTGTGCCACGTGATGGGCCCTCGTGTCAGCGGACGAAAGGAAGAAGGAAAGAAGGCAGTCATATTATTCATGAAGTTTGCAGGTAGCGGCATGCAGTGATAGATGCAGACAGCGTGGTGCGTGTGGGACAGTGGGAGCAACATAATTGATCACCCGACATGATTTGTCAATGTTACTCGGACCCTTCAATTTGCTAATTTGCTGTTTCCCTACCTCACACTCTGTCACTCTGCCTACATATCCATAGTGACACGATCATTATCGCACCTTCCCACTTCAGTCAGTACCTGGCAGCTCGGGCAGAGCAGGGGAACCAATTGCGGAGACCAAGCATATCCATTTCCAAGGCAGCAATTAAATGAGTGTGCTACACTCGCTCGGGATCCTACTCCTGCTCACGGCGCCGGCGGTGGCGGTAGCACTGTCTGCGGACGGGCTTTCGCTGCTGGCACTCAAGTCGGCGGTGACCGACGATCCGTCCTCGGCGCTTTCGTCGTGGTCCGCCGCCGACCCGGACCCGTGCCGCTGGCTGGGCGTCTCCTGCGTCGACACCTCGTCCGGACTGCGCGTCGTCGGGGTGGCCGTCGCCGGCAAGAACCTATCCGGCTACATCCCTTCCGAGCTTGGGTCGCTCGCGTTCCTGCGCCGACTCAACCTCCACGGGAACCGCCTGTCGGGAACCGTCCCCGCCGCGCTCGCCAACGCCACCGCCCTGCACTCCCTCTTCCTCTACGATAACCGACTCACGGGGCCGTTCCCGGCCGAGCTGTGTGGGATACCAAAGCTGCAGAACCTCGACCTGTCGCGGAACGCCTTGACGGGCGCGCTGCCGCTGGAGCTTGGGCGGTGCAAGCAGCTGGAGCGGCTGCTTCTCGCCGAGAATGAGTTATCCGGCAACATACCGGCGGCTGTGTGGCAGGAGATGGTGGGCCTGCAGATGCTGGACCTATCGTCCAACAACCTCACCGGCGTGATACCGACAGGACTCGGCAAGCTCTCCGCGCTCGCTGGCACGCTTAACCTCTCCCACAACCACCTCTCCGGTGGGGTGCCCCTCGAGCTTGGCCACCTCCCGGCCACCGTCACGCTCGACCTCCGCTTCAACAACCTCTCGGGCGAGATCCCGCAGTCCGGCTCCCTCGCCAGCCAGGGCCCCACCGCGTTCCTCAACAACCCGGGGCTCTGCGGCTTCCCGTTGCAGGTCCCCTGCCGCGCTGCTCCTCCGTCGTCGTCTTCAGCATCCCTACCGCCTCCGTCGTCCTCTGCCGCTACCAAAAGCGGTGCGGGCGGCGCACGGCAACCGATCAGGACCAGTCTCATCGTCCTCATCTCGGTGGCCGACGCGGTGGCCGTCGCGTTGGTCGGTGTCATCGCGGTCTACGTGTACTGGAAGGTCTACGACCTGCGCCGGGCGGCCAAACACAAAGGCGGCGACGACGGGTACGAGGAAGGGCGCGGCCTGTTCCCTTGCCCGTGCTGCATGCGCGCCGACGCGTGCGCCGACTCGTCCTCGGAATGCTCCGAGCACGAAGGTAAGTGCAACGGTGGTGGAGGAACAGCAGGAGGAACCGGGGAGGCCGGCGAACTGGTGGCGATCGACAAGGGGTTCAGGATGGAGCTGGACGAGCTGCTGAGGTCGTCAGCGTACGTGCTGGGCAAGGGCGGTAAGGGGATCGTATACAAGGTGGTGGTGGACAACGGCACGACGCCCGTTGCCGTGCGCCGGCTCGGCGGTGGCGCCGCAGCGCCCGAGCGGTATCGGGAGTTCGCCGCGGAGGCGGGCGCCATCGGGCGCGTGCGCCACCCCAACGTCGTAAGGCTGCGCGCCTACTACTGGTCTGCTGACGAGAAGCTCGTGGTCACCGACTTCATCAACAATGGCAACCTCGCGACGGCGTTGCGCGGTGAGTCCCTATATCCCTCTGCCAATGCCTTCGCGGTTATATTACTTCTTACTACTGGAAACAGAATCACACGTCAAGGACACGGCTGGCCGTATCATTGCGGACGTGGACTCTAGCTAGTAGAACGTCTGTAGCTCCACTTTGACAAGGTTTTGGAGTTTGACGGCGAGCGTACGGATGAATAGTATGACTCGATTTGGGATTCATGTTGCCATTCTTATTTTGTTTTGGTATCAATTTGTTTATGTATGTGATTTTGGCTCGACTTTGACAAGGTTTCGGAGTTTGATGGTGAGCCTACGGATGAATACGTGCTAAACGTTCCACCTAAAACATAGACAACAAACTCCATCCGTCCCTTTGAAAGCATCGTTTTTAACTTTTACCTATCGAGTTTGACTATTCGTTTTATTTAAAAAATTTCTGCAAATACTAAATTAAATAAATAATTATTAAAGTATATATGACAAAATAAGTCATAACAAAATAAATAATATTTATACAAAAATTTAAATAAGACAGTGATCAAATAAGATGGCACGGAAACTAAAGTCACACTTTCAAAGGGACAGAGCGAGTATTTTCTAAAGTACACCAGATCAAAAGTTTCTTGACAAAAAATCAGAGAAATTGTCTCTTTATTGTATAGATATAGATATAGATATCTGTCAGAAAAAAAGTTTTAAGCCATGTTTGTTGGTCTAGTGAAAAATGGGCTAGCTAATGTAACAACCAATATTTTTTTTAATAACCTGAAACATATATATAACCTGAAACTTAATGTAACAACCAATATTTTTTTTAAGGACCGTACTAGCGCTTGCGCGTGCAGGTGGAAGCACCTCAGCCTGCACACCCCGTACGCACGCCAATTCCTTCCGCCCCCGCCTCTAGCACCTCTCGCCGCCCCACCGGCCACTGCCCCACCGGCGGCGGTAGGGTTTCGCCGGAGCTCCGGCGAGACCATACTGCCGCCGGCGGCCACCTTCTTCCCCTTCCCCTCCTCCTGCCCCTTCCCACATGCATACATGACGAACTCCGACGAGCTCCGTGAACTCCGACCATGGTGCCCCCACCCCGACTTGGCCCGACCGCCCCCTGCTCCACCAACCGCACCTAAGCCGCTCATCCACCATTCCCACTACCTATCCTACCCACCTCCCCCGGCCGGCCATTCTATACCCCACTGGAGAGTTGGCCGGAGTTGGAGAAGAAACGCGAAAAGTTTGCCGGAACCCTAGCTCGTCGGAGTTAGAGGAGAAGGAGATAGGAGGAGAATATGGAGATCTACCGGTGCGGATCCGTGGCTGCCGGCTGACCGGCGGATCCCGCGCGGGCGCCACCACCGAGATCCGCCATGGCTGCCGGCGAGCTCGGCGGGGGTGGCGGCGCGGCCATGGCGTGGGTGGTGGTAGTGGGGCGTGGGTGCGAGGAGGGTTGGACTTGGGGCGTGGGGGGAGGATCTGTCGGAAGGAGCTCACCGGTCGCCATCACCCGAGAGAGAGGGGAGAGCCGACCAGAGGATGTGGGTGCGTGGGGGGGGTGGGGGGAGGGAAGAGCAAAAGACCGTGCCAGTGCGCGCGCGCATGTGCGGGCGGCAGGATTCATGCGGCGCGTTGGATCGGACGGTGCAGCATGTGTGCATGCCGCACCACTGCTGCCTGCGCGGTTTAGAAAGTAGTATTTAGGTTTTTTATACGAGCATGCTCTACATTTTCCCGTATACTATTTCTATTCCTAATTAAATTGAGGATGTTTCGGTTCACATTTGTTATTTTTTAGTCTTTAGAGATAACGTATCTAAATGTATAACAAATGACATGTATTAAAAAACCCAAAACATATTATAATTTGGAACAAAGAGCTGCTACATCTTCTTCTCTTTCTTTCTTTTTTTTTTTTTAATATAAAAAACTAGGACCTATAATTAACTAGCCGCTGTGACATGTTTTTGTGTAGGCCGGTCCGGGCAGCCAACCATATCATGGACCCTACGACTGCGGATAGCCAAGGGTGTGGCGCGCGGGCTTGCACACCTTCATGAGTGCAGCCCACGCCGGTTTGTCCATGGCGAGGTCAAGCCCTCCAACATCCTGCTGGATGCCGACTACAACGCACTTGTCGCTGACTTCGGCCTCGCTCGCCTTGTCACTATCGCTGGCTGCACCGACGTTTACTCCGTGGCAGGGTCCGGCGGCACCATGGGCAGCGCGCTACCGTATGCTAGGCCCGCTGCTCTAATGAACAAGTCCAGCGCATATCGTGCCCCTGAGGTGCGCGCGCACGAGGGATCACACCCGCCGAGCCAGAAGTCTGATGTGTACTCATTCGGCGTCCTGCTACTCGAGCTGCTCACGGGGAAGTCGCCAGAGCATGCCTCGTCGTCCATATTGTCCTCGTCGGCGCCATCTGTGTTGGGTCACAATGGGCAGCGAGAGCTAGAGAAACAAGCTCCAGAGCTTGTGACGTGGGTGCGGCAGGGGCTTGAGGACGTGCGGCCGTTATCGGAGTTGGCTGATGCTACCTTCCTCCAGGATGCCACCACACGGAAGGAGGTTGTCGCAGCGTTCCACGTCGCGCTAGGGTGCATCGAGGCAGACCCGGAGCGCCGACCTCGGATGAAGGCCGTGTTTGATAGCCTTGACAAGATCAGGGCATGACTTTTCACGAAAATGGCGATGATGGAGTTCTCATAATTATAACTATCATTCATTATTGGCTTTCTTTCTTTATTTTCATTTCCTCCCCTTGGATGCAAGGATTGTAGAAGAGAATTAATATATAAACAGGTTGATTTGTCCTCTTCCGTCAACTGAATTTTGCCCCGTCGGATCTGTCATGTGGCGCTCTCTGGTCCCTTTGGTCTGCCGCTTGGTCTGGTATTCTGTTGGGGACAAATCACCAGAACATCTCTTTATTGATGAAGTATAGTTACAACGCAACCATTCAATATGATTTTTACAAAGGGGATTAGGGGTATTTATAGTGGTCCCCCGACTACGTAATCTGAGGAAAACATAAAAAAGTTTACAATCGGAGGTGTCTCTAAAACTTCTTTCTAGTGAAGTTGTTTCCACCATCTTCGCCCTCGAATTCTTGAATGTTGTATCTTCAAAATCCTTTGTTCTATCAAAGTTGTCTAAGTTGTCTTCATCAACCGCTGAACCTTCGCTCTCAAGACTTGAAGCTGAATCTTCTACTTTAGTGCGAAGTTGTTGCCTAGCGAAGTTAACTTCGCTTTTGCTCCGGATGTTCCTTTTTGTTGACAAAAGTTTCCTTCCTGCAACTTTAAAGTTTGGGATAAATGTTTTAGGAGCAAAGTTAGATCCCAACAGCAGCCCCTCGTGGGCGAAGACCGACTTCAAAGGCATGAAACCCACGAAAGTTTTTATGGAAAACTTTAGATCTAAAATGTGGTCATGAACTTTGAAGTTGGGCTTAGCTTCGAAAAAAAAAAGTTAGTTGGAAACGAGAGAATTTTTTAATGGCTAGTTTGACCGTTTGACTGTTGGGTCTATGTCTATAAATAGCGAAGCACCCCCTTTCTTTCTTATCTTTTCGAAGAGGGGGGCAGCCTTTTGAATTTTTTCTGGAGCCGTGAAGTCAAATTTTCAAGCGAAGTCTATCTTTGTTGGTGAAACTTTTTGAGTTACTTTGTCTTCTTTTGGGGTAACTTTTCTATCGATGTTAGTTTCGTTAGCTTTGCTACCTTTTTAGGTTTTGTATTTCCTTTTCTCCTTTTATAGATGGCAGATGAACAAAATGTTGTTGTTTCTCAAGAAGAATCTGAAGGAGTTGAGACAAAATCAAATGATGGACTTCGAAATCTGAGTTGATACCGGATGACAGAATTTCTTTGCACTTTGGTAGTACTCTCATGAAGCCCTCGATTATGAAGAACTGGTTCAATCATAAATCATTTTAAAGATCAATATCATGTTCCATGATATGGCGAAAAAAGTTCCAAAACCAAAGCCCGACGAGTGCGTGGTTTTAAAGGATTTGTTTTTTGATGATGTCGGGGACCAAAATAATGGGCCCCCTAACATTCTCTACTAGCAAGGGATACGGCGGCCCATTTTTATAGAAAGAAATCTGTCCCAAGACCACCAATTTGTCGAATGCCCCCTAACGAATCACGAGCCATGGGCTTGACGACAAGAAGAGGCGAACTGCTGGCTACCTAATCTACAAGCTTGGAGGAATTGACAAGTGTTTCATCTTTTGGCCCACGACGCGGCCCATGACGACCCATCTACAAGCACTCAGCCAAATGACTCAAAAACACCTGCTCACATATGGACCTGCTACCCTGAGGCGGCCCACAAGTGGCCTAGGGAGGCACGCGGCCCCCATCACAAGTATTGTTGGAGTCATCAAGAGTGCGGAGAAGGACCCGGGGTAATGACCATACCGGGCTTGATGACATCAGCCACCACTCAAACCTATTCTTACTACAACCGAAGGGGCTCTAACCAAATATCCCCTAAGTAAACATCGTCATTTCCGCCTTGCCCGAGGGCGGGGAGGCCCCGGCCGAGCCATCTCCGCCTCGCCCGAGGGCAAGAGGCCCTGGGCGCACCATCTTCGCTCGCCCAGGGGCGGGGAGGCCTCGGGCGCACCGCTGCGCCCGAGGGCAAAGTACCCTCGAGCATCGGAGACTCCGCCCGAGTAGTGGGGGGTAGCCGCATTAAATGCTATTGCCTCGCCAGTCACAGTGACAGGGCAATCGATTGCCTGACAATTTGCCTGCCCCGTTATCTCCTCGTGTACCCCGTTGATGGGACGTAAAGTGGCGGGTTACTTAACACGCCACCCAGCACAGGGAGCGACGCCAGCACTGTTCATCTTCCAATACTACGTCTCCTCGCCACGTCTCTGATAGCCCTCGGGACTGTGACACGCCACCACGACGCCTCCAAGAAAGACTCACCCCGAACAAGGCTCAAAGGACCCCGGGTCCTCTGCTCCTCTTCTAGCTACTGGACACGTACACTGAAGACTCGAGGACACGCGTCCACAACCCCACACTCCAGCTGAGTCGTCCGAGCCCAAGCCTCGGGCATGCATGCACTTGGGGGCCCGGACAGTAGACACATTAGCACTAGTATTGGACACATATTGTAACACCATTACTTTCCTTCCCACTATAAAAGAGTAATGGCCCGTTAACAGGGATCAACTCTTAGGCTTCTACACTTAGACATAGCAATCCAGGGGTCGAAGGCCTACTTCACTCCTCGTTACTACGTGTAAACGCTTCGGTTGAAGTGCACATTGGTGCGAGATAATACCAATCAACACACTGCTAGACGTAGGGCCCCATGGCCTGAACCAGGATAAACCCCGTGTTCATCTCGCGCACACCATCCGTTTGGGAATGCACAAAGACCTATAAATTTATTGCCGGTCCTTGAGATACCCCCGTTTCAAAACACGCATGATTGGTGCGCCACGTAGGGGAGCGTGCGTAAACCGCATCTTGTTGACACCTGTTATAGCATAAAATATATAGGCTTTTAAAATAGAAATAAGGGCTTAAAATGATTATCAACATAGTATAGGGGCCTAACTAATATAATTCCACGAGTTTTGGTGATTTATATATTTTTCAGTGGATTAAAACAGAATATGCCCAAGAGTTTGCAAGCCCTACGACATAAAGACTTATCCGTGAAGCAATCCAACTTGGAACCCACGCAAGAACATTCTAGAAGACACCAGAAGACACGACACACTGGATGGGGCCCACCTAGCGGGGTCGGGCGGCCGCGCCTCGAGCAGAGGGCGGCCGCCCTGGTAGGGCCCACTGTCATCCTCTCCTTTCATGTCGGTTCCCAACCGTCATTGAGGAGTGATCTGGTCCATCTATCAAGGTCGGTTTGATCCTACGGCTACAGAGGCTTGCTTGGCCCCTACTCCACCTCGGGGCTATATAACCAGACCCCCTGCCCTCAGGGTGAAACCCTAATTCATTATCATTCATTATCAACAGGCTGAGGCCCTGAGTCTCCCCCTAGGTCTAGACTAGAACTAGAACTAGGTGAGCTAGCATTCAAGAGGGATTAGATCTCATTAGATCTAGTCTTTAGAACAAGAGAGATAGAGAGAGGGAAGGAACTTGAGGAGGTGCCGGCTGTTGGGTGCTACCTCCACAACTCGAACCTCGGTGGAAGTTAGCCTACGCCTGGAGTTACTCTGGTAATCAACTTCTTCTTTTAGTAAGCGACATTGTTTATATTGTTCTTCTGATCTGCGAGTCTCTTTTGAGTACTTTAATCTATTGCAATAGATTGGGGTAATATTCGTAGTGTAAGCGTGGTGCTTAGGCTCGGGTATCTCGTTAGATTCATCCTATATTCCGGATCGGTGGTAGATCGTGCGGTGATAGCTACTACTAAGGAGAGCGTCGTTGATCCTTTGTATTCCCCCTCCCGTCTATAGGACTAGTGGGATTTATCTCTAGACGAATCATCCTTTGTTGGTGTTTCCCCCTATGTGATGTCCCCGGATAGAACAAAGAGAAGGCAAGTTTACTAAGAGTAGGATCGATATCTTAGTAATCACCTCTAAACTCTCAACCTTCTCAAGTCTTGTGCTACTCTGGGTTAAGATTAGATCGTAGTCTCCCTCACATGTTTCCCTGTGGGTACGATATTTCAAACCCACCGAGTGAAGGCTACAACGGTATGCGTGCGCGCTGCGGATTATACAATCTTCAAAATTTCTATGGGCATAACAAATACCAACAAGCTTTTCGGCGCCGTTGCCGAAAAACGGTTTGTTGAGTTGACTTCAAATCTACCTTATCTTTGTATCATATTCTTTTACTCTTTCATCCTTTTTATTCTTTTCTTTTCTTTTTCATTATGGATTCCACGTCTATCTATAAATATCATATACCTACAAGCGAGCTATAGGCCGCCACAATCTTCATAGCCTATCTTAACATCATCCTATGAGCTACGTTTAGGTTATATAAGATTGGTTCAGAAACTAGCCTTCTCGAGAAGGCGAGGCCAACCCATATTCACACCTACGAGGGTTTGAGCTAATTTTGGATTGCCTTCGTATAGAAGGCATATCCGACAATACCTTACGCTGGAAGTTCTTTCCGTACTCTTTGACGGGAAAAGCTAAACAGTGGTATTACCTGAACATAGAGAAAGTGAAAGGAGATTGAGGAACAATGTGCTCCACATTTTGTCTAAATTTCTTTCCTACCTATCGAAAGTGGCCCGCCTTGAATAGAAATTCTAACTTTTAAACAACATAAAGAAGAGTCTCTTCTTTGCATCATGGGAGCGTTTCAATGTTCTTACCACTCTTGGCCCAAACCTTGCTATTCCAGACCCAGTCCTTCTTCAACATTTTTATTTAGGTCTTAGTAAGGAAGATGCAGATGACCTTAGTGCAGCTTTGGGAGGTGCATTCCTCTGTCTGTCTGCTAGAGAAGCAAGACTTCTCCTAGATAGATGTTGTGGATACGCCACCTCCACTAGTACTTTTCCCGAGAAAAGGAAGAAGAAGAAATTACGATAGCTAATTCACAACAATTCCAATCCCAAGATTTAGCTATCCACCCTGAACCATCTGTCGTCGGTTTATCGGCGATAGTCTAGCAGGGGTATGCCCAGCTAGTAGATTGAGCGGTAGAGGTGCGCTAGACGACTAACAGGATGTTAAGCAGAACGAGCGAAGGGACAAAACACACGGGTTTTACCCAGGTTCGGCCGCCTTGATGGCGTAAAACCTATGTCCTACTTAGATTGTATTGATTGAATGAGAATCAGATGTCCCTCGGGGGGGATCCTTACTCACCTTATATAGTCCGGGGAGCAGGGTTACAGGTCGGATCCAGACCGATAAGATCTATCCTGATCGGGTACAATAGGGAAGTTTGTAGTAATTACGATTAAGCTATACAAGGAAACTATCTTGACGATCACGTCTACGCCGTAATCTCTGATGGCCGCCGTCTTTCATGCCTCGGGCTTTAGTCCACCGTCCTGGGCCGGCCTAGAAGGCCTAGCCCAAAGCAGCCCGTGAGGGGATATGGGTTCATCCCCCCACAGCTAGTCCCCAAGCACGCCGTATGCTGCAGGTGAAGGAGTCTTGTTGCCTCGACCATCGGGAGGTGTTGTCGACCAGTCTTCATACGGTGTCGACCAGACTAGTTAAACGCCGACTAGCACAGGCGACTCTCGACCCGGCCGCTGTGTTCTGTAGCTTCTTCCCTTTGCTTCCTGTTGACACATCTTATAGTATATTTTTATAGCTCAATTAAAACTGAAATAAGGGTATAAATGAGTATTTATGTAGAACTAGGGGCTTTACTAACAATTTCCATGAGTTTTGGTGAGTTATATATATTTTCGAGGATTAACGTGTAAAAGCCCGAGTTTTTGCGGCCCATACGATGAAAGACGTAACCGTGAAGCAACCCAACTTGAAACCCACGTAAGAAGACCCTAGAAGACTCCAGAAGCCAGCAGGACAAGGGCTGGGCCCACCTGTCAGGGACAGGCGGCGGCCGCCTTTGGCCCCGGCCCCGCCCCCTGGGGGGCCCCCCGTCGCCCCCCTGTTCAAGGTCGGTTCATAATCGCCATTGAGGATCAATCCTATCCATCTATCAAGGTCGGTTTCATCCAAGGGCTACGGTTCATCGACCCCGGCTATATAAGCATGCCCCCCTCGCCCCTAGCCAGGCAATGATGGTTCATTAGTTCATTACTCTATCAGCTCAACCTGATCAACAGCCTATGCCCTAGCCTCTAATTAGAAGAGCTCTAGATCTAGTTGAGAGAGAAGATTATCAAGTTGAGAGACTAGTTCATGGCTCCCAGCGAGAGTTGCTAAATCTAGTCTTGTTTGAAGAATAGAGATTGAGTGGAAGGAGAAGTTAAGGGAAGCTCCGAACCCATGTCGGTGTCTCCTCTTAAAGCTTGTACCTCGGGATCAAGCCTCCATTGGAGCTTGTTCCTAAGACAACTACGATGGATCAACTTCTTATTTGAGTAAGTTTACTTGTTTATATTATTCTTGTGGTTTGCGACTCTTTTAGAGTCCTTCGATTCTTGTCGCTCTTGGATTGAAGTTGCTACCCCTAGTGTGAGCGTGGTGCTTAGACTAGATAGCTCGTAGATACACCCTACCTTCCGGATTGTGGTAACTAACTCTTTGTATTCCACCTCCCGTTGGATAGGCCTCGGTAGAACCTTTTTGCTAGGAGTTTGCACTCTTTGCTAGTGTCTTTCTCCTTGAATAATGTTCCCATAAGAAATATTCACAAGCCTTACAAGGATATCAATTAGACAACCATAGCCGTCTTCTTAAAGATTTATCGCCTTCCTTCCTTGTTAAGATTCTCGGGCCTTAGTTATATCTTCACTATTCGTAAACCTTTCTCCTCGTGGATTCGATATTAAAACCCATCTCCCGGGTGAAGTGCTCACCGTATCCGTGGCGCTTACGGATTATACAAATCATAAATATTTACGTGGGCTTATCTTTTACCAACAAGCATTTTAAAGGGCGCCGTTGTTCGGGAGAACGGTTGTTTAAGAAAACGTGAGTATAACTAAGTCTTGTAAACTATCATAGCGTAGAATTTATCTTTTTCCTTTTTTTATATTTTTATCTTTTTCTCTTGTCCAAATGGATACCATCCCTTTTTATAAATACATGGCACCCACGGAACACTCTCGTAGCCCTTTGCCATCATCTAAACCAATCAATACCGATGACTACGAGTTGCGTCCCTAGGTTAATAGAGATGGTCCAAAATCATATGTTCTCGGTACAATAGACGAAAACCCTTATCACCATCTCCGGACCTTCGAAGAAACATGTGACTGCCTTCACATAAAAGGCATGTCCAATGAAACTATCCGCTGGAAGCTCTTTCCATTCTCTTTGAAAGGGAAGGCTCGCCAAAGGTGGTACGACACCTAACAAGGGAGAAGATGGAAGGCGACTGGGAAAGTTACTAGTTGAATTTTGCCTAGATTTTTACCCCATGTCCAAAGTAGTCAACTTCGGGCTCTCGATCCTATCCTCTAAACAGCGGGATAAATGAATCTTTGAGTGCCTTAAAGGGAACATCTTGAACTTCTTTCCAAATCCGGACCTGACTTAGCCATGCCAGACCTAGTTTTACTTCAACATTTTTATGTTGGCCTGAATAGAAAATCTAGAAAAGAATTGAATACCTCGGAATTGGATCTTTTATCCATCTTCCACTGCACAAGCTAGAAAACTCTTGACCATAATTGCGGAGAATAATAAAGATCCTATTGCGTAGAACTCCTTAGAAGAAGAAGAAGAAGAAGAAGAAGAAGAAGAAGAAGAGATAGGATTAGTTGAGGACGATTTCATACCAAACTCATTGCAACCTTTAGCCAATCCACCAATTGATCCAGAGCCATCGAGTCATCGAAAACGGAGGACACTCC
This sequence comes from Hyparrhenia diplandra, assembly GCA_015847255.1. Taxonomy (NCBI): domain Eukaryota; kingdom Viridiplantae; phylum Streptophyta; class Magnoliopsida; order Poales; family Poaceae; genus Hyparrhenia; species Hyparrhenia diplandra. The sequence goes on along the minus strand of JADLZK010006301.1, from coordinate 15,588 downwards.
AATATCTGATTTCCTACTTGATATCGAGGATGATTTATTTTCCGATTATGGAGATACCTCGAAATACAAAACTGAAAAAATACTTGAAGGCCAAACATTCACTTATAGACCCTTCTGATAAAAACACTTTTACGAAGGACCACTAAAGAGCTTGTTTCAATTGTAAGCGAAAATGGTTAGAAGAATCGAGCTTTCCTCCGATGTAGTCCGTTTGGATTCAAATTCTATACCTATTCTTTGCCAAATTCATAAAGACTCTTTCGACGCCCTTTATAATCCAGTTGTTGGGATAAACATCTTGTCATTATCTTTTGCTAATGATCTTCTCATCGACATGCCATTAAGGACCACAAATAAATTGCTACAAAGCCCATCGGGACAAATTGTCCAAAGTTCGAGAATTCTTTATGTCCTACCAATCCATGTTAAGGGTACCATAGTACACTTAAGCTTTCATATCTTTGACATCATGGAATTTGACGTGTTGATAGGACAACCTATTGAAAGGCTTATTTCAGAAGGACAAACTGGAGAATTAGGTATACGCTTAGGTAAGGGATTGAAACTCTCATTGCCTATTGCCCAAGCCATCAATTCGAAAAACGTAATCTTGTCCGTAACCAGACCCTATGGAAGAAATTAAGGAGGCATCGAGTAGAACATTTTGTAGAATTCGGTTACGAGGATTATACTTGAATTCTTTGTAGAAGAAGAAGATGATAATCCCACCACAAATGTAACCTTTGAATGAATTTGAAAATCCTCCTAGACCTCCAATAGAGCTTAAACCTCTACCACCTGGTCTTACTTATGCTTTCCTCCATAATGATTCAGAGTCCCCTATGATTATAAGCGATAAACTCACTCCAGAGGAGACTCTTAGATTGATAACTGTCTTAGAACATCATCGATCAGTTTTTGGCTATTCACTCGAAGACCTCAAGGGAATTAACCCTGCACTCTGCACTCATCGTATTCCAACAGATCTAGATATTCCACCTTGTAGAGAACCCCAACGTAGACTTAATAATGCGATGAAAGAGGTAGTTAAGAAAGAGGTGTTGAAATTATTACACGCCGGGATTATTTATCCTGTGCCACATAGCGAGTGGGTAAGCCCTGTGCAAGTTGTGCCTAAAAAGGGGGCATGATAGTTGTTAAAAATGATAAAAATGAATTAATCCCTCAAAGAACATCCACGGAATGGCGAATGTGCATAGATTATAGAAAATTAAACAAAGCCACAAGAAAAGATCATTTTCCATTGCCCTTCATTGATGAGATGTTAGAACGATTGGCAAACCACTCTTTCTTTTGCTTTCTTGATGGATATTCAGGATATCACCAAATTCTGATCCATCCCGGTGATCAAAGCAAAAACCACTTTTACATGCCCATATGGAACTTATGCCTACAGAAGAATGTCTTTTGGGTTATGTAATGCTCCGACTTCTTTTCGAGAGATGTATGATGTCTATATTCTCTCGATATGATTGAAGAAAATTGTGGAAGTTTTTATGGATGATTTTTCTCGTATATGGAAAAACTTTTGATGATTGTCTTAAAAACTTAGATAGGGTTTTGCAAAGATGTGAAGAAAAGCACTTAGTTCTAAATTGGGAAAAATGTCACTTTATCGTTAGAGAAGGAATAGTGCTTGGACACCTAGTGTCGAAAGGGGAATAGAGGTAGATAAAGCTAAACTTGAAGTGATAGAACAATTGCCTCCCCCATAAATGTCAAAGGGATTAGAAGTTTTCTTGGACATGCTTGGTTTTACCGTAGATTTATAAAAGATTTTTCACATATTGCTAGACCACTCACCAGCTTGCTTGTTAGCCAAGGATGTCCCTTTTGAATTTGATGATGCTTGTTTGAAAGCTTTTGAAACTTTGAAAAAAGGCCCTCATTTCGCACCTATCATTCAACCCCGATTGGTCTTTACCTTTTGAAATCATGTGTGATGCCAAATGATTATCTTTGTGGGGGCGGTGTTAGGGCAAACTAAAGATAGAAAGCATCATGCCATTGCTTATGCCAAAGAAAAACTTTGACCCGGGCCACGGCTTAATTATGCTACTACTTGAAAAGAATTGCTAGCTTTTGTTTATGCCATTGATAAATTCAGATCTTACTTGGTAGGAGCTAAAGTAATTGTTTACACCGATCATGCCGCTTTAAAATACTTGCTCACCAAGAAAGATGCTAAACCTCGTTTAATAAGATGGATTTTGTTACTCCAAGAATTTGATTTAGAAATAAGAGATAAAAAAGGGAGTACACAATTCATTTGCCGATCATTTATCTAGAATGCATTTTGAGAAACCGAATGAATTGCCCATTAATGACTCACTCGGGGATGATACTCTTTATCGGATAACCCGTACCGATCCCTGGTACGCAGATATTGTTAATTTTATGGCCGCAGGTTATGTACCACCAGGGGTTGTGTCATACCCAATTTAAAAGAACAAATTGGATATATATATAACCCTTATGTGTGCCCAAAATCGGAAACACACACAAGGTGACAAACTGTTGGAATGTATCATAACAATGCTTATTACATAGAATTAAAACGGAAACTCAATAGAAAAGAAACTAATTCCAACGCTCTCATGCGGAAGCTCCAAGAACAGGTACGCCCACCGGTGGTCCACAAGACTAGTACTCCTGGCGATAATCCTCATTCCATCCTTGATCTGAGACTGGTGTGGTGGAAATAGCAAGAGTGTGTTCATGTTGAACTCAACAAATATAGCAAGGTAGTAACTTTCCCATAATATCATGATCATTGTAACATAATAATATATAAGCATAAGTGATAAACATGAGTAAACGATTTAACAATATAAGAGTCATCATCTTTAGTGTAAGTGGTCCATGGCCGCTCGTGTCCTTGAGCAAGGCTAGTATACTAGTTTTTCAAACTCTGCGCAGAGGTGTACACATTCACTGTGAGTCGTGATTCCTAAATGTATGGGTTTGCAAGGCCCAGTACACCGAAACCACTATGAAGCCCCCCAAAGGTTCGTCTAACAAGTTGGGGCGCTAAGTCGTCAGATATAGGACCCACCCTTCCTATATGGCACATAACCTCAGCCTATACACATATATATGGACAGGGGGCTATACTATACCCAATTCGGCACTTCCTCCAAACTCGCTAGAAAAATGATCTTTGAGGAACTAAAGTCAGAGCCATTTAACCCCCACAGTTGTACTGTAAGTCCGGGATACATCGATTCTGATACAAGATCTTATGTGGTTAAATTATTACCATTTTATCATTTATAGCATAGACATTAATTAAGTCACAAGATCATGGTAATAATGAGCTAGAAATTCCCAAACTATACTTGCCTTGATTATCGAAGTCCTCGCGACACCGCCGCTCCTCGTATCTTGCTCTTGATCACCGGCACGCTCACCGTCTAAACTCGATAATAAACCAACATACACGCATCCAAAGATAATCATGCACCAAGAGAACAAGTCTAAATTAGAACAGTACACCAACAGTGATAAAACGAGATAAAAGGTTTATAAAACTGATCTACGCATCGCTACGATAATGCGAGACGTAAAGATCACAAAAATCGGGATTAAAAACGGATAAGTTATGGATTTATTAAGATTTCCTATACAAGATTAATTAATTAATTCCAACTACGAAAATTAAATGTTGTAAACCTACTTGAACAATTATACCAACACGTAGAGGACGGAATAAACGAATCTAGCTCAAGTTGAACGGGTCAATTTGGAGTTGAAATGAAGAGGTTATAAGCGTTTGAAGGCGGTGTCACATCCGTAAACATATATTAACGGTTGGGGAACGCAATGTAATTGATCCTACCATCATCTAACCTATCCACCCCAACTTCCTATGTACCTTTCGTGTCGTTGCCCTTCTTGTTTCGGTTCGTAGGTCGACATAGAGATTTTTGATGGAATTCCAAGATTTCACTCTCAACAAGTGCTACTTTGAGGCCTATGGCAAGTGATTCTTAGAAAAACTCTCTAATGGTCCACTTGTTCAAATTTAGGTTTTTCTAGGGTGAGGCATTTGATTCCACAACCGCAAAAAAAGTCTAGCTCGATTCTATCGCGGAATGGAAACTTCTCTTTGTTTGTAGTTCGCGCTGAAATCAACGCCAACAAATCCCTAATGTGACATCCGAAAACATATATTAACGGTTGGGGAACGCAATGTAATTGATCCTACCATCATCTAACCTATCAACCCCAACTTCCTATGTACCTTTCGTGTCGTTCCCCTTATTGTTTCGGTTCGTAGGTCGACATAGAGATTTTCGATGGAATTCCAAGATTTCACTCTCAACAAGTGCTACTTTGAGGCCTATGGCAAGTGATTCTTAGAAAAACGCTTTAATGGTCCACTTGTTCAAATTTAGGTTTTCTAGGGTGAGGCATTTGAGTCCACAACCGTGAAAAAGTCTAGCCTCGATGCTATCACGGATTTGAAACTTATCTTTGTTTGTAGTTCGCGCTAAAATCAACACCAGCAGTCCCTAATGTCACTTCCAGAAACATATATTAACGGTTGGGCAACGCAATGTAATTGATCCTACCATCATCTAACCTATCCACCCTAACTTCCTATGTACCTTTCCTGTCATTCCCCTTCTTGTTTCGGTTCGTTGGTCGACATAGAGATTTTCGATGGAATTCCAAGATTTCACTCTAAACAAGTACTACTTTGAAGCCTATGGCAAGTGATTCTTAGAAAAACTCTCTAATGGTCCACTTGTTCAAATTTAGGTTCTCTAGGGTGAGGCATTTGATTCCACAACCACGAAAAAGTCTAGCTCGATGCTATCGCCGATCGAAACTTCTCTTTGTTTGTAGTTCGCGCTGGAATCATCGCCGCAGGTCCCTAATGTCACTTCGAAAACATATATTAACGGTTGCGAACGCATTGTAATTGATCCTACCATCATCTAACCTATCCACCCCAACTTGCTATGTACCTTTCGTGTCGTTCCCTTTCTTGTTTCGGTTCGTAGGTCGAAATAGAGATTTTCGAGGGAATTCCAAGATTTCACTCTCAACAAGTGCTAGTTTGAGGCCAAAGGCAAGTGATTCATAGAAAAACTCCCTAATGGTCTACTTGTTCAAATTTAGGTTCTCTAGGGTGTTGGCACCTGTTATAGCATAAAATATATAGGCTTTTAAAACTGAAATAAGGGCTTAAAATGAATATCAACATAGTATAGGGGCTTTACTGACATAATTCCACGAGTTTTGGTGATCTATATATTTTCGAGGATTAAACAGAAAACGCCCAAGAGTTTGCAAGCCCTACGACATAAAGACGTATCTCGTGAAGCAATCCAACTTGAAACCCATGTAAGAACATTCCGAGAAGACACCGTAAGGCACGACCCACAAGCTGGGGCCCACTTGGCGTGTGCGGGGGCAGCCGCCCTAGTAGCGGCGGCGGCGCGCCATGGGGCCCACTGTCGCCTCCCCCTTCGACGTCGGTTCCTAACCGCCATTGAGGAGCAATCCTGTCCATCTATCAAGGTCGGTTGGATCCAAGGGCTATGGTGCATCCAATGGAAGACTCTAGAAGGCCCGACACAATTCGGCCCATCTAAGCCTATGTGCATTAGCATAATACATGGTGGAAGGTTTAGTACCACATTGCCTACGGAACTAGGAGGGGAGGCACTGAGACCCCTATATAACAAGACCCCCTGCCCTCAGGGTGAAACCCTAATTCATTCCATTCATTATCTCTTGACTTGTTGGTCTTGGAGGTGTCCCAATGTGAGGACAACCTCTCCACTAGAGAATTAGGGCTAGACTCTCCAATGTAGTAGATTAGCAACTAGAGAGTTAGGGAGAGCGGAGCTATGCTCCGGTTCTGGAGGAATCTACAGAGTTTGGTATGTCTTGTATCCTTTCTTTGTAAGACATTATGATTTATTATATATTTATCTTCTCTATTTACTTTCATTCATATAATTGGTTAGTATAGTTGTTATATCATTGCATGGGATCTTCGCTCGCATCGAGTGCTCTAGTTATAGACATAATTAGAGTAGTAATTGATAGTGTAGACATGGTGTCTAGTCTAGAGGTTACCTGAGATTGCACCCAACCCCACGGATTGTTTGTGGTAGCCCTGTGGTGACAGCCCTGATGGCCGATGTATTCCACCACGTTCGGGTTGGTGTTTGTAGGACCGTAGTCGAAGCTTCCTAGCCCCCTTCTCATCCCTGTCTGTGGCTAGTGTTTTGATGTCCCAAAGTGCTATGGTGTGATTGCTATCATAAAACCTAAGTAATAGAGAAGTACATAGGAAACTAGATCTCTCCCCGCCTCCTCTCAACATGCTACTACACATTTATCATTAGGAATTCTCCCCTGTGTGATTGATATTATTCATAACTCCTATCATTTACCATTTACCCCCTCACTTTAGTTAGTGGTTTGCTTAGTTAGTAGATGCATGATTGTGACTTATTAGATTCTTTAGCCAACGCTTCCACGTGGATACGATACTCTAGAATACTCATCCTAGGGAAAAGCTACAATGGTAGGTGTTACGTGCGCTTACGGAATCCTTCATATTCTTTTAGCACTTAATAAATACCAACATAGGGTGAGGCATTTGATTCCACAACCGCGAAAAAGTCTAGCTCGATGCTATCGCCGGATTTGAAACTTATCTTTGTTTGTAGTTCGGCGCTAAAATCAACACCAACAGTCCCTAATGTCACATCCGAAACATATATTAATGGTTGGGCAACGCAATGTAATTGATCCTACCATCATCTAACCTATCGACCCTAACTTCCTATGTACCTTTCCCGTCGTTCCCCTTCTTGTTTCGGTTCGTTGGTAGACAAAGAGATTTTTCGATGGAATTCCAAGATTTCACTCTAAACAAGTGCTACTTTGAAGCCTATGGCAAGTGATTCATAGAAAAACTCCCTAATGGTCCACTTGTACAAATTTAGGTTCTCTAGGGTGAGGCATTTGATTCCACAACCGCGAAAAAAGTCTAGCTTCGATGCTATCGCGGTTGAAACTTCTCTTTGTTTGTAGTTCGCTGGAATCATCGCCGGCCAGTCCCTAATGTCACATCCGAAACATATATTAACGGTTGCGAATGCATTGTAATTGATCCTACCATCATCTAACCTGTCCACCCCAACTTGCTATGTACCTTTCGTGTCGTTCCCCTTCTTGTTTCGGTTCGTAGGTCGACATAGAGATTTTCGATGGAATTCCAAGATTTCACTCTCAACAAGTGCTACTTTGAGGCCTATGGCAAGTGATTCTTAGAAAAACTCTCTAATGGTCCACTTGTTCAAATTTAGGTTCTCTAGGGTGAGGCATTTGATTCCACAACCGCAAAAAAAGTCTAGCTCGATTCTATCGCGGACTGAAACTTCTCTTTGTTCGTAGTTCGCGTTGAAATCAACGCCGGCAGTCCCTAATGTCACATCCGAAAACAAATATTAACGGTTGGGGAACGCAATGTAATTGATCCTACCATCATCTAACCTATCAACCCCAACTTCCTATCTACCTTTCGTGTCGTTCCCCTTCTTGTTTCGGTTCGTAGGTCGACATAGAGATTTTCGATGGAATTCCAAGATTTCACTCTCAACAAGTGCTACTTTGAGGCCTATGGCAAGTGATTCTTAGAAAAACTCTCTAATGGTCCACTTGTTCAAATATAGGTTTTCTAGGTCGCATTTAATTCCACAACCGTGAAAAAGTCAAGCTCGATTCTATGGCCGGACCGAAACTTCTCTTTGTTTGTAGTTTGCGTTGAAATCAATGCCGCCAGCCCCTAATGTCACATCCGAAAATATATATTAACGGTTGGGGAACGCAAATGTAATTGATCCTACCGTCATCTAACCTATCAACCCCAACTTCCTATCTACCTTTCGTGTCGTTCCCCTTCTTGTTTCGGTTCGTAGATCGACATAGAGATTTTCGATGGAATTCCAAGATTTCACTCTCAACAAGTGCTACTTTGAGGCCTATGGCAAGTGATTCTTAGAAAAACTCTCTAATGGTCCACTTGTTCAAATTTAGGTTCTCTAGGGTGAGGCATTTGATTCCACAACCGCAAAAAAAGTCTAGCTCGATTCTATCGCCTGAATGGAAACTTTTCTTTGTTTGTAGTTTGCGTTGAAATCAATGCCCGGCGGTCCCTAATGTCACATCCAGAAATATATATTAACAGTTGGGGAACGCAATGTAATTGATCCTACCATCATCTACCTATCCACCCCAACTTCCTATGTACCTTTCGTGTCGTTCCCTTCTTGTTTCGGTTCGTAGGGCGACATAGAGATTTTCGATGGAATTCCAAGATTTCACTCGCAACAAGTGCTACTTTGAGGCCTATGGCTAGTGATTCTTAGAAAAACTCTCTAATGGTCCACTTTTTCAAATTTAGGTTTTCTAGGGTGAGGCATTTGATTCCACAACCGTGAAAAAGTCTAGCTCGATGCTATCGCGGACTTGAAACTTCTCTTTGTTTGTAGTTCGCGCTGGAATCATCGCCAGCAGTCCCTAATGTCACATCCAGAAACAAATATTAACGGTTGGGGAACGCAATGTAATTGATCCTACCATCATCTACCTATCCACCACTATGTAAAAAAGGCTAATAACCGCCAGTGAGCCCAGAGATGTCGCTAATAACGAGCGTCACGTGTTGTGACATTACCGACACGCGGGCGGCGTCGATAATAGGCGTCGGATGGTCCCACGGGACCAATACGCGTCGATAATAGGAGGTCATTACAGCGGCGTGTTCATGTAAACGCGTCTGTTTTCTTAATCCGACGCGCGTTTTTTGGTGGGCACGCGACGGCGTGGCTACGGCGACGATTTTTGAAACCGAAAGTGTCCGCGAGAATTCAACGTATCTCGGACACGCGTTTCATCATAGGCGCATTTTTCGAGACCGATCGACCGTGGATGCAACCCCTAATTGACGTTTTTTGCTTACAGACACCTTTTCGGCGCCGCCCGTGCATCAAGCCGTTACGGTATTACGGACACGCGGCGTGGATTCACGGACTCGGCGTGGTCGATACCCATCCGTGTTGCTTGACACCGTCACGCTGCGTGCGCGGATACCGGCACGCTTGAGCGGTACAAAGTGCATGCGACCCACGTAAATTAAAGTCGCGTGTTTATTTTCAGACGAGTTGTGTTAGGAGGTGTCTGTACATGTCGCAACCACTACCGACGCGCGTTATTTTTAGACGAGTTGTATTAGCAGGTGTCTGTACATGTTGCAACCACTAGCGACGCGCGTATAGTTTCAGACGAGATGTGGTAGCGGTGTGTACGTACATGTCGCAAATCCGCTACAACGCGCGGTCATTTACAGCGTGTGTTGTCGCCCGGCGTGTTGTTTGCTTGGTGTATTGCGGACACGTATCGATAAACGCACGCTTCACGGGTGCGCGCGTGCCAGAATCGTCGCATGTTACGATCGTGCGTTGTTGCCATGTCGTGGTGTCTCGCAGCGTTCTTGACACATGTTAGTGGCGAGCGCTCGGCGGTACACCGACGCTGTATTTGTTTGGAGTCTTACGATCGCCCACCCGCTAGAGACGATGGATGTTGACAGCGTGCGTAACGACTAAATTTGGCTGGCCTGTATCCGGTTTTGAACGGGCCTTAGTGACGGCCTTCCTTTGGGGCTGAATGTTAGGCCCGTTCTCATGTGGTACAACGAACGGGCGTTTTCCGCTGCGTTGCCACACACTTCAACACTTGTCTCTCTCTCTCTCTCGGTGGTGGCGGCGAAGGAGCGCGGCGCCTTAGGACAGCGGCTGCATTGGTTTGTGCTCCGCCACCGCCATATCGAGCTGTAGGTACTCGCGGGCGTGCTTAGAGCTCTCCTCCTTTGTCACTGGCCTTCCTTTGGGCCTGAATTTGGACCTGGATGTTAGGCCTGTTCCGTTCTGAGTACAACAAGGTCAAGCCGTTTCCCGCTACATAGTTACGAGCACGCGTCGACTAGAGAGCGATGGATGTCGGCATGCGTGTGTAAGTGGCCCGGCACATCACGAGACGCAGCGCGCCACGTTAAGTTGGGTTCTGACGCGTATGTGGTACCATGTGTCTGTAACTATAGTACTCCTACCTAGTAAAGCAGATATGCGTTTGTAAGTGTACCGGTTAGGGTTATCTGTTAGCGACGATTCTTTGAGTACGTGCGCCTGTACCTTGTGCGTGCATTCGGGTTAGCCGCTTTCGAGTTACTGCGGATATATATAAGGCGTTCTTTGCCACACACTTGAGCACCGTCTCTCTCTTCGGCGGTGGCGGCACACCGCGGGGGGGCAGCGGAGGAGCGCGACGCCACGGGACGGCGGGCTGCGTTGGTGTGTGCTCCGCCATATCGAGCTGTAAGTACTCGTGGGCGTGCTTAGAGCTCTCCTCCTTTGTCACCGCGTTCCTCTCGGCATTATATTGGTGCTCGTGCGTTTCGAGGCGGCGGCGCAAGAAGGGCGTCACGCGTGCTCCGGCCGCCATCTTCGTGTCGGCGTGCTCGCCCACCCCCGCAGGGATTTCGCCGGTGGCCGGGCCGTGCTCCGCCCGGCTCTGCGGGGGTCACCGGTGCGGTGGTCGAGCCGATCTACGAAACTGTAGGTGAGCAAACCTAGCTACTGACGCTTCTAATTAAAATACAATAGTGCTACGCATCGATTAATGCATAATGGTTGAGATAGAATTAAAGCATCTAGTTGTTGGCAACAATATCTTTACTTAAATTGGCTGAGGATTTCTTCCATTTTCACCATGCTTAATTTTGTAGACGATGGGGGATCGAAGCCACTGGATGTACCGGGTGAGACGCGACAGTCGTGAGTACATAGATGGGTTGCAATCTTTCCTAGCTGCTGCGGAGGCCGATATGCGCGAGACCCAGATGCCGGGTTTGTGGTGCCCATGTGTGGATTGCGGGAACCCGGATGCAATACTCGAGTTTGTTTACGATCCATGCCCACCTAATCCTTCGAGGTTTCATGGCTGGGTACACAAGTTGGAACAAGCATCGAGAAGGTGTCAACGACGGAGAACAAGCGCAGGTTCTTGAAAGTGGTGCCGGTGGCGAGGAAGAAGCGACATTTGAGGATGAGGAAATAATTACTGATGATGAAGTAGCAGAGCTTGCTGCGAGCCCTGTCCCTACTGTTGAGGATATGGACAAGTTGCTGCGTGATGGCATGGGCTACGATGAATACACTGCTGAAGAGTTGAAGAAGCTGGAACAGCTCTTGAAAGATATGAGGACACCACTCTCTTCGCCTAGCAGAAAGAGTTTTTCCAAGCTATCTGGTACACTAAAGCTTCTCCAACTCAAGGCAGAGAACCATTGGACTGACAAGAGCTTTAGACAATTGCTAGGGGTGATTGGGGATATGCTTCCCCCACAGAATGCGTTGCCAAAGACGACATATGAGGCCAAAAAGATCGTTTGTCCACTGGGATTGAAGTTCGAGAAAATTCATGCTTGCATGTATGACTGCATCCTGTTCCGGGGTGACTATGCAAATCTTGCTGCATGCCCCAAGTGTAAAACCTCTCGTTACAAACGAACAACTGATGATGGTGAAGAAGGCGGGGAGGTGCGCCGTAAAGTTCCTCGGAAGGTTGCATGGTACTTTCCAATAATTCCTCGCCTAAAACGTCTTTTTGCAACCTCCGAGGACGCACGACTGATGACATGGCACTCGGATGGCCGGAAGCGTGATGATTATATAAGGCACCCAGCAGATGGTATTCAGTGGCGGGACATTGATCACAAACATAAAACTTTTTCTGATGACCCAAGGAATATTCGGTTTGCACCGAGCACGATGGCATGAACCCCTTTGGTAACATGAGTAGCACACATAGTGTCCGGCCGGTGCTATTAACTATCTACAATCTTCCACGTGGGTGTGTAACACGAGGAGGTACATGATGATGTCAGGTCTTGATCTCGGTCCTCATCACCCGTATTGACATCGATGTGTACACGAGGCCGCTTGTTGACGATCTCAAGGAGCTCTGGAAAGAGGGTGGTGTCAGTGTGTACGATGCTTACAAGAAAGAGCGCTTCAATTTACGTGCCCCCGCTCTTCACCACAATCACTAATATTCAGGACACCGTAGCGTGTCCGGGCGAGCAAAGGAGAGAAAGATCTTTCATTGCTTAGACGACACCGAGACTGTTTGGTGAATAACTCAAAGAAGAGGGTTTATGTAAAGCACCGACGTTTCCTTCCTACAAAGCATCCATACCGTGAGATGAAACGTCGGTTTGATGGGACGAAGGAGAAAAGCAAATGCACCAAGGCATTTCAATGGGGAACAGGTTTACGAGCAGGTGGTAAAGGATACGACCGCCCCTTTGAACCAAAGGAAACAAAGAGAAAGAGAAAGAGAAAGAGAAAGCAGCTCGAAGAGCCGAAAACCGCAAAAAGCACGCCCGATAAGAAGAGGTGGAAAGAAAATGTCAATCCTATGGGAGCTACCTTACTTGGAAAGACATAGCGGTTCGCCACAAGATAGATATCATGCACGTGAAAAGAACGTCTTTGGAAGTTTGCTTGGGACACTCATGAATGACAAATGGAAATCGAAGGACCATGATAAAGCAAGAGCGACCTAGAGGAGATGGACATAAGGCCCGAGCTCCTTCCTAACGAGCGAAACCGGTGCCCGTCCACCTTTGTCCCGTAAACCTGACCCGTCGAGAGAAGCGGGGAGTTGTGCGACTTCTTTCGTAGTGTCAAACTTCCCTCCGGATACGCAGCCCAGTCCGGAAACTTGTGCTGCTAAAGAGAACAAAATGCTTCCGATGAAGGCTCACGATTGCGATGTCATGCTCACGATGATGCTTGCGGTCGGGATCCAAACATATTGCCGAAAAGGTCCGAAAGGCTATCGTCGACCTCTGCGCCTTCTTTAATGCAATCTCTCGAAGGTGATCGTGAATCGAAAACCGAACGATCTTGAAAAGAACATGTGTGACACGATGTGTCTCCTTGAGGCTTACTTCCCGCCGACTTTCTTCGACATATCCGTCCATCTCATGGTCCATCCGTTTAAGGAGATCGGGTATCTTGGACCGATGTACCTCCACCACATGTATCCGTATGAGAGATTTATGAGTACTCTGAACAGGTTTTCAAAGAGTCGGGTTCACCACGAGGGAAGCATGGCACGGTGCTATTCTACTGAGGAGGTGGTCGATTGGTGTCTCCGTTATCTTGACCCCGATAATCAATCGGCATCTCAAGTCTCGCCATGACGGAAGGCTAGCGGGGGCGGGGTTTCTTGGGAGAAGCAAATTACACCGAAGAAAGACGACTTTGACAAAGCCCACTCTCTTGTGATGCTACACGAAACAGAGAGATAGATCCTTACATCGCGAGCATTATCGGTTTGTTGCGGGGAAGAAAATCCGGATTGGACCGAGTCTCGGTTAACGAGGGCGCATATTAGACGTTCAACATCTAGATCGAGAGACCGACTTGCCAGTTCGGGCGACTCTTGCGGCAACGAAAAAAGCTCGACACCGGCAAAGGGGTCTTTCTTCACAAATCACAACTTATCGGGGCTATGACATAAATGGCTACACCTTTTACACCGCCGATCAAGACAAGAAAAGTGTGTACCGAACTCGGTGTTCGTATTGTTGCAACTGATTACGAGAAGGTGCGAAAACCATACTACTGGCGTGATTGAAGAGATATGGGAACTCTCGTATCCGGGAGACATGAAGTACGCCGTTTTTCGGTGTAGATGGGTTCCCGATAATCAAAGGTGTCTCAAGAAAGACAAATACGGCTACACTTGCGTTGACCTTGGGCGAGCCGTGCGAGGAGCATAAGAGCCATTTGTACTCGCAAATCGAGGTTAGCCAAGTCTTCTATGTGCGCGACACTAGAAGCAAGAACCTACAAGTGGCTCTCTCTGGGGAAAAAGCGGGTTATCGGACTTGAAAATCCGGTGGAAGAGTGTTGATATTTCTTACGATCCCAATTAGGAAGGCGAAAAGAAATATATATGGGAAATCTATGTGACATGTGCGGAGGTTTATGGTGTGGTTTGAGTGTTTTGAGCGGTTGTTGTTCTTTTTGTTATAAAAGTACCTCTAGCTTTTTATTTTTAGGCTTTTATGTGGTGACATATTGGCCTTGGAGGTTGATTTGAGATGGCATACCATCTCTCAATCTTTATAAAAGCTGAACATGGTCTCAGTCTTTGTAAAAGCGAACATGGTCTATCTTTGTAAAATTAAATAGCTAGCTATATATGCGAGGGCATATGTATGTGTGGTCAACAATTTTGATACGAACAAGCTACTAGCATCATATATTTTATCCAGAATTGAGCAAGCGGAGTCATGTCGAGTTTGCATCGATCCATCACACATAGTTTTAATACTAACTTACAGCTAGATGGTACATCATCAACAAGAAGTAGAAGTCAAGGCGAGCATAAGATCGATCACATTAGTAGTGTGGTGTCGGCATCGAGCAGGTGGCACCACTGCACCTTTATCCTGAGCACGCTGCCTTCTCGAGCCTTTTAATTCTTTCACGTACTCAGCGACGAGACTCCACGCTTGGCAGGAAGACTTGGTCGAGCCTTTGCATCATGAGCCTCTCCTTCTCGAAGCCTTCCCTTTGTTGAGAGATCCTCAATAGCCGAAACTTCCGGGGCTTCCGCATGATGGGTTTCACAACCACCACCTCCAGGGCACTACATATATATATGCAAGAAACAATTATATGAGGGGTCGAGATAAGATCGTGTCAACACAAAATCACAATCCTCAAATCACGTTCGAAGCGCAACGAGATGAAGAAAAAAGTGAACTATGCGAGCCCCGGTGGCTAGAGAACTCACTGATTACTACGTGCCCATTCACAGAGAACTATATATATGCCAAAAGCGAGCTATTGGTTTCCACAATTTTTGAGTTTTTAAACAAGAGTACTCCCTCCATCTCAAAAAATAGAATGTCACTATGGGATGCGTCTTGGAGTCAAACTTTCTCAACTTTGACTAGCTGGGTTTTGTAGAAAATACGTGCAACATTTAAATCTCCAAATAAATTTGTTAAAACTAGACTTAAAGATCTTTCCAATGATATTTATTACTTAGCATAAATATTTTATTATTTATATATTTTAATATATAATTCTTGGGCATTTTGAAAATGTTGATTTCTCGGGAGCGAGAATGACATCTGTTTTTGAGACGGAGGGAGTATATATATATATACCGGGAAGATGGCGGGATGGAAGGCCCGAGAAGTGCTTCGGGGAAAGGGGAGATCAGAAATCATGAGGATCTTGCAAGTAACTTTGTGTTCTGCAAGAATCGAAAAGGTCTATAATCTATATATATGACGTGAGGCCATGTTAATGAGCTAGAATGATTAGAAATTTGCGGGAGTTGTTATGCTAAGTTTCGAGATTGCTAAGAGGAGCTTAGTCTACTTTTTCGTGTTCTTTGTTACGGTTGCGAGCTATTGTCGTTGTCGTTGCAGTGATATATGGGTTCAAGGGA
>JADLZK010006300.1:0-22560 GCA_015847255.1 Hyparrhenia diplandra | reverse complement strand
AGGTGGGTAGGTTAGATGATTGTAGGATCAATTACATTGTGTTCCCCAACCGTTAATATATGTTTAAGATGTGACATTAGGGGCTGGCGGCTGATTTCAGCCTTGCGAACTCAAAACAAAGAGAAGTTTCCAATCCAGAAGCTTTAGAAACGAGCTAGACTTCTTCGCGGTTGTGCAATCAAATGCCCCACCCTAGAGAACCTAAATTTGAACAAGTGGACTATTAGAGAGTTTTTCTAAGAATCACTTGTCATAGGCCACAAAGTAGAACTTGTTTAGAGTGAAATCTTGGAATTCCATCGAAAATCTTTGTGTCTAGACCTCGTGCGAAACAAGGGGAACAACACGAAAAGGTACATAGGAAGTTAGGGTGGGTAGGTTAGATGATGGTAGGATCATTTACATTGTGTTCCCCAAACGTTAATATATGTTGGATATGTTTCTAGATTTCAGAACAAAGAGATGTTTCCAATCCGGCTTTAGAAACAGCTAGACTTCTTTGCCGGTTGTGGAATCAAATGCCCCACCCTAGAGAACCTAAATTTGAACAAGTGGACTATTAGAGAGTTTTTCTAAGAATCACTTGTCATAGGCCACAAAGTAGAACTTGTTTAGAGTGAAATCTTGGAATTCCATCGAAAATCTTTGTGTCGACCTCCGTACCGAAACAAGGGGAACGACACGAAAGGTACATAGGAAGTTAGGGTGGGAAGGTTAGATGATGGCAGGATCAATTACATTGTGTTCCCCAACCGTTAACATATGTTTCTAGATGAACAAAGAGATGTTTCCAATCCGGCTTTAGAAACGAGCTAGACTTCTTTGCCGTTGTGGAATCAAATGCCCCACCCTAGTTAACCTAAATTTGAACAAGTGGACTATTAGAGAGTTTTTCTAAGAATCACTTGTCATAGGCCTCAAAGTAGAACTTGTTTAGAGTGAAATCTTGGAATTCCATCGAAAATCTTTGTGTCGACCTCCGTACCGAAACAAGGGGAATGACACGAAAGGTACATAGGAAGTTAGGGTGGGTAGGTTAGATGATGGTAGGATCATTTACATTGTGTTCCCCAACCGTTAATATATGTTACTGGATGTGACATTAGGAAGGGACTGTGCTCTGATTTCAGCCGCGAACTCAAAACAAAGAGAAGTTTCCAATCCGCTATAGAATCGAGCTAGACTTTTCCGCGGTTGTGGAATCAAATGCCCCACCCTAGAGAACCTAAATTTGAACAAGTGGACTATTAGAGTTTTTCTAAGAATCACTTGTCATAGGCCTCAAAATAGCACTTGTTTAGAGGAAATATTAGAATTCCATTGAAAATCTTTGTGTCGACCTACGCATCAAAACAAGAAGGGGAACGACACCTAAAGGTACATAGGAAGTTAGGGTGGGTAGGTTAGATGATTGTAGGATCAATTACATTGTGTTCCCCAACCGTTAATATATATTTTTACGATGTGACATTAGGGATCTGGCTTTGCGCTGATTTCAGCGCTTGAACTCAAAACAAAGAGAAGTTTCCAATCCGGCTTTAGAAACGAGCTAGACTTCTTCAAATTTGTGCAATCAAATGCCCCACCCTAGAGAACCTAAATTTGAACAAGTGGACTATTAGAGAGTTCTTCTAAGAATCACTTGTCATAGGCCACAAAGTAGAACTTGTTTAGAGGAAATCTTGGAATTCCATCGAAAATCTTTGTGTCGACCTCCGTCGAAACAAAGGGAACGACCACGAAAGGTACATAGGAAGTTAGGGTGGGTAGGTTAGATGATGGTAGGATCATTTACATTGTGTTCCCCAAACGTTAATATATGTTACTTGGATGTGACATTAGGGGATCATTGGCGCTGATTTCAGCCTTGAACTCAAAACAAAGAGAAGTTTCCAATCCGGCTATAGAATCGAGCTAGACTTTTCCGCGGTTGTGGAATCAAATGCCCCACCCTAGAGAACCTAAATTTGAACAAGTGGACTATTAGAGAGTTTTTCTAAGAATCACTTGTCATAGGCCTCAAAATAGCACTTGTTTAGAGTGAAATATTAGAATTCCATTGAAAATCTTTGTGTCGACCTCACGCATCAAAACAAGAAGGGGAACGACACGAAAAGGTACATAGGAAGTTAGGGTGGGTAGGTTAGATGATTGTAGGATCAATTACATTGTGTTCCCCAACCGTTAATATATGTTTCTGGATGTGACATTAGGGATGCTTTCTCAAAACAAAGAGAAGTTTCCAATCCGGCTTTAGAAACGAGCTAGACTTCTTCGTGGTTGTGCAATCAAATGCCCCACCCTAGAGAACCTAAATTTGAACAAGTGGACTATTAGAGAGTTTTTCTAAGAATCACTTGTCATAGGCCTCAAAGTAGAACTTGTTTAGAGGAAATCTTGGAATTCCATCGAAAATCTTTGTGTCGACCTCCGTATCGAAACAAGGGAACGACACCTAAAGGTACATAGGAAGTTAGGGTGGGTAGGTTAGATGATGGTAGGATCAATTACATTGTGTTCCCCAACCGTTAACATATGTTTGTGACATTAGATGAACAAAAAACAAAGATGTTTCCAATCCGGCTTTAGAATCGAGCTAGACTTTTTGCCGGTTGTGGAATCAAATGCCCCACCCTAGAGAACCTAAATTTGAACAAGTGGACTATTAGAGAGTTTTTCTAAGAATCACTTGTCATAGGCCTCAAAAGTAGAACTTGTTTAGAGTGAAATCTTGGAATTCCATTGAAAATCTTTGTGTGTCGACCTCCGCATGCCGAAACAAGGGAATGACACGAAAGGTACATAGGAAGTTAGGGTGGGTAGGTTAGATGATGGTAGGATCATTTACATTGTGTTCCCCAACCGTTAATATATGTTTCTAGATGTGACATTAGGGACTGTTTGCGCTGATTTCAGCCACGAACTCAAAACAAAGAGAAGTTTCCAATCCGGCTATAGAATCGAGCTAGACTTTTCCGCTGTTGTGGAATCAAATGCCCCACCCTAGAGAACCTAAATTTGAACAAGTGGACTATTAGAGAGTTTTTCTAAGAATCACTTGTCATAGGCCTCAAAATAGCACTTGTTTAGAGTGAAATATTAGAATTCCATTGAAAATCTTTGTGTCGACCTCCTACGCATCAAAAAAGAAGGGGAACGACACGAAAGGTACATAGGAAGTTAGGGTGGGTAGGTTAGATGATTGTAGGATCAATTACATTGTGTTCCCCAACCGTTAATATATGTTTCTAGTGACATTAGGGATCGGCCGGCGCTGATTTCAAACTCAAAACAAAGAGAAGTTTCCAATCCGGCTTTAGAAACGAGCTAGACTTCTTCGCTGGTTGTGGAATCAAATGCCCCACCCTAGAGAACCTAAAATTTGAACAAGTGGACTATTAGAGAGTTTTTCTAAGAATCACTTGTCATAGGCCACAAAGTAGAACTTGTTTAGAGTGAAATCTTGGAATTCCATCGAAAATCTTTGTGTCGACCTCCGCATCGAAACAAGGGGAATGACACGAAAGGTACATAGGAAGTTAGGGTGGGTAGGTTAGATGATGGTAGGATCATTTACATTGTGTTCCCCAAACGTTAATATATGTTTTGGATGTGACATTAGGGACTGTTGGCGCTGATTTCAGCGAACTCAAAACAAAGAGAAGTTTCCAATCCGGCTATAGAATCGAGCTAGACTTTTCCGCGGTTGTGGAATCAAATGCCCCACCCTAGAGAACCTAAATTTGAACAAGTGGACTATTAGAGAGTTTTTCTAAGAATCACTTGTCATAGGCCTCAAAATAGCACTTGTTTAGAGTGAAATATTAGAATTCCATTGAAAATCTTTTGTGTCGACCTACGCATCAAAACAAGAAGGGGAACGACACGAAAGGTACATAGGAAGTTAGGGTGGGTAGGTTAGATGATTGTAGGATCAATTACATTGTGTTCCCCAACCGTTAATATATGTTTTACGGATGTGACATTAGGGACTCTTTGATGATTTCAGCGAACTCAAAACAAAGAGAAGTTTCCAATCCGGCTTTAGAAACGAGCTAGACTTCTTCGTGGTTGTGCAATCAAATGCCCCACCCTAGAGAACCTAAATTTGAACAAGTGGACTATTAGAGAGTTTTTCTAAGAATCACTTGTCATAGGCCTCAAAGTAGAACTTGTTTAGAGTGAAATCTTGGAATTCCATCGAAAATCTTTGTGTCGACCTCCGCATCAAAACAAGGGGAACGACACGAAAGGTACATAGGAAGTTAGGGTGGGTAGGTTAGATGATGGTAGGATCAATTACATTGTGTTCCCCAACCGTTAACATATGTTTCTAGATGTGACATTAAAGATTTCAGCGAACTCAAAACAAAGAGAAGTTTCCAATCCGCTTTAGAAACGAGCTAGACTTCTTCGTGGTTGTGGAATCAAATGCCCCACCCTAGAGAACCTAAATTTGAACAAGTGGACTATTAGAGAGTTTTTCTAAGAATCACTTGTCATAGGCCTCAAAGTAGAACTTGTTTAGAGTGAAATCTTGGAATTCCATCGAAAAATCTCTTTGTGTCGACCTCCGTATCGAAAAGAAGGGGAACGACACGAAAGGTACATAGGAAGTTAGGGTGGGTAGGTTAGATGATGGCAGGATCAATTACATTGTGTTCCCCAACCGTTAACATATGTTTCTAGATGAACAAAGAGATGTTTCCAATCCGGCTTTAGAAACGAGCTAGACTTCTTTGCCGTTGTGGAATCAAATGCCCCACCCTAGTTAACCTAAATTTGAACAAGTGGACTATTAGAGAGTTTTTCTAAGAATCACTTGTCATAGGCCTCAAAGTAGAACTTGTTTAGAGTGAAATCTTGGAATTCCATCGAAAATCTTTGTGTCGACCTCCGTACCGAAACAAGGGGAATGACACGAAAGGTACATAGGAAGTTAGGGTGGGTAGGTTAGATGATGGTAGGATCATTTACATTGTGTTCCCCAACCGTTAATATATGTTACTGGATGTGACATTAGGGACTGTTGGCGCTGATTTCAGCGCGAACTCAAAACAAAGAGAAGTTTCCAATCCGGCTATAGAATCGAGCTAGACTTTTCCGCGGTTGTGGAATCAAATGCCCCACCCTAGAGAACCTAAATTTGAACAAGTGGACTATTAGAGAGTTTTTCTAAGAATCACTTGTCATAGGCCTCAAAATAGCACTTGTTTAGAGTGAAATATTAGAATTCCATTGAAAATCTTTTGTGTCGACCTCCACGCATCAAAACAAGAAGGGAAATCGACACGAAAGGTACATAGGAAGTTAGGGTGGGTAGGTTAGATGATTGTAGGATCAATTACATTGTGTTCCCCAACCGTTAATATATGTTTCTGGATGTGACATTAGGGACTGCTGGGCGCTGATTTCAGCGCAACTCAAAACAAAAAGAAGTTTCCAATCCGCTTTAGAAACGAGCTAGACTTCTTCGCGGTTGTGCAATCAAATGCCCCACCCTAGAGAACCTAAATTTGAACAAGTGGACTATTAGAGAGTTCTTCTAAGAATCACTTGTCATAGGCCTAAAAGTAGAACTTGTTTAGAGTGAAATCTTGGAATTCCATCGAAAATCTTTGTGTCGACCTCCGCATCAAACAAGGGGAACGACACGAAAGGTACATAGGAAGTTAGGGTGGGTAGGTTAGATGATGGTAGGATCATTTACATTGTGTTCCCCAAACGTTAATATATGTTACTTGGATGTGACATTAGGGACTGTTGGCGCTGATTTCAGCGCCAACTCAAAACAAAGAGAAGTTTCCAATCCGCTATAGAATCGAGCTAGACTTTTCCGCGTTGTGGAATCAAATGCCCCACCCTAGAGAACCTAAATTTGAACAAGTGGACTATTAGAGAGTTTTTCTAAGAATCACTTGTCATAGGCCTCAAAATAGCACTTGTTTAGAGTGAAATATTAGAATTCCATTGAAAATCTTTGTGTCGACCTACGCATCAAAACAAGAAGGGGAACGACACCTAAAGGTACATAGGAAGTTAGGGTGGGTAGGTTAGATGATTGTAGGATCAATTACATTGTGTTCCCCAACCGTTAATATATGTTTCTGGATGTGACATTAGGGACTGCTGGCGCTGATTTCAGCGCGAACTCAAAACAAAGAGAAGTTTCCAATCCGGCTTTAGAAACGAGCTAGACTTCTTCGTGGTTGTGCAATCAAATGCCCCACCCTAGAGAACCTAAATTTGAACAAGTGGACTATTAGAGAGTTTTTCTAAGAATCACTTGTCATAGGCCACAAAGTAGAACTTGTTTAGAGTGAAATCTTGGAATTCCATCGAAAATCTTTGTGTCGACCTCCGTACCGAAACAAGGGGAACGACACGAAAGGTACATAGGAAGTTAGGGTGGGTAGGTTAGATGATGGCAGGATCAATTACATTGTGTTCCCCAACCGTTAACATATGTTTCTAGATGAACAAAACAAAGAGATGTTTCCAATCCGCTTTAGAAACGAGCTAGACTTCTTTGCCGTTGTGGAATCAAATGCCCCACCCTAGTTAACCTAAATTTGAACAAAGTGGACTATTAGAGAGTTTTTCTAAGAATCACTTGTCATAGGCCTCAAAGTAGAACTTGTTTAGAGTGAAATCTTGGAATTCCATCGAAAATCTTTGTGTCGACCTCCGCATCAAAACAAGGGAATGACACGAAAGGTACATAGGAAGTTAGGGTGGGTAGGTTAGATGATGGTAGGATCATTTACATTGTGTTCCCCAACCGTTAATATATGTTACCGGATGTGACATTAGGGACTGTTTGGCGCTTGATTTCAGCGCGAACTCAAAACAAAGAGAAGTTTCCAATCCGCTATAGAATCGAGCTAGACTTTTCCGCGGTTGTGGAATCAAATGCCCCACCCTAGAGAACCTAAATTTGAACAAGTGGACTATTAGAGAGTTTTTCTAAGAATCACTTGTCATAGGCCTCAAAATAGCACTTGTTTAGAGTGAAATATTAGAATTCCATTGAAAATCTTTGTGTCGACCTACGCATCAAAACAAGAAGGGAACGACACGAAAAGGTACATAGGAAGTTAGGGTGGGTAGGTTAGATGATTGTAGGATCAATTACATTGTGTTCCCCAACCGTTAATATATGTTTCTGGATGTGACATTAGGGATCGCTGGCGCTGATTTCAAATGAACTCAAAACAAAGAGAAGTTTCCAATCCGCTTTAGAAACGAGCTAGACTTTTTCGCGGTTGTGGAATCAAATGCCCCACCCTAGAGAACCTAAATTTGAACAAGTGGACTATTAGAGAGTTTTTCTAAGAATCACTTGTCATAGGCCTCAAAGTAGAACTTGTTTAGAGTGAAATCTTGGAATTCCATCGAAAATCTTTGTGTCGACCTCCGCATCAAAACAAGGGAAACGACACGAAAGGTACATAGGAAGTTAGGGTGGGTAGGTTAGATGATGGTAGGATCATTTACATTGTGTTCCCCAAACGTTAATATATGTTACCGGATGTGACATTAGGGACTGTTGGCGCTGATTTCAGCGAACTCAAAACAAAGAGAAGTTTCCAATCCGCTATAGAATCGAGCTAGACTTTTCCGGGTTGTGGAATCAAATGCCCCACCCTAGAGAACCTAAATTTGAACAAGTGGACTATTAGAGAGTTTTTCTAAGAATCACTTGTCATAGGCCTCAAAATAGCACTTGTTTAGAGTGAAATATTAGAATTCCATTGAAAATCTTTGTGTCGACCTACGCATCAAAACAAGAAGGGGAAATCGACACGAAAGGTACATAGGAAGTTAGGGTGGGTAGGTTAGATGATTGTAGGATCAATTACATTGTGTTCCCCAACCGTTAATATATGTTTCTGGATGTGACATTAGGGACTGCTGGCGCTGATTTCAGCGCGAACTCAAAACAAAGAGAAGTTTCCAATCCGGCTTTAGAAACGAGCTAGACTTCTTCGTGGTTGTGCAATCAAATGCCCCACCCTAGAGAACCTAAATTTGAACAAGTGGACTATTAGAGAGTTTTTCTAAGAATCACTTGTCATAGGCCACAAAGTAGAACTTGTTTAGAGTGAAATCTTGGAATTCCATCGAAAATCTTTTGTGTCGACCTCCGCATCAAAACAAGGGAACGACACGAAAGGTACATAGGAAGTTAGGGTGGGTAGGTTAGATGATGGTAGGATCATTTACATTGTGTTCCCCAACCGTTAATATATGTTACATATGTGACATTAGGGATAGATGATTTCACACTCAAAACAAAGAGAAGTTTCCAATCCGCTTTAGAAACGAGCTAGACTTTTTTTCCGCGTTGTGGAATCAAATGCCCCACCCTAGAGAACCTAAATTTGAACAAGTGGACTATTAGAGAGTTTTTCTAAGAATCACTTGTCATAGGCCTCAAAGTAGAACTTGTTTAGAGTGAAATCTTGAATTCCATCGAAAATCTTTTGTGTCGACCTCCGCATCGAAAAAGAAGGGGAATGACACGAAAGGTACATAGGAAGTTAGGGTGGGTAGGTTAGATGATGGTAGGATCATTTACATTGTGTTCCCCAACCGTTAATATATGTTTCCGGATGTGACATTAGGGACTGCTTGGCGCTGATTTCAGCGAACTCAAAACAAAGAGAAGTTTCCAATCCGGCTATAGAATCGAGCTAGACTTTTCATGGTTGTGGAATCAAATGCCCCACCCTAGAGAACCTAAATTTGAACAAGTGGACTATTAGAGAGTTTTTCTAAGAATCACTTGTCATAGGCCTCAAAGTAGAACTTGTTTAGAGTGAAATCTTGGAATTCCATCGAAAATCTTTGTGTCGACCTCCGCACCGAAACAAGGGGGAACGACACGAAAAGGTACATAGGAAGTTAGGGTGGGTAGGTTAGATGATGGCAGGATCAATTACATTGTGTTCCCCAACCGTTAACATATGTTTCTAGATGAACAAAGAGATGTTTCCAATCCGAGAAGCTTTAGAAACGAGCTAGACTTCTTTGCCGTTGTGGAATCAAATGCCCCACCCTAGTTAACCTAAATTTGAACAAGTGGACTATTAGAGAGTTTTTCTAAGAATCACTTGTCATAGGCCTCAAAGTAGAACTTGTTTAGAGTGAAATCTTGGAATTCCATCGAAAATCTTTGTGTCGACCTCCGTACCGAAAACAAGGGGGAATGACACCTAAAGGTACATAGGAAGTTAGGGTGGGTAGGTTAGATGATGGTAGGATCATTTACATTGTGTTCCCCAACCGTTAATTAATATATGTTACCGATGTGACATTAGGGACTGTTGGCTGATTTCAGCGAACTCAAAACAAAGAGAAGTTTCCAATCCGCTATAGAATCGAGCTAGACTTTTCCGCGGTTGTGGAATCAAATGCCCCACCCTAGAGAACCTAAATTTGAACAAGTGGACTATTAGAGAGTTTTTCTAAGAATCACTTGTCATAGGCCTCAAAATAGCACTTGTTTAGAGTGAAATATTAGAATTCCATTGAAAATCTTTGTGTCGACCTACGCATCAAAACAAGAAGGGGGGACGACACGAAAGGTACATAGGAAGTTAGGGTGGGTAGGTTAGATGATTGTAGGATCAATTACATTGTGTTCCCCAACCGTTAATATATGTTTCTGGATGTGACATTAGGGGATCGGCTGGGCGCTGATTTCAGCGCGAACTCAAAACAAAGAGAAGTTTCCAATCCGCTTTAGAAACGAGCTAGACTTTTTCGCCTGTGGAATCAAATGCCCCACCCTAGAGAACCTAAATTTGAACAAGTGGACTATTAGAGAGTTTTTCTAAGAATCACTTGTCATAGGCCACAAAGTAGAACTTGTTTAGAGTGAAATCTTGGAATTCCATCGAAAATCTTTGTGTCGACCTCCGTGCATCGAAAACAAGGGGAACGACACGAAAAGGTACATAGGAAGTTAGGGTGGGTAGGTTAGATGATGGTAGGATCAATTACATTGTGTTCCCCAAACGTTAACATATGTTTACATATGTGACTAGATGAACAAAGAGATGTTTCCAACTCAAAACAAAGCTTTAGAAAATCGAGCTAGACTTTTTTGCCGTTGTGGAATCAAATGCCCCACCCTAGTTAACCTAAATTTGAACAAGTGGACTATTAGAGAGTTTTTCTAAGAATCACTTGTCATAGGCCTCAAAGTAGAACTTGTTTAGAGTGAAATCTTGGAATTCCATCGAAAATCTTTGTGTCGACCTCCGCATCGAAACAAGGGAATGACACGAAAGGTACATAGGAAGTTAGGGTGGGTAGGTTAGATGATGGTAGGATCATTTACATTGTGTTCCCCAACCGTTAATATATGTTTCCGGATGTGACATTAGGGGATGTTGGCGCTGATTTCAGCGAACTCAAAACAAAGAGAAGTTTCCAATCCGCTATAGAATCGAGCTAGACTTTTCCGCGGTTTGTGGAATCAAATGCCCCACCCTAGAGAACCTAAATTTGAACAAGTGGACTATTAGAGAGTTTTTCTAAGAATCACTTGTCATAGGCCTCAAAATAGCACTTGTTTAGAGTGAAATATTAGAATTCCATTGAAAATCTTTGTGTCGACCTGCATCAAAACAAGAAGGGAAACGACACGAAAGGTACATAGGAAGTTAGGGTGGGTAGGTTAGATGATTGTAGGATCAATTACATTGTGTTCCCCAACCGTTAATATATGTTTCTAGATGTGACATTAGGGACTGCTGGCGCTGATTTCAGCGCGAACTCAAAACAAAGAGAAGTTTCCAATCCGGCTTTAGAAACGAGCTAGACTTCTTCGCGGTTGTGCAATCAAATGCCCCACCCTAGAGAACCTAAATTTGAACAAGTGGACTATTAGAGAGTTCTTCTAAGAATCACTTGTCATAGGCCACAAAGTAGAACTTGTTTAGAGTGAAATCTTGGAATTCCATCGAAAATCTTTGTGTCGACCTCCGTACCGAAACAAGGGGAACGACACGAAAGGTACATAGGAAGTTAGGGTGGGTAGGTTAGATGATGGTAGGATCATTTACATTGTGTTCCCCAAACGTTAATATATGTTACTGGATGTGACATTAGGGGGACTGTTGGCGCTGATTTCAGCGCGAACTCAAAACAAAGAGAAGTTTCCAATCCGCTATAGAATCGAAGCTAGACTTTTCCCGCGGGGTTGTGGAATCAAATGCCCCACCCTAGAGAACCTAAATTTGAACAAGTGGACTATTAGAGAGTTTTTCTAAGAATCACTTGTCATAGGCCTCAAAAATAGCACTTGTTTAGAGTGAAATATTAGAATTCCATTGAAAATCTTTGTGTCGACCTCCACGCATCAAAACAAGAAGGGGAACGACACGAAAGGTACATAGGAAGTTAGGGTGGGTAGGTTAGATGATTGTAGGATCAATTACATTGTGTTCCCCAACCGTTAATATATGTTTCTGGATGTGACATTAGGGATCGATGATTTCAGCGCGAACTCAAAACAAAGAGAAGTTTCCAATCCGCTTTTAGAAACGAGCTAGACTTCTTCGTGGTTGTGCAATCAAATGCCCCACCCTAGAGAACCTAAATTTGAACAAGTGGACTATTAGAGAGTTTTTCTAAGAATCACTTGTCATAGGCCACAAAGTAGAACTTGTTTAGAGTGAAATCTTGGAATTCCATCGAAAATCTTTGTGTCGACCTCCGCATCAAAACAAGGGGAACGACACGAAAGGTACATAGGAAGTTAGGGTGGGTAGGTTAGATGATGGCAGGATCAATTACATTGTGTTCCCCAACCGTTAACATATGTTTCTAGATGAACAAAGAGATGTTTCCAATCCGGCTTTAGAAACGAGCTAGACTTCTTTGCCGTTGTGGAATCAAATGCCCCACCCTAGTTAACCTAAATTTGAACAAGTGGACTATTAGAGAGTTTTTCTAAGAATCACTTGTCATAGGCCTCAAAGTAGAACTTGTTTAGAGTGAAATCTTGGAATTCCATCGAAAATCTTTGTGTCGACCTCCGTACCGAAACAAGGGGAATGACACGAAAGGTACATAGGAAGTTAGGGTGGGTAGGTTAGATGATGGTAGGATCATTTACATTGTGTTCCCCAACCGTTAATATATGTTACCGGATGTGACATTAGGGACTGTTGGCGCTGATTTCAGCGCGAACTCAAAACAAAGAGAAGTTTCCAATCCGCTATAGAATCGAAGCTAGACTTTTCCGCGGTTGTGGAATCAAATGCCCCACCCTAGAGAACCTAAATTTGAACAAGTGGACTATTAGAGAGTTTTTCTAAGAATCACTTGTCATAGGCCTCAAAATAGCACTTGTTTAGAGTGAAATATTAGAATTCCATTGAAAATCTTTTGTGTCGACCTACGCATCAAACAAGAAGGGGAACGACACGAAAGGTACATAGGAAGTTAGGGTGGGTAGGTTAGATGATTGTAGGATCAATTACATTGTGTTCCCCAACCGTTAATATATGTTTCGGATGTGACATTAGGGATCGGCCGGCGCTGATTTCAGCGAACTCAAAACAAAGAGAAGTTTCCAATCCGCTTTAGAAACGAGCTAGACTTCTTCGCGGTTGTGCAATCAAATGCCCCACCCTAGAGAACCTAAATTTGAACAAGTGGACTATTAGAGAGTTTTTCTAAGAATCACTTGTCATAGGCCACAAAGTAGAACTTGTTTAGAGTGAAATCTTGGAATTCCATCGAAAATCTTTGTGTCGACCTCCGTGCATCAAACAAGGGGAACGACACGAAAAGGTACATAGGAAGTTAGGGTGGGTAGGTTAGATGATGGCAGGATCAATTACATTGTGTTCCCCAAACGCTAACATATGTTTCTAGATGAACAAAGAGATGTTTCCAATCCGCTTTAGAAACGAAGCTAGACTTCTTTGAATCCGCTAGACTTTTCGTTTTGGAATCAAATGCCCCACCCTAGTTAACCTAAATTTGAACAAGTGGACTATTAGAGAGTTTTTCTAAGAATCACTTGTCATAGGCCTCAAAGTAGAACTTGTTTAGAGTGAAATCTTGAATTCCATCGAAAATCTTTGTGTCGACCTCCGTAATCAAAACAAGGGAATGACACGAAAGGTACATAGGAAGTTAGGGTGGGTAGGTTAGATGATGGTAGGATCATTTACATTGTGTTCCCCAACCGTTAATATATGTTACTTGGATGTGACATTAGGGACTGTTGGGCGCTGATTTCAGCGCGAACTCAAAACAAAGAGAAGTTTCCAATCCGCTATAGAATCGAAAGCTAGACTTTTCCGCGGGTTGTGGAATCAAATGCCCCACCCTAGAGAACCTAAATTTGAACAAGTGGACTATTAGAGAGTTTTTCTAAGAATCACTTGTCATAGGCCTCAAAATAGCACTTGTTTAGAGTGAAATATTAGAATTCCATTGAAAATCTTTGTGTCGACCTCCGCATCAAAACAAGAAGGGGAAATCGACACGAAAGGTACATAGGAAGTTAGGGTGGGTAGGTTAGATGATTGTAGGATCAATTACATTGTGTTCCCCAACCGTTAATATATGTTTTCTGGATGTGACATTAGGGATTGCCGGGCGCTGATTTCAGCGCGAACTCAAAACAAAAGAGAAGTTTCCAATCCGCTTTAGAAACGAAGCTAGACTTCTTCGCGGTTTGTGCAATCAAATGCCCCACCCTAGAGAACCTAAATTTGAACAAGTGGACTATTAGAGAGTTTTTCTAAGAATCACTTGTCATAGGCCACAAAGTAGAACTTGTTTAGAGTGAAATCTTGGAATTCCATCGAAAATCTTTGTGTGTCGACCTCCGCATCGAAAACAAGGGGAACGACACGAAAAGGTACATAGGAAGTTAGGGTGGGTAGGTTAGATGATGGTAGGATCATTTACATTGTGTTCCCCAAACGTTAATATATGTTACTGGATGTGACATTAGGGATGAATTTCAAACTCAAAACAAAGAGAAGTTTCCAATCCGGCTTTAGAAACGAGCTAGACTTTTTCGCCGTTGTGGAATCAAATGCCCCACCCTAGAGAACCTAAATTTGAACAAGTGGACTATTAGAGAGTTTTTCTAAGAATCACTTGTCATAGGCCTCAAAGTAGAACTTGTTTAGAGTGAAATCTTGGAATTCCATCGAAAATCTTTGTGTCGACCTCCGCATCAAAAAAAAGGGGAACGACACGAAAGGTACATAGGAAGTTAGGGTGGGTAGGTTAGATGATGGTAGGATCAATTTACATTGTGTTCCCCAACCGTTAACATATGTTTCTAGATGAACAAAAAGAGATGTTTCCAATCCGGCTTTAGAAACGAGCTAGACTTCTTTGCCGTTGTGAATCAAATGCCCCACCCTAGTTAACCTAAATTTGAACAAGTGGACTATTAGAGAGTTTTTCTAAGAATCACTTGTCATAGGCCTCAAAGTAGAACTTGTTTAGAGTGAAATCTTGGAATTCCATCGAAAATCTTTGTGTCGACCTCCGTGCAAAACAAGGGGAATGACACGAAAAGGTACATAGGAAGTTAGGGTGGGTAGGTTAGATGATGGTAGGATCATTTACATTGTGTTCCCCAACCGTTAATATATGTTACTGGATGTGACATTAGGGACTGTTGGCGCTGATTTCAGCGCGAACTCAAAACAAAGAGAAGTTTCCAATCCGGCTATAGAATCGAAGCTAGACTTTTCCGCGGTTGTGGAATCAAATGCCCCACCCTAGAGAACCTAAATTTGAACAAGTGGACTATTAGAGAGTTTTTCTAAGAATCACTTGTCATAGGCCTCAAAATAGCACTTGTTTAGAGTGAAATATTAGAATTCCATTGAAAATCTTTGTGTCGACCTCCTCCGCATCAAAACAAGAAGGGAACGACACGAAAGGTACATAGGAAGTTAGGGTGGGTAGGTTAGATGATTGTAGGATCAATTACATTGTGTTCCCCAACCGTTAATATATGTTACCGGATGTGACATTAGGGATCTGCTGGGCGCTGATTTCAGCGCGAACTCAAAACAAAGAGAAGTTTCCAATCCGGCTTTAGAAACGAGCTAGACTTTTTCGCGGTTGTGGAATCAAATGCCCCACCCTAGAGAACCTAAATTTGAACAAGTGGACTATTAGAGAGTTTTTCTAAGAATCACTTGTCATAGGCCTCAAAGTAGAACTTGTTTAGAGTGAAATCTTGGAATTCCATTGAAAATCTTTGTGTCGACCTCCGCATCAAAACAAGGGAACGACACGAAAGGTACATAGGAAGTTAGGGTGGGTAGGTTAGATGATGGTAGGATCATTTACATTGTGTTCCCCAAACGTTAATATATGTTTCTTGGATGTGACATTAGGGACTGCCGGCGCTGATTTCAGCCAACTCAAAACAAAGAGAAGTTTCCAATCCGCTTTAGAAACGAGCTAGACTTTTCGGTTGTTTGTGGAATCAAATGCCCCACCCTAGAGAACCTAAATTTGAACAAGTGGACTATTAGAGAGTTTTTCTAAGAATCACTTGTCATAGGCCACAAAAGTAGAACTTGTTTAGAGTGAAATCTTGGAATTCCATCGAAAATCTTTGTGTCGACCTCCGCATCAAAAACAAGGGGAACGACACGAAAGGTACATAGGAAGTTAGGGTGGGTAGGTTAGATGATGGTAGGATCAATTACATTGTGTTCCCCAATATATGTTACCTTAACATATGTTTCTAGATGAACAAAGAGATGTTTCCAATCCGCTTTAGAAACGAGCTAGACTTCTTTGCCGTTGTGGAATCAAATGCCCCACCCTAGTTAACCTAAATTTGAACAAGTGGACTATTAGAGAGTTTTTCTAAGAATCACTTGTCATAGGCCTCAAAGTAGAACTTGTTTAGAGTGAAATCTTGGAATTCCATCGAAAATCTTTTGTGTCGACCCTCCATCGAAACAAGGGGGGACAATGACACGAAAGGTACATAGGAAGTTAGGGTGGGTAGGTTAGATGATGGTAGGATCATTTACATTGTGTTCCCCAACCGTTAATATATGTTACCGGATGTGACATTAGGGATCGCTGGCGCTGATTTCAGCAGCGAACTCAAAACAAAGAGAAGTTTCCAATCCGGCTATAGAATCGAGCTAGACTTTTCGCTTGTTGTGGAATCAAATGCCCCACCCTAGAGAACCTAAATTTGAACAAGTGGACTATTAGAGAGTTTTTCTAAGAATCACTTGTCATAGGCCTCAAAATAGCACTTGTTTAGAGTGAAATATTAGAATTCCATTGAAAATCTTTGTGTCGACCTACGCATCAAAACAAGAAGGGGAACGACACGAAAAAGGTACATAGGAAGTTAGGGTGGGTAGGTTAGATGATTGTAGGATCAATTACATTGTGTTCCCCAACCGTTAATATATGTTTCTATGTGACATTAGGGACAATTTCAGCGAACTCAAAACAAAGAGAAGTTTCCAATCCGGCTTTAGAAACGAGCTAGACTTCTTCGCGGTTGTGCAATCAAATGCCCCACCCTAGAGAACCTAAATTTGAACAAGTGGACTATTAGAGAGTTTTTCTAAGAATCACTTGTCATAGGCCACAAAGTAGAACTTGTTTAGAGTGAAATCTTGGAATTCCATCGAAAATCTTTGTGTCGACCTCCGCATCGAAACAAAGGGAACGCGACCTAAAGGTACATAGGAAGTTAGGGTGGGTAGGTTAGATGATGGCAGGATCAATTACATTGTGTTCCCCAACCGTTAACATATGTTTCTAGATGAACAAAGAGATGTTTCCAATTTCGGAGAAGTTTAGAAACGAATCGCTAGACTTTTTTGCCGGTTGTGGAATCAAATGCCCCACCCTAGTTAACCTAAATTTGAACAAGTGGACTATTAGAGAGTTTTTCTAAGAATCACTTGTCATAGGCCTCAAAGTAGAACTTGTTTAGAGTGAAATCTTGGAATTCCATCGAAAATCTTTGTGTCGACCTCCGTATCGAAACAAACAAGGAATGACACACGAAAGGTACATAGGAAGTTAGGGTGGGTAGGTTAGATGATGGTAGGATCATTTACATTGTGTTCCCCAACCGTTAATATATGTTACTGGATGTGACATTAGGGACTGTTGGATGATTTCAGCGCGAACTCAAAACAAAGAGAAGTTTCCAATCCGCTATAGAATCGAGCTAGACTTTTCCGGTTTGTGGAATCAAATGCCCCACCCTAGAGAACCTAAATTTGAACAAGTGGACTATTAGAGAGTTTTTCTAAGAATCACTTGTCATAGGCCCTCAAAATAGAACTTGTTTAGAGTGAAATATTAGAATTCCATTGAAAATCTTTGTGTCGACCCTACGCAAAAACAAGAAGGGGAACGACACGAAAGGTACATAGGAAGTTAGGGGTGGGTAGGTTAGATGATTGTAGGATCAATTACATTGTGTTCCCCAACCGTTAATATATATTTTCTGGATGTGACATTAGGGATCTGCGGGCGCTGATTTCAGCGCGAACTCAAAACAAAGAGAAGTTTCCAATCCGGCTTTAGAAACGAAGCTAGACTTCTTCGCGGTTGTGGAATCAAATGCCCCACCCTAGAGAACCTAAATTTGAACAAGTGGACTATTAGAGAGTTTTTCTAAGAATCACTTGTCATAGGCCACAAAGTAGAACTTGTTTAGAGTGAAATCTTGAATTCCATCGAAAATCTTTGTGTCGACCTCCGCATCAAACAAGGGGAACAACACGAAAGGTACATAGGAAGTTAGGGTGGGTAGGTTAGATGATGGTAGGATCATTTACATTGTGTTCCCCAAACGTTAATATATGTTACCGGATGTGACATTAGGGATCATGTTTTCAGCAACTCAAAACAAAGAGAAGTTTCCAATCCGCTTTAGAATCGAGCTAGACTTTTTTGCTGGTTGTGGAATCAAATGCCCCACCCTAGAGAACCTAAATTTGAACAAGTGGACTATTAGAGAGTTTTTCTAAGAATCACTTGTCATAGGCCTCAAAGTAGAACTTGTTTAGAGTGAAATCTTGGAATTCCATCGAAAATCTTTGTGTCGACCTCCGTCGAAACAAGGGAACGACACGAAAGGTACATAGGAAGTTAGGGTGGGTAGGTTAGATGATGGTAGGATCAATTACATTGTGTTCCCCAAACCGTTAATATATGTTTCATTAGATGAACAAAGAAAACAAAGATGTTTCCAATCCGGCTTTAGAATCGAGCTAGACTTTTCCGCCGTTGTGGAATCAAATGCCCCACCCTAGAGAACCTAAATTTGAACAAGTGGACTATTAGAGAGTTTTTCTAAGAATCACTTGTCATAGGCCTCAAAAGTAGAACTTGTTTAGAGTGAAATCTTGGAATTCCATCGAAAATCTTTGTGTCGACCTCCGTACCGAAACAAGGGGAATGACACGAAAGGTACATAGGAAGTTAGGGTGGGTAGGTTAGATGATGGTAGGATCATTTACATTGTGTTCCCCAACCGTTAATATATGTTTCTTGGATGTGACATTAGGGACTGTTGGCGCTGATTTCAGCGAACTCAAAACAAAGAGAAGTTTCCAATCCGGCTATAGAATCGAGCTAGACTTTTCCGCGGTTGTGGAATCAAATGCCCCACCCTAGAGAACCTAAATTTGAACAAGTGGACTATTAGAGAGTTTTTCTAAGAATCACTTGTCATAGGCCTCAAAATAGCACTTGTTTAGAGTGAAATATTAGAATTCCATTGAAAATCTTTTGTGTCGACCTCCGTCATCGAAACAAGGGGAACGACACGAAAGGTACATAGGAAGTTAGGGTGGGTAGGTTAGATGATTGTAGGATCATTTACATTGTGTTCCCCAACCGTTAATATATGTTACTACGGATGTGACATTAGGGACTGTTGGCGCTGATTTCAGCCTTGAACTCAAAACAAAGAGAAGTTTCCAATCCGCTTTAGAATCGAGCTAGACTTTTCCGCGGTTGTGGAATCAAATGCCCCACCCTAGAGAACCTAAATTTGAACAAGTGGACTATTAGAGAGTTTTCTAAGAATCACTTGTCATAGGCCTCAAAAGTAGAACTTGTTTAGAGTGAAATCTTGGAATTCCATTGAAAATCTTTGTGTCGACCTCCGTGCAAAAACAAGGGGAACGACACGAAAGGTACATAGGAAGTTAGGGTGGGTAGGTTAGATGATGGTAGGATCATTTACATTGTGTTCCCCAACCGTTAATATATGTTTCTGGATGTGACATTAGGGACATATGATTTCAGCGAACTCAAAACAAAGAGAAGTTTCCAATCCGCTTTAGAAACGAAGCTAGACTTCTTCGTGGTTGTGCAATCAAATGCCCCACCCTAGAGAACCTAAATTTGAACAAGTGGACTATTAGAGAGTTTTTCTAAGAATCACTTGTCATAGGCCACAAAGTAGAACTTGTTTAGAGTGAAATCTTGGAATTCCATCGAAAATCTTTGTGTCGACCTCCGTGCGAAAACAAGGGGAACGACACGAAAGGTACATAGGAAGTTAGGGTGGGTAGGTTAGATGATGGCAGGATCAATTACATTGTGTTCCCCAACCGTTAACATATGTTTCTAGATGAACAAAGAGATGTTTCCAATCCAAACTTTAGAAACGAGCTAGACTTCTTTGCCGCTGTGGAATCAAATGCCCCACCCTAGTTAACCTAAATTTGAACAAGTGGACTATTAGAGAGTTTTTCTAAGAATCACTTGTCATAGGCCTCAAAGTAGAACTTGTTTAGAGTGAAATCTTGGAATTCCATCGAAAATCTTTGTGTCGACCTCCGTACCGAAACAAGGGGAATGACACGAAAGGTACATAGGAAGTTAGGGTGGGTAGGTTAGATGATGGTAGGATCATTTACATTGTGTTCCCCAACCGTTAATACATGTTACCGGATGTGACATTAGGGATCGCTTGGCGCTGATTTCAGCGCGAACTCAAAACAAAGAGGAGTTTCCAATCCGCTATAGAATCGAAGCTAGACTTTTCCGCGGTTGTGGAATCAAATGCCCCACCCTAGAGAACCTAAATTTGAACAAGTGGACTATTAGAGAGTTTTTCTAAGAATCACTTGTCATAGGCCTCAAAATAGCACTTGTTTAGAGTGAAATATTAGAATTCCATTGAAAATCTTTTGTGTCGACCTACGCATCAAAACAAGAAGGGAAACGACACGAAAGGTACATAGGAAGTTAGGGTGGGTAGGTTAGATGATTGTAGGATCAATTACATTGTGTTCCCCAACCGTTAATATATGTTTCGATGTGACATTAGGGACTGCCGGGCGCTGATTTCAGCGCCAACTCAAAACAAAGAGAAGTTTCCAATCCGCTTTAGAAACGAGCTAGACTTCTTCGTGGTTGTGCAATCAAATGCCCCACCCTAGAGAACCTAAATTTGAACAAGTGGACTA
Source organism: Hyparrhenia diplandra (assembly GCA_015847255.1). Taxonomy (NCBI): domain Eukaryota; kingdom Viridiplantae; phylum Streptophyta; class Magnoliopsida; order Poales; family Poaceae; genus Hyparrhenia; species Hyparrhenia diplandra. The sequence continues at coordinate 2,080 of JADLZK010006300.1, read as the reverse complement.
TTAGAGAGTTTTTCTAAGAATCACTTGTCATAGGCCACAAAGTAGAACTTGTTTAGAGTGAAATCTTGGAATTCCATCGAAAATCTTTGTGTCGACCTCCGCATCAAAAACAAGGAACGACACGAAAAGGTACATAGGAAGTTAGGGTGGGTAGGTTAGATGATGGTAGGATCATTTACATTGTGTTCCCCAACCGTTAATATATGTTCTTGGATGTGACATTAGGGGACTGCTGGCGCTGATTTCAGCGAACTCAAAACAAAGAGAAGTTTCCAATCCGCTATAGAATCGAACTAGACTTTTCCGCGGTTGTGGAATCAAATGCCCCACCCTAGAGAACCTAAATTTGAACAAGTGGACTATTAGAGAGTTTTTCTAAGAATCACTTGTCATAGGCCTCAAAGTAGAACTTGTTTAGAGTGAAATCTTGGAATTCCATCGAAAATCTTTGTGTGGACCTCCGTACAAAAACAAGGGAACGACACGAAAAGGTACATAGGAAGTTAGGGTGGGTAGGTTAGATGATGGTAGGATCATTTACATTGTGTTCCCCAACCGTTAATATATATTCTTGGATGTGACATTAGGGACTGTTGGCGCTGATTTCAGCGCGAACTCAAAACAAAGAGAAGTTTCCAATCCGGCTATAGAATCGAGCTAGACTTTTCATGGGTTGTGGAATCAAATGCCCCACCCTAGAGAACCCAAATTTGAACAAGTGGACTATTAGAGAGTTTTTCTAAGAATCACTTGTCGTAGGCCTCAAAAATAGAACTTGTTTAGAGTGAAATCTTAAAATTCCATTGAAAATCTTTGTGTCGACCCTACGTGCATCAAAACAAGAAGGGGAACGACGACACGAAGGTACATAGGAAGTTAGGGTGGGTAGGTTAGATGATTGTAGGATCAATTACATTGTGTTCCCCAACCGTTAATATTTGTTTCTGGATGTGACATTAGGGACTGCTGGCGCTGATTTCAGCGCGAACTCAAAACAAAGAGAAGTTTCCAATCCGGCTTTAGAAACGAGCTAGACTTCTTCGTGGTTGTGCAATCAAATGCCCCACCCTAGAGAACCTAAATTTGAACAAGTGGACTATTAGAGAGTTCTTCTAAGAATCACTTGTCATAGGCCTAAAAGTAGAACTTGTTTAGAGTGAAATCTTGGAATTCCATCGAAAATCTTTGTGTCGACCTCCGTGCCAAACAAGGGGGCGACACGAAAAAGGTACATAGGAAGTTAGGGTGGGTAGGTTAGATGATGGTAGGATCATTTACATTGTGTTCCCCAACCGTTAATATATGTTCTTGGATGTGACATTAGGGGATCATTGGGCGCTGATTTCAGCGAACTCAAAACAAAGAGAAGTTTCCAATCCGGCTATAGAATCGAGCTAGACTTTTCCCGCGGTTGTGGAATCAAATGCCCCACCCTAGAGAACCTAAATTTGAACAAGTGGACTATTAGAGAGTTCTTCTAAGAATCACTTGTCATAGGCCTCAAAATAGTAGAACTTGTTTAGAGTGAAATCTTGAATTCCATCGAAAATCTTTGTGTCGACCTCCGCATCAAAACAAAAGGGAATCGACCGACGAAAAGGTACATAGGAAGTTAGGGTGGGTAGGTTAGATGATGGTAGGATCATTTACATTGTGTTCCCCAAACGTTAATATATGTTCTTGGATGTGACATTAGGACTGTTGGCGCTGATTTCAGCGCGAACTCAAAACAAAAGAGAAGTTTCCAATCCGGCTATAGAAACGAGCTAGACTTCTTCGTGGTTGTGCAATCAAATGCCCCACCCTAGAGAACCTAAATTTGAACAAGTGGACTATTAGAGAGTTTTTCTAAGAATCACTTGTCATAGGCCACAAAGTAGAACTTGTTTAGAGTGAAATCTTGGAATTCCATCGAAAATCTTTTGTGTCGACCTCCATGCATCAAACAAGGGGAACGACACGAAAAGGTACATAGGAAGTTAGGGTGGGAAGGTTAGATGATGGCAGGATCAATTACATTGTGTTCCCCAACCGTTAACATATGTTTCTAGATGAACAAAGAGATGTTTCCAATCCAGCT
>JADLZK010006299.1:0-46319 GCA_015847255.1 Hyparrhenia diplandra | reverse complement strand
GATGTATATACTTAGCTCTAGCTGCTCTTTAGCAGCTTTGTTACTTTTCATTCGGGTTGTCAAGGAAAATCTCTACGACATGGTTGTCGATTGCTCTGGCGACGGCGTCAACGATATGCTCCGCTCCGAACCTTGGTTTTGTTCTTCCCAAGAATAATGTTAGGGTTGTTTTTCCCGGTGCGGTGCTCGTCGGGAATCTTTTGTTTCCTTTCGGACTCTTATGTCAAAGGTGGTTGGGTCAGGTGCCTATCCATGTACGTTTGGTGCACGTTGGCGATGTTATATGCACAGGGTTCAACGTCGGCAATGTTTTCTTCGTTAATTTCTTTTGTGTTGGTGTTCGAATCCTCTATAAGCTTCTATGCATCGTCTGTGCCCATATCGTCCATGGTGGCTCTGGCGCCATAGCCCCCAACGTGGTTGCTGGAGTCTAGAGGATTGTTTTGACCCTTTAAGGTGATCTATAACTCCTATAAGAAAGTTTTAGTTTAATAAGGCGAGACGAGCCTAAATTTAGGTCATCGATAAATGCGGCCTAATAATAAAGAATACAACAATCAGATTTTGCTCATATACTAAATATAGTTTTTTATTATGCATGGCCCCACCCACTCATCCCTGTCCGCTTTGATTTCGCATGAACTGCCGTGAGCAGTGGAGAGAAGGGACAAACGGGCCCGCCAGCGTCTTGGAAGATGTGAGCAGCCGGGCGACGGATCCATCGCCAAGCACCTTGCCTTTTACTTTCTCTCTTCTCATCGGTTTTCTTTGAGTTGTGCTTGTATAATAAAGCTCGACCCTTATTATCAGCATTCCGCTCTAAAAGAGAACCCCACTAGAGAAGTTCTGCGAGCGGCATGCCACATAGGCAACCTATCAGTTTCTGTTTCAGTTATTGATCTTCCATGCATTGCCCCTCCATGTCCATCGGCCGGCCATCGGTATTCTTCAACTGGCTCTCCGTTCCCATCAGTTTTCCCATCAGTATACGAATTGACGAGTCATATTTATGTCCGTTTGGTGATTGGTCTGCTCCGATTCTGCATGGGCGCTAATGAATTCATATCCACAAAGTAGGCATTCAATTCCATGTGTGCCTGAGTACATACGAAGGGTCATCGTGCTGCTCTACGACATCGCTACCCTGCCATCCATGATCCATATATATTGATGACCGACGCCACAACTATGCGGGCCACGCCCGAGGAGGTCCTCACCGAGATGACGGGCGAAACCGCCCTGCCGCGTGCGGTGAATGGTGCAATGGGACGTCGAGGAGGGAGAGGTAGGAGGTCGCGAGGAGAGGCCACGGTGGCGGCGTGCCATGGCTGCGGTGAGCGGCGCTTCCTTTGCGAATTGTAATGAGTGGCGTAATATTAATTTATTTGCTTGCATCCGCAGCCGCCGTCAATGTGTCTGGCTCAGCGATCCTCTTCCTGCCCATCTCGACCAGCCCGTTCGATCGGCGACATAGCGCCTTCGCCGTGTCGAGCTCGCGTAACCGGTCCACCCACGCAGCCAGCCGTGGCGCCCTGGCTGGGTCCACGATCCTGAGCCCGGTCGTGGGCTCCCATGCCTGTATCACCACGGCACGAACCCGCCGAGTCCACCAAGCCGACGCCGTCGCCGCCGAACCACCCGTTCTGCCACACGTGCGCTGCGCGTCCACCGCACTGAGCGCCCGCACCACCGCCGCCTCTGCGTTGTCCTCCTCCGTCCTCGCCGCGTAGATCGCCAACCACGATCTCATCAGCAGCTGGTTGCAGACATGGTGGTGCCGGTCAACAAATTAAAAGGAATTGCCAGCGCCTGAATTGAACGCTCATCCACCGGCTCTGTTTCGGTCAGGCAAGTGAGGTAGTAAACGGGTTTGTTTCTCTTCCATACGAATTCTGGAAAGGTACTCCACACTGGAAAGCTCGGCTAGCCTGGAGACATGGAATCATGGTGGCGTGTGATCCATGCAGCCTCCCGCCGTGCACATCACTACATCGCAGAGAGCAATTGATGGAGCACACCATCATTAGCCTGCAGCTAAGCACCGAGCAAGATCAGATAAGCTACGTTACACGGATACGGATACGTGTATCGGATACAATCACGTATCCGATACGCGGATACACTATTCTCCAAAAAACAGTGACACGGGGATACGCCTAAGATTTTTTTTTTAATAATATTAATAATAGCATGATTCAATATAAAACATAGTTCACAAATTAAAATATCACTTAAAGTCATCCATAGATCACAAGATTACGGGTTCATAGGACACTATTCTTCTTCTTTTTGCTGGTCATCAACTTCAATTGGAGCACGATCATCACACGACGCCATCTACATGGTGAACAGAAGTATATAACTATAACTACAAGGATCGTTGATTGCTGAGACTAAAGCTAGGGCTAGAGGAGATCACCCGAGGCGAGGAGAGGGCTGCATCTGCTTGTAGCTTTCACAGCCCTGGCCGCCCGCCGATCGCCGGCTTCGCCGCCGCTGTCGATCGCCGCCGCCGTCATCGCCAGTCCACAAGTCTAATGGAAGGAAGTGCGAGAGGTGGAACGACATAATACAAGGCGGCGCACATATAATACGAGCGCGACCCACCGCATCGGCTTGGGAAGACAAGACGTCGTGTGGAAGAGTGAAATTTGGGCCATTTAGCTTCATGGGCCGTATCCAAATCGGCCCACGTGTATCGGATACGAGTATCCAGTGCAGCACGTATCCAATCTTCTTAGTACGGCCTGGATACGTATCCATGGCGTATCCATGGAGTATCGTATCCGCGGAAGTATCGATATGCGCGTCGCACCCCTCCTGAAGTATCTGCGCATCGTAGCAGATAAGTGACGGGTCGCTCAATTGTTTTGTTAGTTCTTTTCATTTGTTATTGCTTAATGAAGTTAAGTCTTTAATTTACATCACACGATCTGTACTATTTGTTTCATCCTATTCCTCCGTTGTTGTGTGGGCATACGAAGGATTCCCAAAGGCCTCCCTTTATATATCTACTGCTTTGTTATCCTCCATGAATTGTTATGCCAAGATGTTCTTCGTTAGTCTTAATATCAATGGTGACTACAATGCTCCGGGTCTCATTTCTGCTGTTAGAGGAGTCACTGCCAAGCCTAATAAGGAAGTACATGTTCCTCATTCTCCTAGAAGGATTTTATTTATTTTCTATGTCCCATGGATTAAAAAAGTACTTTGCTTTTTTACTTGGATGTTAATATCCTGTAAAAACACAAGCTCTTGGATGTAAAAACACAAGCTGGCTTGGCATGATGTAAATAATTTCTACAGTCATAGTTTCAAACTTATAATTGTATGTAATATTTACTTTTGCTTGCTAGAGCCTATATTTGATTTCTCTATGCAATTAAATAAAATTTATTTGTATACCCAAGCAAAGAACGCTGCGGAAATCTAAAATTAGCATGATGCCTTTTCTCGTAGTTTATTATTGAAATTGCTTTTTCATTCTTTTTAACATGATTGATTAAAATTACTTTTTGCATCCCCGCAGCAACGCCAGCGGAGAATTCATCTAGTTCGATAGTTGCGGCCAAATTGAGATTGCCTTGTGAGGTTACTTCTTCACCTTCTTGTTTACATGAGTTGGTGTTCTTCGATCCACTGGGTTAGTTGCTTGTCGGCGGGTTGTTGGTGTGAGGCGATCGGCGTCGATCCTAGTGAATTTGAGGTTTGGCATGAGCGTTCAGCCGATAAATTGCATGTATATATAAAACACACTTCCTATAGCACCACGCCCGACCGCTCCTACTTTATCCCCTCCCCTGTTCGGTGGCTTCACCTCCGTGACTCCGGTGGCGGCGACGGCGGCAAGGTAGGCCCTCTCCCCCCTCCTCCTCTAGGGTTAGGGTGGATCCTCCACTAGGGATCAGGCTGATTCGGGCGACAACCATGGAGGCACCGGCGCAGGTAAGCCCCGCCTCTCCTCCTCCACTAGGGTTCCAAAGTGAGTATCTCCTCCTTTTGTATTTGTTCTTCCATAGGAAGAAATTATACTATGTGGATTGTAACTTTGTGATCTGCAGGGATTGTTAATTGTGTTCTTTGTCTTGTGATTTGTAGTTTGTGGTGGTGGCGGGGGGTGGTGGTTGGCAACAGGAAGCAAGCGCCAGAGCCAATGGTGCGAGAAGCGAGGGGGCAACCACCGGAGTGAGAGGAAGATGATGAGCAGTGGCCGATCTAATCTGGAGCATCCATTTTACATCCAACGGTTGTGGATCCTCGCTGGTTTTTGGGAAAAACCAACCCGGTATTTGGGATATAACAATTCTCTCCTCGGTTCGTGAACCGTTCGAATTGGGCCTTAGAGCAACTTCAGCTCAAGCCCCGCCCCTACCCTAAATTTTTAGGAGATTACACAAAAATCTAACTCTAGTAGAGCCCCTAAATGAAACCTTATTTTTCATACCCCCTCAAATTTTAGTCTTAACCCCCGGATCCGGATCCCCCTATCCCCCCCTCTCTGTGGGTCCCACCCAAGACTCCGTCCATCTTGGCCGCCCACATCACCGCCGCTACCGGGACCTGAGTGCCGAAGATGCGGCCTCCGCCACCATCTCCGTCGCCGCTTGCACCTCCTTAGGTTTGTCTCCTTCCGCTTGGCCACCGCCTCTACCACGGGGCGGTAGCGGTAGCGGGATCGGTCGATGCACTCAACAAGTGTTCCTAGTGTCGGCGGTGAGTGGCCGAGCCACGAGTGTTGCGCTTGGCTCGCGGTCAAGGAGCACCTTCCCGATGCAAGACACCTTGGGGAGCCGGGCTTCGGAATGGTGGCCCCATGCGCGCGCCGCCGTTGTCTTGGCCTACTTGGGGAACAAGGCTGCCGACGGGTAGTGCCTCCCCCCGCCATCCACAACCACTGGTCGAAGCCCCGAGAGCGGACAATGGGCCCATCGTCGGCTTTAGGTTTCCGAGAACCGCTTCAGATCCGTCGTGGCTCCTCCTAGTCCGGGCCGCAGCCAGGGCCACGCCGCCCCGATGAGCCGACGATGGCCCGTCCTTCCTCCTCCCTACTCGCACCGATAGCGACCTTTGTTGGTCCGCTCCCGCCCGCCACGGTCACGCCGCCGACCTCGGTCGCCATCTCACGCTGCGCTAGGAGCCCACCTTGTCGTCAGCTGCAAGCACCGCCCGAACGAAACCGTCTTCAAATTTTGTAAATTACCTCCTAAAGTAGAAATAGAGGCCCATTTTTTAGGGTGACCGAGGATCTTTGTTAAAGCATCTCTAACAATACCATTACCATTTAGGTAGCTACCAATCTTTCTACTACTTATATTTTGTTCTCATCTCCAATGATTTTATCTAAAATAGACTACTCAAATTCATCCCAATTGTGAATGACGGATGGGCCCTGCATGTCATCTTGCTTTTCTTTCTACGTCGGAACATAGCGGAGGCGAATCTTTGAAGGGTGAGCCGTTAGATTATAAATAGATGGATCGAGAGGGAAAGTCACCCCGACTTCAACACATCCACGCCGCCATAGCCGACCCTACCACCCACCCGAGGCTTCCCTACCACCCAGCTTATCCCAATACCCGGTAGAGGCTTCCTACCGTTAGCGGCGCCGCTCACTGACGCCATGGCGGGGTGCTTCCCCGTGCCGGGGTGCTCTGAAGGAGCCACGAGTCGTGCCGGTTGATCGAGAGGTCCCTCGGCCACACCCCGGCCGATGGGCGAAGCCCATGGGCTGGCTTTGGAGTCACCCTCCACCGGCCTCCAAGTCGATAGTCGTTAGAGGAGTCGAGGTCGGAGGAAGAGAATCGAGCCCGTCGTCCCCGCGCCCCCATCCAGCAGAGGATGGGTGAGGGTGAGGTAGCGGGTGCGGATTCTTTGGAACGGCCCCCCACCATCCTCCCCACCGCTCGTTCTCGTCGGAGATGTTCGACCCGACTAGTTGACGAATCTAATATATTAGCTTAGGGTATGCATGTCAAATATTTTCATGTCTAATTTGGTAATTCCATTTTAGAAATTTGGTAATAATTATGAAATTAACAATATAATTTGTTATATATGCACTAAGTAACACGGTAACACTTAAATTTATGGATTGAATTTATGATATACCAAGAAATCTATTTTATACTCCCGGCTTATTCACTCGAGAGAGTGTTCCGCTCGTGTCTTTGGAGAGAGAGAGAGAGAGGTACAGTGTTCCTAATGAATGGGAGAGGTGCCCCATCAGCCCCTTTGGGTTCTATTTATATAGGTGGTGAGTCAATCTTTCTCTCTCTCTCCTTTTAGTTCATAAATTTACGCAGATCTCTAAAAACTGTTTAGCATTGGGCTTTTACAAGAACGGGGTAAGCACGGCCGCCCTACCCCAACATACAATATAAATATCTTAAAAGTCATACCAATAATTGAAATATCTATATAAAAGAATACTAAAGACTTTATAATGCCATTTTTTTTTGATTTTTTATTCGACGTTTTTGAATAGAGATAAATGTCTTGATTAAACAATAAATAGCTACGAAAATAGTTAGACCATAAATATATCGATAAACATGATTAGGTCATCGATCTTCAAACATCAACTTCAAATAGTTACGAAAAAGTAGACAATAAATGTCTTGATTAAATAATTTGTAATTTGTAATGTTAGCAAATAACTATAAATGTAGGTAATATTTTTTCTATAAAAAAGACGAAGAGCATAACATTATTAGATTTTAGTTATTCTACCTAATACTTAAGAGAAATAGTGACTCGGCGAGCCTCCGTGGATAGCGTGGTAGTGAAAATCGTAGATGATTGATTGATCGGAGGGTCGTAGGACCGAGAGGCCATAGGGTGATAGGGGTGACCTGCACTAATCGATGGGCATTGGGCGTGGGGCGTCGGATGGTGGCGTGTTTCAAGAACTCGATCCCGATTTGATCGACTAATAGCTAGAGAGATTATACGAAAAAGCCAAAGAAAAAGAGGTGTAAATACTGAGGTCTCGAGGAGGACAACCTCGCCACGTGGGCCGTGTCCCGGGCCTCATGACCTCCTATTACGTGATGGATGGCGTGATCGGTGATGACAATTTATTATTTTTTCTTGGGGAATTGGTGATTTTGCCTCTATTTTTTTTTTTTTTTGACAATGGTGATTTTGCCCCTCGTTTTTTGATATGTGCAATTTTACCCTGTTATTTTGAATTGAAGGCAAGTTTTAACCCTATTACATTAACACCATTAACGGTGTTAAAAGGACCATGAAAAGACCATTTTGCCCATCCGTTTTTCCCTTACTTTAGATAGGCTTTTTGCATGGTTTTTGACATAATCTCAGCCAGTAATTTGACACAATTTCAGCAACAATTTCACACAATTTTGATAGAATTTCACACAATTCCACCATAGCCGAGCCGCTGGGATGAATCCCGTGACCATGATGGTGCCGAGCCGCATCATGAAAGAGCTCCGACATCCTCCCTGTGTTGGTGAACAAGCGCTTGATGAGCACCGGACCTCGCCCATGGTGGGTTCCGCGAGCGACACCGGACGACCCCGGTGACCCTTATTTGAGGTCTGCGAGGCGGTGGTGCCGCCATGCCGCGCGCCGTACTCACGGATGGTGTCGAAAGCGAACTCGGCCGGGTTCTCGTTGTCCGGGGCGGGCGCACCGAACTCGGCCGAAGAAGGGCTTTAGTCCGGCGGTGTCGCTTGATATATACACTGCGTTCGCGAGAGCAAAGCGGCGTCGGGGGCGCCGAGGATGCGCGTCTTTGGAGTCGGTCGTCGCCGAGCGTCGGCCTTTGAATCCCACCCCGCCCCCGCCTTCGACCCGAGCGCGCACCCGGTCGCCCCCGCATGGTGACCTCTTCCTCCATGCCGGGGAGCGGGGCCGGGAGCCGCCCGCGCCACGCCTGTAAGGTCCTAGATGGCTAGAGGGGGGTGAATAGCCTATAAAAATTTTCTACAAGCTCAAATAACAAACCGATTAGTATAACAAAAGGCGTAAACGCGGTTTGCACTAGCTCTATTGTCTTGCAAGCCTCTAGTGACAATTCTAACAATATGCTATGATCTCTATATCAATCAAAGGCTATGTCACTACTCTAACTAGTGAGCAATCCTAATATGATCCTTAGGCTAGCAAGAACAACTACACAAGCAAGTGCTAGCTCACTACACAATATAAACTAGGTATGTAAAGCAAGTGAGAGAGCTCGTTATACCGACTTGTAGAGGCAATGAACCAATCACCGTGAAGAATATGAACAATCAATCACACGAAGATGATGATCCAATCACCGAGACAAAGACACACATCGATGTGTTGACCCGGAGTTCACTTGTACACCGACAAGCTAGTCTTCGGTTGTGCCGACCAACACAAGGATGGTGTTTGAGCTAGGCGGTGCACTTGCTAGCCTCAACACACTACTCACAAGTGAGGTACCCAAAGCACGAGCAATGTATTCCTTGCACTTTGTCTTCCCGACGAGGAGTGCGTAATCCTCTCACAAATCACCGGAGGTGGGCAAGAACAATCACCTTCTCTTGCCAACGCCTCCACCAATTCACCAAGCCGGCTAGGAGCGGTGTCTCCAAGAGAAACAAGAAACCAACCGGCTCACAACGATCCCCAAGTGCTTCTAGATGCAAGAACTCTATGCAAATGCACTTGGATCACCTCTTCTCTCAAGAATGAAGCTCACAAGCAAGAATGAGAGAGAGGGAGAGTTGTTGCTCAGCTCTAGGATGTTAGGAGTGATTCAAATGACCAAGAGAGAGAGCAAGGGGCAGCAAACCAAGTATATATAGGCCACACCACGAAATGTGTCCGTTGGGGTGAAATCTACGGTTTCGCAGGTGACCAGACGACGTGCGCCGACTGGACTCACCCAGCGAATCCGGTCGATGGGTGTAACATCCCAAATATGAAAAAGTAATTAAAATATTAAATATGATCATTATCGTGTTTGATTATCAAGTATCATGGCAATAACACATTTTGTGTTTATATATTGCAGTTATATGTTACAAATAGTGTGTTTTTGTTTGTTACATGATATATCGACATTAAACATTAGTTATAATGTTTTGTGATTCTCTGATGGTTGATTAATGATTGTTCACTAATTAAGTTGGCTAATTAATTATTTTATTAAACCTAAATTCAAAGTCCTACTTTCTAAACTACTTGGAATTTGGAGATGGTCCTAAAAGAAAATGTCGAGATTTCGAGAAGCTGAACATCTTTTATTTTGGAAGATTTTCTAGTTGCTATATAATTTTGAGAGTAATTCGAAGAAGAAGGAAGCAAGACGTACTAGTACACTATTTTGAGAAACAGCCGTAGCTGCCACCTACGTGCCTGCCTGCCTGCTCACTGCCACCGCTTCCAGAGAATTGCCACCTCCTGCTTCGTCGTGGCAGCACCAAGTCGAAGCTGGACATCCTGAAGCTTATCCATCATGCTATAAGGACCAGAGCCGGCCGTCGTCTTCTTCTTTCCTTCCCTTGCTATCTGTCTTCTTGGTTTGAAAAAAAAAGAGCAAAGCAGAGCAGCCGAGTAGGAGCAGCAGCGCTGGCGCAGCCCCTCTCCCTCTCCTTCATCTCCAAACCGGCGCCCCTTCCTCCTCCCTTCTCTCTCAAGCAGCAGCTGCCGGCCACTCCCTCTCTTTCTTACTATGCCAAGCAGCAGTGGCAGTGCAGCAGCGGCTGCCATGGCTGGCTGCCGGGCTGCCAGCAGCAGGAGCCACGGCCGGGCCAGGGCCTGTGCTGGCCGGCCGAGCCACTGGAAGGCTGTTAGACGCATCAATCCCAGGCGCCCTTCTCTCTGCTCGAGCACGGCCGATAAGCACAGCAGCAGCGGCCATGGATGTGCAGTGCCGCTGCCCTCACGTGGCCACGCCTCCACGGCCCATCCCGAGCCAAACCAAGACCACCATCGTGTTCGCCTCATTGCCGTGATGTTTTCCCACCTCTGGTTCGCCGCCGAAGTGCCCCGTCGTCGGGAATCGCCGTCCCCAGCGCTCCTCTGTTTTCATTCGTGACCAGGGACTCAGCCTGAGAAGGGACGATTTTCCAGGGGCCTAACTGCAAAGTCAGTGACTCAGGTGAATAGTGCGCACAGTGTCATTTCTCTCTTTCTTTTTTTCAGGATATACGCTGATTTTGTGAATTTCATAGCTATTTATTGGTGCACGATAAAAATTATGAAATTTATTCTGTATCCTTGTTATATGATGCTCTTTCATGGAAAAATATTAGTGAGCCATAATCAATAGTTCTGGTATGAGATAAAAATACTTCTTTTAATTAAGAAATGCTAAATCTATGTTTTTTGGTAGACTTTGGAACACTAATATCTTCTGCTGTTCCTTGGCAACCTGGTCACCCTGATGTTATGCTCATAACTAACTTGTTAGTAGTAATAAGTACAACAGTTACTTTCGAATAACTAGAGAATGCATGTAATTAAGTTATGTATTGATCCATTGTATTCATGGTTGAAGTCGTATAATGTTTAGTTAGAAACCTTGTCTTGCATGTCTAGTATAGTGTGATGAATGTTACTTTCTTGATAACCACGTGATGGAGTTGTTGTTCAAGTGATTATAATACTTTTTGAAACGGAACCCTAGTTGTATCAGAAGGAAGGTTGTACTCAATTTCACAAGTTGTTTAAAGTTCTTTTGTGCACTTATATGCTTTTCATCATGCGACGTGGCATTCATTCCGTTATGTTAAGCGATGCATCATGTGTTACGTGTAGTAAACGAGAAAGAGAAGGGTTAGAAGCTGCAAGTACCAAGCGTGTGACGCTTTGTTCTCATCGAAATTAAGGCAAGTGCATGACGAATCTTTGCTTCGGCTTTACGCTTATTATTCGAGTTTTCTGGCTTTCCAATATTCAAGTATTATATTTCTGGTTCACATTCAAGTTTCCAGTTCATGAGATTCAAGTTTTAGTTTACATTCAATTCAAGTGCCGGTTTATCCAGGAGGTGCAATTGGTTCTTATATTCAAGTTCCCGTGAGTAAGTCTTGGCCCCACTTACTCGGCTTTCTCTGATAAATGCTAAGGAGTATTCAAGTCTTTGTCCGTTTGAGACGGAAACTACTATTTAATCGATGTTCGATTATTTCTCATGGATTTCTACGACATTCGTTATTTTGGTTCTATTGTACTTGCCGAGTGTTTTCACTCACCCTTGTGTTTATTTGGTTTTTAGGTGCTAAACCATCCACGACTTGTATGGGAACCGGAGTAGCACCATCATCACAAGTACTCACTTTTCGTTTACAAGCGGCGTAATATTTTACATAGCGGTTGTAATAGGTCCGCTTTAGTCTTAGAGTATGTGTGGAGGGGTAGCCCCCGGTGGTGTTTCTAGCCGGGCGTTACAATGGGTCCGGTCACAACCGACACGCGATTCGACACCCAACGGAGTGAGTCCGGTCACCAAGTCAAGCTTCCGGTCGATGCTTCCGGTGGGTCGCGTCCGGTCAATCGGGCCGAGACCCCCAAAAACATGCTCTCTGTAATCCCGACCGGAACCATTCACCGGAGCGTCCGGTTGAAGTGCGTGTGCTTCCGTCGCCGGTCCGGTCACCGCGTCCGGTCGCCCCGAAAGCTGCGAAAAATTCGTCGTTGTGTTGCCGTTCCTTCGTCTTTGCTCCAAACCGACTTCCGTCACTTGATTCTTGTTGCCAACACGTCGAAGAACACCCCGACACCATGTGTTAGCATTTCGAAACCATTTTCGTCAAGAACGGAGTTAGCTCTTTAGGTTAGAATGCATGCATATGAATTTTGAACCTAAAGGCACATGAGGACCGATATGTACGATAAGTTTCCCCTCTTAATAGTATGGCTTATCGATCCTATAATCACTCACACCCTCTATGGTGTCTTGAGTGTGAAATCAAAAACCCTATGGTTATACCTTTGCCTTGGGCTCATTTGATCTCCAAATTCCTCCAAGTTGGACACTTGATCATCTTTTGGATCACCACGATCCATCCTCCATGATCACCGTGCTCCAATCTTGTCATGACCAATCTCCAATCTAATCAAGCACTTAGCATCGAGAGATTAGTCCTTAGGTGTCACTAATTATCCAAAACCAAACTAGAGATCTTCACTGCGGGGTGGCCAGCGTCTAGATCCATCCTGGATTTGACGCCGACGGGCCTAGATCCGCCGCCCGCCGCTTTGAGCTCCTGCCGCCGCCGGCGCTAGAGCTAGGGTTCCATCACGAGGCGGAACGGTAGCGGGCGCCCTGGGAGACGGGATGCGGGAGCACTCGGTTTGGGTCGGGGTCTTTACGTTTTTTAACCTATCCCACTCACACCGTAAAAAAAAATTGGGGTAAATGGAGGTTTCAACTCTGAATCACGGGGGTAAAATCAAACATATCCAAAAATAGGGGCAAAATCACCATTAGCCTCAAAAACAGGGGCAAAATCACCAATTTCCCTTTTTTTCTTTTATACCAAAATATGTGTCTAGTAAATTATTATTTTTCTTTTTTTTTTATATACCAAAATACATGTATAGTAAGTATATTATATTCGTTGCTTGCCGGACAAACAGGGATATGTTTGGGCATACTCGTCATACCACGTGGCTCCACCACAGACCTCTACGGCGGTCATGCGTTGGTGGGCGCCGGGTTCGAGGTGACACCCTCCCCTTTTTTTTGTTCTTCATCCGCCTCTTTGATTCTTGATACGCTTTTCTTTGATTCTTGATCTGGTTTGCACTTTTATGGCACTGGCATTCTTGATGCATCTTATACATGATTTTCATTACTATGTGGCGCATTGGGGAAATTATGGTCGATGGTGTCTCATATCGTCATTCGAAAAGGAACTTGATATTCTAACATACGTGATATTCATTACTATGGCATATTATGGAAATTATTGTCAATGGTGTTTTTAGACTGTCGATGTTCTTTCCACTAATTCCTTGGTCCTTGCTGTGGCATATCAGGGAAATTACAGTCAATGTGTATCATAGGCCATCGATACCTTTGCCCTAATTCATCTGTTTGAAGTATTGGTTTGCCAACAGTAGAAGCATATGCATGTTGTTGCTTATGATTTATGAAAACTTTTAAAACTATGTTGCATCACTATAATACTGCCAACTAGAAGTATTGTGCTTGTAGTTATGCAGCAATATTAATACTCTTAGAGACCATCTGTTGAGGTGACCTCATCTTTCTTTGCTTAGCAAGAATTTAATTTTTAAGTATTCGTTAAATGAATTACCAAGTTTAGATATATGGAGTTGTACACAATTTACTTTTACAGTCTTCCATTTCATGGTTCATGCATGGTCAATGATTAAGCTTAAGCTATCGGAACTATGTACATGATAGATGGTTTTTATTGAACAACCTTCTGTAGATGATATTGGTTAGCTAAACAATCTGGATTGTTTCAAGTAACCGTATTGTGAGGCTTACAAGTCTGAGTGGATTTGGCTACTAATCTGGTGTAATGGATTTGTGCAAACATTAGTTTTGTATTATGTTCATTTGTGGTTCATGGATGGTCTGTACATGATCTACTGTTTGAGATGAACAGGTTTTTGCAGAAGAAGCATGGGCATGTTGTTGCTTATGATTTATGAAAAACTTTAAAAACTGTGTTAGCAGCACTTTAGTACTACCAACCAGAAGTATTGTGCTTGTAGTTATGCCGCAGTATTAATGAATACTCTTAGATAGCAAGAATTTATTTTTTTAAGTAATTGTTAAATGAACTACCAAGTTTAGATATATGGGGTTGTACACAATTTACTTTTTTACGGTCTTCCATTTCATGGTTCACGTATGGTCAATGATTAAGCTTAAGCTATCGAACTGTGTACATGATATATAGTTTTTTATGAACAACCTTCTCTAGATGATATTGGTGGATGGTTTGTATATGCTCTACTGCTTGAGGCTACTAATCTGAGTGAATTGGCTACTAGTCTGACTGTAATGGATTTGTGCACAAGTTAGTTTTGTAGTGTGTTCATTTTGTGGTTCATGGATGGTTTGTATATGATCTACTGTTTGAGATGAACAGATTTCTGTAGATAATATTGACCAAACAATCTGTATCATCTCTTTCTTGAACTGTCTTGCATTTCTTACAGAGACATTTTATTTCTCAGGTGAACAAAGCTAGGTTAGACGGGGTACTGAAGGGAAACTAGTATAATGCCCGTGCTAACTCTACGGTGACATTTGGTAATACAAATCAAACAACAAAAAATGATTTACCTGCACAAGATCTGATCATCTGAAATCAATATTACTATGAGAACACCCACCTCTTTGCCAAAGAGTTTTATTATCAATGATTTAACACTATCATTACAAAATAAGACTATTGAAACAAAACTGAAAACACTACTAATACACCAAAGATCATCGTTACTGGCATGTGCATTGAGTGGCGACATGGCTGCGTACGACCCACAGCCAAGACGATTTGTGTTGCTGGCACTGGAACAGAGTAACTTCTCGCTCCCAATGCCTGTAACTGAAGCAAGTTGTGCAACGAATAAAAAAATAATAAATGTTAGTTTGACTTGGATAGGTAGGCATCTGTTGGTCGATGCTTGCTGAAGAAGATGAACATTTCTGCATAAGAATTTTCTTTAAGATAAATGATGCCACAAGAAATCGAAAAGCAGGAGCCTCCTGTAACCAAGGTGCACCTGCTGCTGCAACCACGAAATTAACCAAGGTGCGCCTGCTGCTGCAACTTATGGCTCCGGTCGAGCTGACCAACTGAGAAGGATTCCAAGATGCTGCTCCAAGAAGATACAGTCATACAGAATGATATGCAAGAAAGCTATAGTTATCAAGTTTTCTCTTTTCTTTGCTAGGTAGACCAGCCACAAGCAAATGGTGACATTCCAACAGATGGTGTTCCTTCTGCAAAAGAAATGCATTCCATTAGTCTTGTGCCCAGGTTCTAATTGACAACCTGAGTAAAAACAATTCAAGATCTATTTAGGGGCAAGCAAAAACACAGCTTCATTTGTTGGATGTTCATTAAGATTTGAAAATACAGGCAGAGATGGTTGATAAAAAAAATGACGATACATCCTTGCATTGGCCCAGGGCTCTAACAATTTCCTGGTTGAGAGATCTCACCTAAATTATGATCAAAAAAATACATTATAATATGGTTCCCAAAAATTTATCAGAGAAGCACAAACATTTTGACAAGCGGACAAGAATATTAGACATCCAAATGTAACCCTCCTTTTATGAACTCCAGATCTACTTGCTTGGAAGTGGCCAAAAGACCCTGAAGCAGAATATCACAAGCTCGGAATCCTAAGACCTAAAACTATATTTATCCACTATTGTTTTAGGATCTACTTTAATAAAATGTACATGTCTATTAATAGTTTGTAAGTAATAAATAAATTGATTCATATCTCTAGTTACTTAGAAATATACCACAGGAAGACCCTAGAGCCCGAGAAATCAAAGTTAAAACTACTGTTGAGTTGTGTTTAACTGGCCAGGCAATCCAATGTGCACGGTTGGTCTTCCACTGAGGCATTTCTACCATGTTACTTGTTAAATAATGCACAAATTATAATGGCATTACAAGCTTCCAAGTTCTATCTAAAATATGAACAGTCATGTGTTGTCTACCCCACACCAAAATTAACCAGTTCAGCTTGTAATAACAGGAGTAAGACAGGTAGACAGACTCAATACAGTAAGACTGTCAGAGTCAATTAAGAGTCCGAACAATACTGGCGCTGTGCACGACGATGAAGTTACTGTCGAGCCCCAAAGTCAATTAAGAGTCCGAACAATACTGGCGCTGTGCACGACGATGAAGTTACTGTCGAGCCCCAACCCAACCATCTTTGCAATCCACTCTGCGTCCACGGTTGGGTCGGCCGGATCTCCATGCTTCCTGCTCCAGTCCATCCCTATAAACTTCTCTGTGGCGCCATCGCAACCGTCCCGTCCAAGAACACTTTTTATACCTGTCATTGAAAGAATCAGAACACCGGAGAACTGAATACCAACATTGTACAACTATTTGTCAAGGAGATCCATTTTTTATGCTAGGAATAAACCGCAAGAGTCTAATTACAGCCAAAAAGAAAAGAAAACATGTGCTTTAATAAAGATTGGCCGATCTCACACATGAGCACTTCCACAAAGTAACAGTTCTGTAAGCATCTTTCATGAGGAGAGTATTATGCTACAACAATCTGCTATAAGAACACTCCCAAAAGTAGGATCATGAGTAATATAATATTATTCCGTTATATATAACTCATAACTCCAATCAGGGCCAAGGTTGTCAAGCAAACCCTCAGATATTACTACAAGGAAATGTATAACTCCAATTCCGAGTAACACATAGTATAAGTCACCTACGTAACACAATCCAAAGGTGCTGTGATAGATACATGATGACAAGCACCTTTCAGGCATGTCTGTTTCAGTGTTGTTTGGTTGAATTTATTTTCAAAAAATGGACATAAATACAGGCATCACTGCGAGTGGCTACTTTTCAAAGATATCTCGGAGTGCTGAGTCCTGCAAACAAGATGAACTCATGTGTGCTATCAGACCAAATAGAGAACAACTCATGGCATAAACATAGAGACCAAAGGACGCACTGTTTACCTTGTGGGCATTTCGTCGAACGTGTCATGTGCTCTATCAACGTCAAAATCGAGTCCTGCGTTGAAGGTGATGGTGGTGGGTGTTGCTGGGGCAGGGAACGCTGGTGTAGATGGTCGGGTGCTGCGGCCGCCGTTCCCTTGGGCTTGGTGGCCGTCGTTGGTCCCTTCCGTGTGGGCGGATCCCAGCTAAATGGTTGGCCTCCACCGAGGTCGTCACAGGTTGTAGCACGTGCGGCCCCTGCGAGGGCGGCGCCTCGTGGCATGGGGCAGCTGACATCGTCGCAGGTTGCAGCGCGTGCGGCCCCTGCAAAAGGCAGCGCCACACGGCATGGGGCGGGCCAGCGAGCGCAGCTCCGGGTGAACTGACAGGGCCGCTGCCTCGCGACGTGGGTCGGGGCTGCGAGCACGACTCCTGGCGAGCGGCACTGGCGGTGAAGCCACGGGACGGGAAGAGTCGCGAGTCACAGATAGCAGCCATCGCACGGCGGAGGAACGGCCCGCGGATGGGAGCGATGAGCGCGAGATGGGGCGTCGTGTAAAAAAGAAAGTGCTGGCGTCGCGCGTATAGGAGGAAAGTGGCGATGATTTCGTGCGGTGTGTTGCACGCGCGTACGATGATGGGCGCGGGTGGGGATGTGACACTATTGATCCTAACCATTCAACGGTGAATGAGTAATAAGAGAGAAGATTGAGAAGCAATCTGGATGGTTCATTTGAATGGATTTGAATGGAGACAAGTTGAGATGGCGGAGGTGATACAAGACCCTGGTGCCGACCATATTTTCCAAATCCTACAGCTATGGTAGTGCCATAGGCACTTGTAAAATAAGAGTTATGGTAGTACTAACTGTTTCTTGTGAGGAATGAGATGGTATGAATTAATTGGTAGCTTGTGAGGAATGAGGTGGTGATGGATAAACTCTTCTATTCTACAAACCAAATGAAAGTGTGTGGAGTGTTAAGATGGTGGACCACCTCATTCCTCAACCAAACACAACATTAATATCTGGCACATGATTCGCGGGCTGGGGCTCCACGCCACGGCTCCTGCCGACGTTGCTCTCCAAAGACTGCACCCCCCAGCGCAGTCGACCGGTGGGCTGATTTCGTGGAGTCGGAGTTTGCGCCCCTCGGCTCGCCGTCGCCAATGGTCGAGGGACCCCTCGGCCGCGAGGAGGTTCCTGCCGCTATCTCGAGCCGCCCCGATGTCTTCGGGACGTGGTTGTCACACGCCGTCTCACCGGGCCGAGGTCCCGGGCGGGGAGGAGATTGAGGATGCGGTGTGTGTGCCAGCATCGCATCGCTGATTCTCAAGTCGGGGCGCTGCTGTGGCGCCGCCAAGACACCACCACCCACTCACACGTCGCCGCGCCGTCGTATCGCGGGCGCCGACCGAGACGGGTAATGATCGCAGCTCGGCGGTCCTGCTCTGGAAGTTGGGCGAGGTGGTCGCGGTGAGGCTCCAAATTGTCATTGAGGAGGGTCGGGGAGATCTTCATATGGGTGTCGCCCAGGCTAAGCGGCGGCGCCGTTTCGAGATGCTTCTTGATGGAGCCTTGGATCTCTCCACCTTGGACCTCAACACCGAGGGACTCGCCGCCGACGGGAGATAGCCCAAGGTTTGGCGGGGTGGTTAGTCGCAAATTGGTCAATATGTAATCCCATTTAATGTATCCAAAGTAATTGGTAGGTTTCGCATCGGTAATATTTGGTTACCGTTGCATCTTGTTGCTTGAACTTTATTCTTCTTAATGAAAAACGCGCAACGGCGCGGTCTCGAAAAAAATATCGGCACATGATTCATAGGTTGACCTTACTGAATATGTCAAAAAGCATGAGTTTGTATGTGTTGAAACTAGGGTTTCTAACAAGGGTGTGAGACCTCCGCCCGGGCATTGCCCCGGGAGAGGAATAGGTGGAACATAGACTAAGTGTTGAACTCTCAATATTAAATGGCAATAAGTTTCATCCACCAAGTAACAACAAGGAGGGTTGTACCTTCTATTTATAGTTTACATCATAGAGGAATTCAAGATTACAATTCTATCCTTCTATATTCCCGGCATATTCCATCTTTTGCCTTCCTGATATTGGGGTCTTCGCGTCTTTTCTCTCTTCAAACCGCCTCAACTAATTGGGCCGGTGCTCGGCCCATTTAGGGCCCAGCTTTCCAGCTCTGGCCCAGCGGAGGACACCCTCGCCAGATCGATCTTCGCTTCACGTCTTTCGAGCTCCTGCTTTGGACACCGGGCTAAATATCTACGCTAGGTCAGGCTTGACCCCGGAGCGTAGGCGGAGGTCATCTTCTCCGCCCTTTTGCCCGATGGGAGGAGGTACCTCCACCAGATCCAGGGATCCCTGTCAGGCCGGCTGCCAGGTCTGCGAAACAGACACATGTTTGGACAGAGTCACGTTTAGCTTGCGGAGCATCGGAGCTCCTGTCCGCTCGTGCTACTTGACACCTCCGCTAGGTGCCTTGGAGCCATGTCCCAATAGTACGTGATGTTGTCTTATATGAAGTTGTTTCAAATGACGACTTGCCTACGTTATACTGCAAACTCTTTGGTATTAGTGGTAGTATTGCACATCCATTCTCAGCCCTGTTTTTATCCAACCAACAGGTTTATCGTGAAACTGTGGAGCCTGTGGTACCTGCAATAATCGAACTGCTTGGTTGTGTGCATATGTCTTCTGACAATTTCTGGGTTTCCATGCACTGAATAGTCAATTTTGGCTTACCTTTGTTTAGGTTCTTTCTATCTGTTATATATCCATGCTGCAAAACATAGTAGGTAGGTTACTAATGCTGCTTCTAACAATTTTTTTGCTGCATTTTTTTTACAACCGCTGCATATATGTTTGTTTTTTTTGTATTCATGTCTATCTTGGAGGCGTCACTAGGGGGATTTGTCATTAGTTTGTGCTGATAAGTGTTATTAGTGACTGAACTATTTGCAGAACAAATAAAGAACCCCAGTGGCTATTACCTTCTTGATCACTCAGTTTGTTGCATCTACAAGGACAATTTATCAGTTTCCTCATGTTATTTGTGGATCAGTCTTTACTAAAATACAAGCCTCCGTACATGAGGGCATGTTGGCAAACATGATACTGCTGAACTCTTTTTTTTTCCGGGTCTTGTTTGTTTGTAGATACTTTTTTTTTGTGTTGGATTTTTTAAAAAAAGACCCCAAAAGTCCTTAGGAAACCAAATAGTGAGGATTTTTTTAGATTTTTTTTTTCTAGAAGTCCTTTTCCAAACAAACATGGCAAGGAAACTCCATTAAACACTGACCAGTTAAAATCAATGCGCAATGCCAAACATGAAAAACACAAATTCAGGCGCTTGATCATTGCCAAACATGACCAAAACAAATTCAAGTCCCTATATGAATGCTTTTCGACAAACAAAAACATGGCCAAAGCGTGGAAGCAACAAGCAGTAAGCGCCGCTGAAGCTGGGACATTCGCCGAAGGCCGGACGTGGGCTTTGCTTATAGCGTGATGGGCCTTGCAGAGCACGAAGGTCCAAAGCGCGCTCAGTCCAGCGTGGTACCCACGCGCTCGCGGTGCCGCTGCCTCCTCGTTCGCTCGAAGGCTCCAACTGCAAACGCAAGGCCGTGCCCCAAGCCATTCTGGGTCGAGTGATAGGCGTAGACTGCCTGCTCATGCTCATCTACCTTGGCGCATCTACGGTGACTTCGGTAATCTCCAGATCCGCCGGCCGCCGCCTTTCGTAGATGCCCATAAGGGTAGGCTTTGCCGTCGCGTGTTCTCATAAAAAGGTGAGTGTGCGTGCGTGTTGTGAGTGTTCATAAGTTGTTGTCGGATTCCGGCCTAGATTGGGGTGGAATTGACACGTGAATTGGGGACGGATGGGGAGGAAGGTGACGGCGGTGGCGGTGGAGGCGGACGGCGCGGCGTCAGCGGGCCGGGCGGCGGGCGCTGTCGTCGGGCATGCAGCCCGAGGCGGGCGCGTGCACGGGCGGCTGTAGCGGCGGCGGCAGAGGGCGGGGTGGGGGCGCTGGGAGAGGAGGCAGGGAAGATGGGATAAAAATTTTTATTTGCTTGTTGCACCGAAAGACATGCACTTTACTTATATAGCCCTTATTGGGACTTGATCTCAAGAATCTCTAAAGGTTTCTACTTATAGATTGGAATACCTTTACAAAGATGTCCTATTTATTTATTTCCTAATAAAAATTCTCCCTTATAAATGAGATAGCCCTTTGCACACCAAAACACCTAAAAGATAATCCTAGATATTTTTCTCCTTTTTCTCTCGAATTAGTTGCCGAAGAATCCGCGGAAGGGAGGGGACGGCGGCGGGCGCGCAGCGCGAGCGAGGGGGCGGCGCCGACGCCCCTTGGGCCGATGGGCCCGTCCTCCCCGGCCCTATTTCCTGGGTCGTGACAGTTGTACTGTGTCATTTAAAAAAAAAAAAAATCTACCGTGCGACTGGCTCGGCCGTGGATTCCTTGATGTTATAATAGTTTACTACGGTGCCAAACCATGCACGAAAACGATATATGATGGACGGTCGTCACTGTCAAACACGGATCACACGCGATCAATCACGTACGCGCGCGAGCTCTCTGGAATCGATCGGAGACCGACCCAACGGCACGGAAAAGTCAGAGCCCGTATCATCCATGCAAGTCCGGCCAGAGCAGGGTAGATCTGATGTGATCATGCATATGCATGTTAGCATCAAGCATAGGGATTAGGTCGTCAGGAGTTGGGTATTTCGAGCAACGACGATCGCCGGCGGTGGGCGCTGAATAGACAATCGTAGCTGCCATAATCAGGGCATGCGGCCAGTGATTCCTCGTCACGGCGATCGCGAGGCGAGGCGACAATTCAACGGCGCGAAAGGCGATGTCTCCGGAGTCCGGAGGCCAGTCTCCATAGCTACAGCGGGTGAGCGGGCCTTCCCTCTTTTCCTTGGATGGCGATCGGACGAGGTGTTCCTTGCTTGCTTCCGGCCTTGACGTGATCACCTGGCCCGCCGCTAGCTGGCCGGCCGATCGAGCTCCTTTCAACTTTTACCCGGCACTCTCTAATTACTTTTGCCACTGTGCCATCACAGTTCGACGTGAATGTGTTAGATTCTAGGATCGACTAGGCGTGGATCAGATGGGTACTATCTCTTGAAACGTGATAAAACAAGTTGTGATCTGATTGGAGAAGGAGAAGGAGAGAGGAAAGCTGTAGGGAATCATACCGTCCGTGGAGTTGGCCTTCACTGGTTCGTTGATGGAGTTCTGCGCACGGGGGCAGCGACGGTCGACGTAGAGGTGGAACTCGCCGGGATGCGGTGGCGACGCTGGTGGGGCTTCCCGTCGCTGCCCGTGCGCACAACTCCATCAACGAACCAGCGAAGGCCAACTCCAAGGACGGTATGATTCCCTACAGCTTCCTCTCCTTCTCCTTCTCCAATCAGATCACAACTAGTTTTATCACGTTTCAAGAGATAGTACCCATCTGATCCACACCTAGTCAATCCTAGAATCTAACAGAATGCACTGATCATTCCGTGCGCACTGGTTGCCTCGACGTACAGTACATATGCATGGAGACATCAGCCATGGACAAATCTGCCCGTGCTGTTGCTATGCGACCCTACCAAAATTGGAAGGAGGCCATAACACAAGATGCTTTGCATGAGCGAGAATAGAGGGATAAGGGCCCAAATAAAGAAACCAGCGAGTGTGTTAGGGGGTGTTTAGTTGGTGGAATATTTTGGTGAAATATTCTGGATTAAACTCTTGTATTTTTCGTTTGTATTTGATAATTATTGTCCTATCGTGGACTAACTAGATTTAAAA
The DNA here is from genome assembly GCA_015847255.1 of Hyparrhenia diplandra. NCBI lineage: Eukaryota > Viridiplantae > Streptophyta > Magnoliopsida > Poales > Poaceae > Hyparrhenia > Hyparrhenia diplandra. Next base: position 23,832 of record JADLZK010006299.1, on the reverse strand, counting down.
GATTCGTCTCATTTTTAGCCAAATGTGCAATTTATTTTTTTTTTTAGCTACATTTAATGTCTCATGCATACGACAAGAGATTCGATGTGACAGTACTTGTAGCACTTTTTTATCACTTTTCAGGGGAAGTAAACAAGGCTTTACTCATCATGTCTATCGATCCCAAATTAGTGGTCACTTTTAATTTACTACTAAATCCATTCCAAATTGTAGTTCGTTTGACTTTTTCAACCTTAAATTTGACCACTCGTCTTATTCAAAATTTTATACAAAATATCACTTCTTTTGTTGTGGTTTGCTTTTATTAACAATGGTCTTTAAGAATGACTTACATTTGACTATTTTTGTGCAAATTTTTTGAATAAGGCAGTGGTCAAACTTAGGGAAAAAAAAGTCAAACGAACTCTAATTTGAAACGGAGGGAGTACTGTATATCTTTGTCTCGCCACAGTACCATATATGCGTGTAAACATGTCGGGTCTACCTTTATGAATGCTGGCCATATACCTTACCCCTATAAAACGGCTTCAAAAGACTTGGCCAAGCTTTGCTATCAAAAACATACGCCAGACGGTTGAAAATTATTTTGCTTCGACACTACCTCTACAGGTGATCTATAGTGTTAGTAAAGTAATAACCACACCCGCCCCCCACAAATCCTATGTATATCTAATATCAAAATGCAAAGTTTTCGTGGTCCTTTAATCTCTCATGCGCCATACAAGTCATAACAGCGTCTTTAGGCAAATGTGGAGTTCGATAATGATGAGTTGAAGTCCACACAACATGTTTTCATGATCCTTTACTCTCTCACCTGGAGATTTAATTGTTGTGCTTGAGCTCTCGGCCTTGCAAATAGCAATTTAAGGAGTGACGTGTGTATCCAAAATACTTACCTCCTCATCATGGCCACTCTTTCTTCGGTGTGTACCTGAAATGCAAAACAATATGTAGATGCGCCGTCCAACTTATTGTGTGGCTCTGGTTGGGTGTTTTTCTGTTCTTGCATGTTGTTGTGAGGAGGTCATCAAAAAGGTTGCATGCATGTGGGGTCTAGAGTAAAAAGCAACCAATCACATGCTAGAAGATATAAGCTGGACGGACACACTGAATAATTGTTCGAGCTTCTCATGCCTAACTAGTAAGAGCAACACACTTCTAGTCATGGTACAGTACGTGCTATTCAAGATGAATTGGAGCACATGATATGATTACCAAATAAATCTCAAAGGTGCAAGTTGTCTGGGTAACCACACAATAAGAGTCTCCACGAGCACATTTTCTATTGTATATAATATATTGTACATAAGATGTTTAAAATTTGCATCAAAATACAAGGACAATCTCAATGGGACTTTTATTTATATTTAATAGGTTGCTACATGAGCAATTTTATGATGCGCCAAACATTTTTAAGTGAGAAAATATATGAGTTTCATGTAGATAAAACTTCGCTTGGCTTGTTTCCATCTCTAGATGAATTATAATTAAATATCTACGAAACAAAAGAATAAAACTACATGCATTTGATAGTGGTTGTTCATTGCATTCTATATGTTCTTATGAAATATGAACATCCCTATGAAATTATATATATTTTGAATGACCTAAGGGAATGGAGAGACGACTCATTGCATTTAATAACTCACTTTCTTAATTGGATTGGGGTATCCGCTTCTCTCTCTCTCTCTCTCTCTCTCTCTCTCTCTCTCTCCTTTTTCCTAATAAAAAAATCTATATACAATATTAAATAACTACAACCGCCACAAAAAATTATGCACCTAGCTAGTGTTGAGGTGCTGCCAAGTGTTTTCTGTTCTCCACTAATAAGTCTTAGGTTTACTAGGATACTATTTTACAAGGAGAAGTTCCTTGTTTACAATTATAATATATTTTGGCCTTTTCACATACATTGTTTTTAGAGAAAAATGCACCACAGGTCCATTATCTTTTTGCTTTGTTTCATCTGGGTCTATCACCTTTAAAAGTGCAGTTTTAGGTCTATTACATTTATTTGAGGTTCACCGGGGGTCCAAATCTACCTAGAAGCGGGTTGAAAACCTACCGGCCGCACCTACCCATTTTTTGTTTTTGTTTTTTCAAAATTACTCAGAATTTCATATGGAAACTTCAAAAAACTTGCAACATGAAAGTTGGTTAGAATTAAAAAGCTATACAAATTTTATCTAATGGCTTCCCTTTCATAAGTAAACTCCCTAAATAAACATGATAGGATGCCAAGGTGTTGAAGAAGAACTAGGGTTCCACGCCAAGCACACGGGAGGGACTTGGGCGCCTACGGAGGTTGCAAACAACCTGAAAATGACAAGAACACGCAGCGTGATCAAACCCACGAACGATCAAGAGATAGGGCCGATGTAGAGCTCGGTTTCGACCGGGAGAACCTCCGAACGCACCTCGGGAAGACCATTCGGGGAGGGACGCACGCGAGGGTTGCTCTAGGATCGGCAAGGCCACCTAGACACCGACGAAATTCGCAGAGAACGCCGCCGAACAACAGATTTGAGGGGTTGAGGAGAGAAAATTAGGGTTTGAGGAGTTGGTATGTGATCTTAGATTGATTTGATGTAGATAGGATCAAATCGGTCATTAACCTCTCGATATATAGAGTGGGGTAGTCTTATCCCCTTAAGAACCGCCTTAGATGCGTTTCCTAGCACCAAGACCTTCCAAAAACCGATCTAAAATCGAATCGGTTCGGACACGGTCTCTTCACACGCGCCCGCGAACGGCACCGGACGCTCAAAACAAGCGTGCCGGATGCAGTCCAGAGAGCCCTTGCGAGGGGACCCCGCCAGACGCTAACTGGAAAAGCGCTGGACGCGCGGGTGCAGCGTCCGGACGCGCCGGACGCAGTCGAGAGGACTCGCGCCACGCAGTACCGCCCGGCGTCCGGCGTTCGCGCACGAGACGCGGTAGCGCAAATCCCAGTCTGGAATTTTACTATGTCTTAGTCCAAGCTAGTTTTGGGTGTCAACACAAGGGTTGTGCCGATATTGCAAGCGCAGATCAATGGCTTCCCTTTTATATGTGCAAGTGTGAGGACTAGGGAGGGGAAGAACAATTTTTTTTTGTCAGTTTTTAAAATGACGGAACTAAGTTCAGCGTCTACCACCCAAAGATGGGCAGTACACAGATGAGAGTCGAACATAGTCCAAAGCCATAAGGCTCATACTCCTAAATCCAAGAAATACGGTGCATCGACGAAGAGTTTCTATGGCGTTACTGTATTACTTGAATTTGCCACCAGCTGGACGGTGAGAGGAAGTCTGACAAATTAGGTGAGCTTCCTTTCCTTTTCTGGAAATCAGTGGGGATATCACGTTGGTTAAACGGTTATCACTACTCTATTTAATTTAATCGGGAAGCCCAAGTTGAGAAGCAAGAACGGACAAATTAAACCAAAACCACCAAACACTTTAGCATTAATTAACCAAATTATATCCGTCTTTGCTTTCACGATGGCGGGCTGGTAAAGTGTGTGTTTGCAAAAATAATCCTCCATGGCTCCATGCCGGATTTGGAAGGCAGGTATTGATCGATCAACCAGCAGGCCGGCAAGAGCTTAAAAAACTATGATACCCTTTAGTGGTAAGAGCTTAAAAAACTAAAAGGTCACCTTCGGTTCGGTTGGTATTACCAACTGGTACTAAAGGTTGGTTGGTATTACCAGTTAAAGGTTGGAGAACCTTTAGTACCAGTTAACCTTTAGTACCAGTTGGTAATACCAACCGAACTAAAAGTGTGGTTTTAGTTTCGATTAATTACCAACCCGGACTAAAAGTCTTTTATCTGGGATTAAAGGTTCCATATGAGTCAATTCAAAAGGAGGGCGCTCAGGACTTTGTTACATGTGGTGTGCAGCTGAGTTGGTAAAGAATCTACATGCTATGCAAAGAGTCTTGGGTTTGAATCTCACACACTACAAGCGAGGTCTCCAAGATTTGATTTAGGCCCCGTTTGGGTGTCTGTATTGAAGCCCAGGAATTGGAATTAGAAATGATAGGTGTTGGCGGTCGTTATCGACCATTTTATACAGCCAATTGTGATCCAAATCCGGAGAAACAAGCATACTTATGATACATATACATATGCTATGACCACATTCCACTTGTTTATAGAGAAAACATGTTTTGCGGACAAATGTCGAAACAAGTGGAAATGCACCAAGTAAAGAAGAAAGCGCAAAGCGAACACACATTCAAAATGCGCAATCAAGGGAAATAGAGAAAGCCCACTTCAAAGAACATGTGGACCAAAGCACCCGGTGATTAATGATCAGGACCGGCCCACAAGCCCACACACCAAAGGCGGTTGCGAACGAAACCGGGCCGGTCGGCCGGGACCGACCGGCGATCCGCCAAAACGCACCGCCCTTTTTGTGGCGGTGTCATTAATCTTGAGGAGAGCGGTTTCGTAGGTACTTTCCTAAATTAGTGACGAAACTGACCTCTCATGTGTATAAATAGATGGGGAGGGCTCCATTCTCAAAACACCACACACAAGAGCCTCTCCCTCCACACTTGTATCTCTTGTACTTTTATTGGTTAGTGCTAGGAGCTTGGCAAGGCAACAAAACATCGCGTAAATACTTTTAATGGTTCCATGCTAATAAACAATGTTCACCAATCAAGTGAAGTGATATTGAAGACCATTTTATCTCTAGTTGCTTGCCAAGGCAATCGACATTTTAAATTTTCAGACTAGTGTGGCGTTGGTTGTAAAATTGGATATTTAATTAAAAGATAAGAACTCAAAATGAATTATAAATTTAGATCGGTGAGCAAATATTAGTAAAACGGGAGGATTTTTCATGCTGCCTACAGTGTAGTAGTTTTTTTTGGAATTTTTTACAAAATGAACGGATTTGTAAGAGAATATATATAAAACACACAACCACGCCGTTAGATTATATAAATAGATGGATGGAGACGGAAAAGTCGCCGCGACATCAACACATCCACGCCCCGCCGCACACGCGTCCCTCACCGCCCGGTGGCCGACCACCCGCCCAACCCCACCACCGCCACCACCCAACCGTTGGGAGCGCCGCCCACCCGAGCGGCATGGCGGGGCTGCTTCGCCGTGGCGGGTGCTCCGAGAAGGGGCAAGAGTCGCGCTAGTCGGCGGAGAGGTCCCGTGGCCACACCCGGCCGATGGGCGAAGCCCATGGTCTGGCTTTGGAGGCGCCCGCCACCAGCCTCCAAGTCCACTGTCGTCAGAAGAGTCGAGGCCGTCGGAGGAGTCGTTGAGCCCGTCGTCCCCACGCCCCCGTTAGAGAATAGAAATAGGCATAAGTATTGACTAGATGTGCATGTGCATGATCTATAGTGTAGCTTAGCCATACAATGTAACAGGCACTAGAGTTCCGGATGACCACTCTTGTAACCAATGGTTGTAAGCCACGGGAGGGGCAATTCCTCCCCAATATAACACGCAACCGAGGGCCAAGGCAAGGCATCCTCGTTCACTCCATTTTACATGGTATCAAGAGCCTCAAAAAATCTTCACGGATAGATCCTATGGCAACTCCCTTCGATGCCGTTGCTGCCCTCTCCTATGGCTTTCTTCCACCACCGACGGAGAAGCTCACCCGCGGCAACCACACCATGTGGCTCGCTCAAGTCACGCCCACGCCGTAGGGCGCCCACTACGAGTTTCACAAAACCCACCTCCAAGCCCCCCCGAAGTTCCCGGAGGCCGACGCCGCCGATGTTGTGGCGGGAAAGAAGGCGGAGCCGGCCATAAATCCGGCCTATGAGAAGTGGTTTGCCAAGGACAGCCAAGTCCGCGGCTACCTCTTCTCATCCCTCTCGAAGGATGTCTTCTCCCAGGTCACGTCTTCCACCACGGCGGCGGAACTGTGGGATAAGATCCACACTCTCCAGCGTCGCAGCCCCAGCGCTCGGATCATGACCACATGGATGGCCCTCGCCACCACGCGGAAGGGGTCGTCCCACCGTGGCGGAATACTTCATCACCATGAAGGGCCCGGCCGACGAGATGGCGGCGGCGAGCAAGAAGATGGATGACGGCGAGATTGTCTCCTTCATCCTCATGGGGGTTGGAGCGGAGTTTGAGGCGGTCCATCGCTGCGGTGGCAAACCGGGCGACCCGATCTCTCTCCCGAGCTCGGGGCTCAACTTGTGAGCCACGAACAAGGTTGTGAGATCCGCGATGGTGGCTCTCCTTCTTCCATCAACGTCGCCATGCGAGGCGGGACGTGGTGGGGGCAACAACAACTCAAACCCCTACCGTGGCCGCGGTGGTCCGGTGGTCGCGGAGGAGGAAACGATTGGGGTGGCTTCCGCGGTGGCAAAGGCCGTGGGGGGTGGCGGCGTGGGCGCAACTTCCAAGAAGGCGTCATCTGTCAAGTGTGCGGCAAGGAAGGGCACGCCGGGGCGAATCGCTACAACCGCTACAATCCGTCCTACACCGGTGTGCCACGAAGAGTGTGTCCTCGGCAACAACTTCATCGTATGGGGTTGACACCAACCGGGTACAATGACTCCGGCGCGACCCGATCACGTAACCCGGTGAACTCACGCGATCGGAGTTCACTTTCGGCAAGTGGTGCGGTATGGAGATAAATCATATCGGTTCTAGTATTTTGCGCACCTTCTAGTAACATTCATCTTCGCAAAATTATTCATGTCCCTCAAGCCCGGTAAAAACCTTCTATCTGCTCATCGTCTTGCTAAAGATAATAATACTTTCCTTGAATTTTATCCCCATCAATTTTTCATTAAGGAGTGGGGCACGAAGAAGGTCATCCTTAAAGGACGATGTGATGATGGCCTATATCCACTAAAACTGCGCCAAGCACAAATAAACATGTGTTTGCTTTGCTATCAAGCCTTCCTCCACCGTATGGCACCATCGGTTGGGTCATGCCTCAACTCATGTAGTTCGACAAATTCTAAATCGTCACAATCTTCCATTTGTTTTAGATCCAAAGAAAAATATGATTTGTGATGCATGCTAGATGGGCAAAAGTCACCAATTACCATATCCTAGATCCACTAGTGTGTCCAAGAGGTCTCGGAACTTGTTTTTTCGATGTTTGGGGTCCTGCCCCCTCCTCTGTCGGTCGCCATTCATATTATGTCGGTTTCATTAATGATTTCAGCAAGTACACTTGGATATATTTTGTTCGCCATAAATCGAAGTATTCAAGATTTTTCAAGATTTCAAATTTGTAGAACGTCAATTTGATTGTAAAATCCTTGCCATGCAAAAGCAGTTGGGGGGTGAATATCGATCACTCAATCAATTTTTTTACACGTGTACGCATTGCTCATCATGTATCTTGTCCTTATGCTCATCAACAAAATGGGTCTACTGAAGCAAACATCGTCATATCGTTGATGTTGGCATATCTTTGTTAGCTCATGCGTCTATGCCCTTTTTTTTTTTTGAAATTCGGGGCGAAGCTTTTTCCACCGCTTTTTTTTCTAATTAATCGCCTACCATCAAAAGTTATCGACCACCAAACACCACATGAGCGCCTATTTCATCAACCTCCCGATTACTCCTTTCTTCGTACCTTGGGTGTGCCTATTGGCCAAACTTGAGACCCTACAATAGTCGCAAATTAGCTTTCCGCTCCAAACAATGCTTCTTTCTTGGTTATAGCAACCTACACAAGGGGTTCAAGTGTCTTGACCCATCCATTGGCAAGGTATATATTTCCCGAGATGTTGTTTTTGATGAGCAAGTGTTTCCTTTTTCACATCTCAATCCTAATCTTTGGAGCACGTCTCAATCCGAACTTGTTGTTTTACCCGATTCCTTATTAAACCAAAATTCTTCTTTTGGGGACGCAACTTTACTAGACCGACGCGTGATGAGATTTCACCATAATCTAACCATGGCCCCACCATAGCACTTCGTGGTTGATCTGAGAACAACCGACGAGTACAACGGTGCACATAGCAACTCCAATGGCGCTCAAGATTGGCGTCAATTCATGTGCCTCCCGAGGAGACACGGCCGGGCGACAACCCTCACCTCGAGGTGGATTTGCCGGGTGACGCGACAGCCCGACCGGCAATATCCCGAGGCGGGTCTCCATCGGGATCGGCGCCCAACCGTCGGCGTCGGTGGCGTGCACTGCCGAATCGGCTGCGTCGTGGAGCTGGATCCTCTACGTCGGGTTCCTCACCCGCCCCGGCTCCATCGCTCGACAACCGGTCACCACGGTGATCCGGCCGTGCGGGGCCCGGAACCTCGGCACCCGTCCACGGACAACCGCGGATCCGATCCGCTGCTGTACGATGGGGCATCGACCGTGGCGGCCGACTGCGCGCTCTGCATCCACATCAACCGAGCAAGCGGTTGCTCGTCCCAAGAACACGTCTTCACATGGGATTCGCAAGCCTCGCCCCTATACCGATTGTACTTGTGAGATGGTGCATCTTTGGCGTCATCGAGGGAGCAGGTGAACTGCATCTTTGCATGAAGCCTTGCAAGATCAAAATTGGGTAGAAGCGATGAACACGTAACACACCGCCCCTACCGAGAAACAAGATCTGGCATCTTGTTCCCCCACCAATTGGCAAGAATATCATCGACTGCAAATGGGTCTACAAAATCAAGCACAAGGCTGATGGCACCATTGACAGGTACAAGGCACGACTTGTCACAAAAGGATACAAGCAGCGCTATGGCATTGACTATGAAGATACTTTCAGCCCTGTTGTTAAAGCTGCTACAATCAGACTTGTGCTCTCCATAGCAGTTTCTCAAGGGTGGTCTTTACGTCAACTTGATGTTCGAATGCATTTCTTCATGGAGTACTTGAAGAAGAAGTATATATGCGTCAACCCCCAGGTTACAAAGATCCCAATCATCCAAATTTTGTGTGCAAACTTGATAAGGCCCTATATGGACTCAAACAAGCCCCTCGTGCCTGGTATGCTCGGTTGTGCAACAAGTTGCAGCGCCTTGGTTTTGTGCCATCCAGGGGCAACACTTCACTTTTTTATTACATCAAGGGAAATTACACAATATTTGTACTGGTGTATGTTGATGACATTATTGTTGCCAGTTCCTCACAGGAAGCAACAAATGCCTTACTCCAGGACCTGCGGCAAGAGTTTGCTCTCAAGGACTTAGGGGATTTACACTATTTTCTTGGCATTGAGGTAAAGAACATAGCCGATGGCCTGGTGATGTCGCAAGAGAAGTATGCTACTGAGACATTCTCAAGAGAACCTAAGCATGGGAAATTGCAAGCCTGTTGACACACCGTTATCTACCTCTAAAAAATTGTCTCTATATGAAGGTGAAGCCTTGGGACCTGATGATTCAGTGCGGTACAGAAGCCTAGTTGGTGCTCTCCAATACCTTACACTCACTAGACCAGATATATCCTTTGCAGTGAACAAAGTTTGCCAATTTTTACATGCTCCCACCTTACTACACCGGAGTCTTTGCCAAGCAAATTCTACTGGTATGTCAAAGGTACTCTAAATTTTGGCCTCAAGATCAAGCGGTGCGGTTCTAGCATGGTCAATGCCTTCTCGGATCTGGATCGGGCTGGTTGTGTTGATGATCGCCAATCTCTTTGGGGGTTTAAGGTATTTTTGGACCTAATCCGGTCTCATGGAGCGCTAGAAAACAACCTACATCCTCACGGTCCAAGACGAAGCTGAGTATAAAGCCTTGGCAAATGCAACGGCTGAGATCATATGGATTCAAAAGTTGCTATCCCGAACTAAGAATCCCTCACCCTCCGGTTGCTTTAACAATGGTGTGATAATGTTCGAGCCGGATATGCGTCGCTGAATCCAGGTCTTCCACGCGAGGACTAAACACATTGAAATCGATTTCCATTTTGTCAGAGAAAGAGTAGCACAGAAGTTGGTCGACGCCGATACATTCACACAGGTGATCAACTAGCGGATGGTTTTACCAAGCCTCTCACGATGCTCAAGACAAGAGAATTCAGGTCCAATCTCAACCTCGTGCGTGGCTGAGATTGAGAGGGGATATTAGAGAATAGAAATAAGCATAAGCATTGACTAGATGTGCATGTGCATTATCTATAGTGTAGCTTAGCCATACAATGTAACAAGCACTAGAGTTCAGGATGACCACTCTTGTAACCAATGGTTGTAAGCCACGGGAGGGGCAATTCCTCCCCAATATAACACGCAACCGAGGGCCAAGGCAAGGCATCCTCGTTCACTCCATTTTACACCCCCATCCAGCAGAGGATGGGCGAGGGTGAGGCAGCGGGTGCGCATTCTTTGGAACGGCCCCCACTAGCTTCCCCATCGCCAGCTGTCGTCGGAGATGTTCGGCTTCCACGGCGCTCGCATGTCGGCGGGCGCCGGGTTCAGGTGACACCCTCCCCTCTTTGTGTTTTCCCTTTCTTTGTGTTCTTGATCTGCCCATTCTTTGTGTTCTTGATCTGCCCTTTCTTTAAATCTTGATTTGGTTTGCACTATGAAGAAATGGGAATGGTAGTTTTCTACCTGGATGCCCTGCATTATTTGCACTTTGCACCGTTCCATCCATATTAGCACACCACCGTAGATTAGTGTGCACACTGCCACCTGAAACTAGTTTCATGCCTAAAGTTTATAATAGTGGATATAAGAATGATGCTGCAGTTAGATGAACAGAATGAACTGGATTATAATAAACCAGCATGATGCACGGATGTTGACATACATGATATTCATTACTATGTGGCATACTGGGGAAATTATGGTCAATGGTGTATCATATCGTCATTTGAAAGGAACTATCAGAACCGTGTACATGATAGATAGTTTTTTTTATGAACAGCCTTCTCTAGATGATATTGGTTAGCTAAACAATTTGGATTGTTGTTCAAGTAACCGTATTGTGAGGCTACTAATCTGAGTGAATTGGCTACTAATCTGATTGTAACGGATTTATGCACAAGTTAGTTTTGTAGTGTGTTCATTTTGTGGTTCATGGATGGTCTGTATATGATCTACTGTTTGAGATGAACAGATTTATGTAGATAGTATTGACCAATTAACAATCTGGATCATCTCTTTCTTGAACTGTCTTGCATTACTTACAGAGACAGGTGACCGAAGATGACTTGGTGGAGGTCGCGAAGGAAGTCAGAAACGTTCAAGATTTGATGAAGAATGGTCAGAATGGCCAGTTCAAGAAATCGGTTTGGGAAGCGGTTTGGGAAGCAAGTGGCTGTGCCATTATATTCTCAGAGTTCGCGAAAGGCTTAGCAGAAAGGACCCAGGCTTATTTGAAGGGTGACGACACACTTGAGATGGTGGCTGTGACACAAGACACCGGAGCCGACCATGTATTTCAGATTCTACAGCCATGGTAGTGCCATTGCACTTGTAAAAGAAGAGTTATGGTAGTACTAACTGTTACTTTGTGAAGAATGAGATGGTGGTGAACTAATTGGTAGCTTGTGAGGAATGAGGTGGTGATGGATAAAATCTTCTATTCTACAAACCAAATAAAAGTGTGTGGAGTGTTAAGATGGTGGACCACCTCATTCCTCAACCAAACACAAGATTAATATCTGGCACATGATTCATAGGTTGACCTTACTGAATATGTCGAAAAGCATGAGTTTGTATGTGATGTTGTCTTAGATGAAGATGTTTCAAATGACGAGTTGCCTACATCATACTGCAAACTCTTTGCTATTAGTGGTAGTATTGTACATCCATTCTCAGCCCTGTTTTTTTATCCAACCAACAGGTTTATCGTGAAACAGTGGAGCCTGTGGTACCTGCAATAATCGAACTGCTTGGTTGTGTGCATATGTCTTCCATGCACTGAATCGTCAATTTGGCTTACCTTTGTTTAGGTTCCTTCTATCTGTTATATGTCCATGCCGTAAAAAATATGAGGTAGGTTACTAATGCTGCTTCTAACAAAATTTCTGCTGCATTTCTGTTCTCTGTATATGCTTGATGCTATCTGTATTTGGATACACTGGTTTGTAGTTTATACAACCGCTGCATATATGTTTGTTTTTTTGTATTGATGTCTAGCTTGGAGGTGTCACTAGGGGTTTGTCATTGGTTTGTGCTGATAAGTGTTATTAGTGACTGAATTATTTGCAGAACAAATAAAGAACCCTATTGGCTATTACCTTCTTGATCACTCGGTTGGTTGCCCCTACAAGGACAATGTATCAGTTTGGAAACTAGTTTAGTGTTATAACAGGATAGGATATGATCGTTTTCTCATGTTATTTGTGGATCGGTCTTTACTAAAATGCTCTGCAGAGCTCAGTTCATTTTTTTCCAAGAATCTAAACATTTTCAGCTGGCTACACTCTTCATATCTAATTCAATGGTGGCATATCATTTGACCTTCTCAATGGTAGGAGGTGAGCTACCACAAAATCTGTAATATATGTTAACAGATTGTGTATATCTATGTGCCTGCTATTCCTCACATTTTGAATCTGAATTCCTTCGTGCAGGAAACTTTGCACGACGGAGGCTTGTGTTTTGCAAGAGTATAGAGTGTCTGATGTAGACAGTGCTAACAGAAGTACTGCACAACCTGTGCAAATGAAGAGGCACTCAGATTCCTATCCGGATGTGGTAAATGTACCATGCCTCAATGTGCTTCCATTTCAGTGAGACACATTTCAGAGATGAGGTCAGAGTGCATTATAGCTGATCATTGCATTCCAGTTTGACACATTTCAGAGTTGAGATCACAAAAGGGACATAAGAGTGCATTATAGCTGATCATTGCATTTCAGTGATACACAATTATTTCAGACAAGGTCATTGCATTAGAAGGTCACAGCTACCATACATCTTTAACATACATGAGAAACAGTGAAACACCATAGCTGAACACTTTTCATGGGACACACTCCTCTGTTTGCAGTGTTGCCGGAAGCACACGAACCAGCAGGCCTCATCGCTTTCAATCTCACCCACCGCCGACGCCTAGCCCGCCCGAGCTCGCCCCCGCAGCCGCCTGCACCGCCCGTGCCCACCCACCGCCGCCGCCTGCACCGCCCGAGCTCGCCCACCGCAGCTGCCTGCACCTCCCGTGGCCACCCAACACTCGAGCTCGCCCGCCTGCACCGCCGGTGGCCACCCACCGCCCGAGCTCGCCCGCCTGCACCGCCCCCGCCCGTGGCCACCCACCGCCTGCAGCGCCCTCAAATCGCGCTGCGCTCGTCGGTCGCCGCCGGCGCCGCCATGTACGCCGGCGCCGCGCTCGTCGGTCGCCGCCGCTGGCTTGGTTGGGGAACGGGGACGGGGAAAGAATGAGGCAGCGCGCACGTGAGTAACAGAGGACAGGATACTTACGCAAATACACCTGCAAGTGGGTGTATGCTTGAAACGTAGATAATGACGAGTTTCAACGAGTCTTAAAAGTTGTAATGACGTTTTTCAGATAACACGAATTGCAATGACGTTTCTCAAAAGTCATAAAATTGTAATAGCCTATTTCCAAATAATCCTTTATTTTTATAAGCAACTTCAATATATGTGACGATGGATTGTTGAGCTTTGTAATAGCGTTGCTATCCGGAGATCACGACCAAATTGTTAATTATATGTATTATTAATATCGCTCATTTCATTACTATCATGACATAATCGCATTACTTAATTGTTTTAATAACAAGGGGAATAAAACTTAGTCTGAACCTCTTTTTCCTTTTTTTTGAAAGCGTGTCCATTGACACGTATTTTATTAAGAGAAAATAGAGTTTTACACGACGCACACCTTAGCCAAAACAATTGGCGCGCGCACAAAAAGCACACCGACAACAATCACCGCTCTAACAAATGAGCGACAAAGTTGTACTTAAAAAAAGTAAACTGTTGTGCGACAAGAGAGGGAGAGAAGAGGCTCTGACGACCGACAAAGAATTCCGTGATTTGCCGCCCTCGCCGGGCCGCATCATGGGAAGAGCTCACGCAGGTGTTGTCGCTTGTCGGGCGACACGTCATCGCCGTAGTACTTCGGAACTTGGCTGCCAACTCGGGGTCGAGTGTCGGGCCGGCGTCGGCCGGGGCGCCCTCGAGCTTGCCAAGCAACACCTTCAACGCCTAGCGCTCCGGGTTTGGATCGCTGGCGCCGCGACCGGAGCGAGGCGGGTCGCTGCGTCTTAGGGACCACTCCTCATCGGTGATCCCGGGCGAGCGGAGGGTGGGCGGGCGAGAGGACGGGCTCGCGGCGGCGGGTGATCGCCGACGAAGTCTTGGTCGAAGCATCGCGGTAGCCCGCCGGCGTCCTCCCGGGGAGGTTCCCGGTGTCCGCGGCGTGAGTCCGCGGTGCCGGTGAGGAGCGAGCGGGCGGTGGGCAACAGCCGGGCGCCGGTGGGGCGGGGGGGGGGCGACTGGGCCTGGCTGTCGTTGCCTCGTTGTCGTCATCGGTCACCGACGTTGGCGGGGATACGAGACACGGTCGTCCCGTCGAGCCCCCGACAAGCGTCGTGGCGACTTCGACAAGGACCCAGGTTCGCCCACCGGTCGTCCGAGCCCTCGGCGGTTGTGAGCGACGGTGTGACGATCGCCGGTAGGCTTGGCCGATGAATGGGGCCCCACGGAGGACCTCCAGACCTCGAAGCGCGAGACGGAGAGCCCCCGAGTCTTGCGGCGGCGGCGGCAAAGAACTCACGCCACAAGCTCGCCCACCGGTCGAGTGCGAGCGGTGGCGGAGTTCAGGCGCCACCAGAAGCGCGAACTCGGCCGCCACCCCCTGCCCACCCGGTCGACCCATGGTGACTCGATTGGCGACAAAGAGTCGGCTGCCTCGGATAGGCTTGGCGCGTCTCCCAAACCCAAATGTGCGTCGTAGGGGGCAAGCCAGGGAATTTGGTCGGTGACGAGGAAGGTGTCGCCGAGGTAAGGGCGCCACGGCGCGCCAGGCTATCACCACGCCTGTCGACGCGGTGGCGATCCGGCCCGTGGGAGGCACGTGGGGCGCTACGAGGTGGCAACGACGTCGGTTGCAATTCCTCGCCCTGCCTCGTGCTAAGGCGGGAGACGGGGCGGGGCGGGCACCGGGCCGACGTGGTCTCCGGCCGGATAGTTGAAGCGAGCCATGGCGAGTGGGTGGCACCTGGCATGCCCGGCTGGACGAGGTTGAGCCGGGGCGGTGCCGCGTCTGTGCCTAGCCTCGGGGGCGAAAACCGTTGGCGTGGGACAGAGCACGACGCGGCGACGTTGGGGGGCGTGGCGTCCGATGGTGGTGAGGCGGGTGGAGCCCGAAGGTTGGACTTGAGGCGCGGTGTGGGACGCGGACGACCGGGTGAGGCTTGAGCGCGGGGAGCGGGCACCTCGCGCAGAAGACGCCCCGATGGGGCGGCGGCCCAATGGGGTGACGGCGGACGGGCGTCTTGGCGTCGCGGCGCTCCACCACGCCCCAAGGTGACGGCCGTGGCGTTTGCGGTGATTCACGACGACAGCGCGGCAATCTTGCCGACCGCCCCAGGGAGGACGGCAAGGCGTTCAGCGCGATGGTAGGGGGCCTCCGGCCGAAAGTGGCATCCTCGTCGTCGGAGGAGTGGGGTCAGGCGATGCCCACCGCGGCCGAAATTTGTCTTGGCGTGGGCGACCGCCACGAGGGCAGGCGTGGCGGTGACGTCGACGTCGGTCACCCTCAAGATGGCAACGGTAAATACCCGACGGGTAGTGCCCACCGATACCCGCACCCGCACCCGCCGGGAGTAAATCTTACCGTCGGGTTACCGTATCCGCATGCGGGTAGGAAAGTCATTCCATACCAGACCAGCGGGTAAATTCTACCCGACGGGTAACCCGTACCAGCGAACATACCCGAGTATGATATATGAAATGCTTTATAAATTCAAATATTTGATAAATATTAGGTCAATATATGTGCACAAAAGCAAATCTAACATCAATTAGCAATAATACTAGTGTTATATATGTAGACTTTAGTTGAATTGGCTCAAATTCTAGTGTTATATGGGCCAAATTTATTATGATTGTTAGTGATATATGCGGTATTTATTACCCGCGGGTAGACGGGTATGGGTAGCATACACCCGCACCCGTACCATTCCCGATGGGTAGAAGATTTCTTCCAATATACGCACCAGCGGGTAGAAAAATCATTCCATACCGCGATCTTTATCGGGTAAAACCCGTCGGGTACTTTCGGGTTTCGGTACCCGTTACCATTTTGAGTCAGCCCCAATGTCGGAGACCAGGCCGAGGACTGCCGCAACGGTGAAGGAGAGCGCTCGAGGTCGGAGTCGCCGGAAGAGAGAGCCGTCTTCCCAACGCAGCGGCTTAGTCCTCGCGGCCGAGGGGTGGTTGGGGAAGGACGAGTCGGCGTCGGTGAGGGATGGGATTCGGATGAAGGCGTGGAGGCCACGGTCTGGGGTTGACGCCCGGCCCGCCGGCGGGGGGAGGAGGCCCGAGGAAGGCCAGCGGGGTCACCTCGGCCCGTCGGCGAGAGCCGGGAGGCCTCCACGGTCGCCGCCCGGCACGACGTGGGTGGCAGAATCGGCGGGGCCGGCCCCGGACGCGTTCTCGCATGATGCGGGGCTAAATCGCCAAGACCGCGCGAAGAGGCCCCGGGCACCGGATCCGGGCCCGCAGCCGCCGATTCAGCGAACTCGGCGGCGGAAGGGTCGGCGGGTCAGGCGGCGCGCCCGCCGCGATCTCCGCAGACGGTCCGCTTAGCCGAAAGGCCGGCGGCGGCCGTGGCGTGGGCGGCGAGGAGTGGCGAGGGAGAGGGGAGCGGTTGGAGGTGGGAGCTGGATCCGGCGACCCGGCGGCCGGGGAGTGCCGGCGGCGGCGACGTGCTCGGGCTCAAGCGCCACCCTCGTGGGCCCCCGGTCTTGCGCTGATGGGGCGGGGCCGGACGGGGACAGGTCGGGGATGAGGGGAGGGTGTGGGAGGAGGCTAGGGAGCCAGCGGAGGCGGGCGCCGGGGCGGGCTGGCCGCCCGGCTGGCGATGGCGTGGGGGGGGGGGGAGGAGCAACGGTCGGGGAGCTTCCGAAGTTCCCTCACCGAATTAAAATGATTCTCGAACCTCTTTTTTTCCTTGGTAGGCAACTAGCCAACGTTAGTAAGTCCGACAACAGAGAGAAGTCCTTTCAGGCAAAAAACAGTACATGAGGGCATGTGGCAAACATGATACCGCTGAACTCTTTTTTTTTTTCGGGTCTTGTTTGTTTGTAGATATTTTTGTGTTGGATTTTTTTAAAAAAAAAAGACCCCAAAAGTCCTTAGGAAACCAAATAGTGAGGATTTTTTTAGAACTTTTTTTCCTAGAATTCCCTATGAGTATCTCATGGAGGGACCTTTTCCAAACAAACATGTCAAGGAAACTCCATTAAACACTGACCCAGTTAAAATCAATCCGCAATGCCAAACATGACAAAAAAAAAATTCAGGCGCTTGATCATTGCCAAACATGACCAAAACAAATTCAAGTCCCTATATGAATGCTTTTCGATAAACAAAAACATTGCCAAAGCGTGGAAGCGACAAGCAGTAAGCGCCTCTATACGTATACGGTATACCGCTGAAGCTGGACATTCGCCGAAGGCCGGACGTGGGCTTTGCTTGTAGCGTGACGGGCCTCGCAGAGCACGAAGGTCCAAAGCGCGCACAGTCCAGCGTGGTTGTCTACCGGCCCACGCGCTCGCGGTGCCGCTGCCTCCTCGTTCGCTCGAAGGCTCCAACTGCAAACGCAAGGCCGTGCTTCCTTGAATTCCTTGGATCCCCAAGCCGTTCTGGTCGAGTGATAGGCGTAGGCTGCCTGCTCATCTACCGTGCGCCTGGCTCGGCCGTGGATTCCTTGATGTTACACTAGTTTACTACGGTGCCAAACTATGCACGAAAGTGATATATGATGGACGGTCGTCACTGTCAAACACGGATCACACGCGATCAATCACGTACGCGCGCGAGCTCTCTGGAGCCGATCGGAGACCGACCCAACCACACGGAAAAGTCAGAAACCATATCCAGGTAAGGCCAGGCCGGGGTAGATCTGATGTGATCATGCAAGCATCAAGCCTAGGGGTTGGTTATTTCGAGCAACGACGATCGCCGGCAGTGGGCGCTGAATAAACAATCGTAGCTGCCATAAACAGGGCATGCGGCCAGTGATTCCTCGTCACGGCGATCGCAAGGCGAGGCGACAATTCAACGGCGCGAAAGGCGATGTCTCCGGAGTCCGGACACCGGCCAGTCTCCATAGCTATAGCGGGTGAGCGGGGCCCTTCCCTCTTTTCCTTGGATGGCGATCGGACGAGGTGTTCCTTGCTTGCTTCCGGCCTTGACGTGATCACCTGGCCCGCCGCTAGCTAGCCGGCCGAGCTCCTTTCATCTTTACCCGGCACTCTCCAACTTTTGACACTGTGCCATCACAGTTCGACGTGAATGCACTGATCATTCCGTGCGCATTGGTTGCCTCGACGTACATATGCATGGAGACATCAGCCATGGACAAATCTGCCCGTGCTGTTGCTATGGGACCCTACCAAAATTGGAAGGAGACCATAAAACTGAAGATGCTTTGCATGAGCGAGAACAGAGGGATAGGGGCCAAAATAAAGAAACGAGCGAGTGTGTTACTCATCATGTCTATCGATCCCAAATTAGTGGTCGTTTGACTTTTTTCAACCTTAACTTTGACCACTCGTCTTATTTAAAATTTTGTACAAAATATAACTTCTTTTGTTGTGGTTTGCTTTATTAACAAATGGTCTTTAAGAATGACTTAAATTTGACTATTTTTGTTCAAATTTTTTGAATAAGACGAGTGTTCAAACTTATGATACGTTATTCAGTGTGAAATGGAGGTATTGTATATCTTTGTCTCGCCACAGTACCATATATGCATGTAAACATGTCGGGTCGACCTTTATGAATGCTGGCCCTATACCTTACCCCTATAAAAACGCCTTCAAAAGACTCCAAGCTTTGCTATCAAAAACATACTCCAAACGGCTGAAAATTATTTTGCTTCGACACCTACCTCTACATGTGATCTATAGTGTTAGTAAAATACCCCCATCTTATCTATATCTAATATCAAAATGCAAAGTTTTCCTGGTCCTTTAATCTCTCATGCGCCATACAAGTTATAACAGCGTCTTTAGGCATAATGTGGAGTTCAATAATGATGAGTTGAAGTCCACACAACATGTTTTCATGATCCTTTACTCTCTCACCTGGAAAATTAATTGTTGTGCTCGAGCTCTGGGCCTTGCATATACTCCCTCTGTCCCATGGAGTTAAATGTTTTTGACTTTTGAACTTCATGTTTGACCATCCGTCTTATTCAAAATATTTATGCAAATTATAAAATAAATTAATCAATATTCAAGTATCTTTATTGATAAAATAAGTCATAATAAAATAAATTATATTTGTGCAAAAAATTTGAATAAGACGAAGCATCGAATAAGATGGCACGGAATTCAGGTGACAAACTCGGTGGGGACGGAGAGAGTAGCAATTTAAGGAGTGACGTGTGTATCCAAAATACTGACTTCCTCATCATGGCCACTCTTTCTTCGGTGTATGTACAAGTCAGCACAATAAGGTATCCAAAAGCACGATGCAGAGTCTGATTCAAAAATGAATTGAAAAGCATGACGTCACACAGAATAAATCTTCGAGCTTATGCCTAACTGGTTAGAGCAACACACTTTATAGTCATGGTACAGTACGTGCTATTCCAAGATGAATTGGAGCACATGATATGATTACCAAATAAATCTCCAAGGTGCAAGTTGTCTGGGTAACCACACAATAAGGAGTCTCCACGAGCACATTTTCTATTGTATATAATATATTGTACATAAGATGTTTAAAATTTGCATCAAAATACAAGGACAATCTCAATGGGACTTTTATTTATATTTAATAGGTTGCTACATTAGCAATTTTATGATGTGCCAAACATTTTTAAGAGAGAAAATATATGAGTTTCATGTAGATAAAACTCGTTTGGCTCGTTTCCATCTCTAGATGAATTATAATTAAATGTCTACTGAAACAAAAAGAATAAAACTACATGCATTTGATAGTGGTTGTTCATTGCATTCTATATGTTCTTATAAACATCCCTATGAAACTATATATATTCTGAATGACCCAAGGGAATGGAGAGACGACTCATTGCATTTAATAACTCACGTTCTTAATTGGATAGTATTTTATGAAATGTTAGGTATATCGCCGTGTCATTTTTTTTTTTTTTGCCTTTCCTAATAAAAATCTATATATGATATTAAATAACTACAACTACCACAAAAAACAATTATGCACCTAGTGGTGAGGTGCTGCCAAGTGTTTTTCTCTTCTCCACTAATAAGTCTTAGGTGTACTAGGATACTATTTTACAAGGAGAAGTTCCTTGTTCACAATTATAATATGTTTTGGCCTTTTCACATACATTGTTTTTAGACAAAAATGCACCACATGTCCATTATCTTTTTGCTCTGTTTCATCTAGGTCTATCACCTTTAAAGGTGCAGTTTTAGGTCCATTACATTTATTTGAGATTCACCGGGGGTCCAAATCTACCTAGAAGCTGGTTGAAAACCTAATGGCCGCACCTGCCCATTTTTTTTTATTCAAAATTACTCAGAATTTCATATGGAAACTTCAAAACTTGCAACATGAAAGTTGGTTAGAATTAAAAGATATACAAATTTTATCTAATGGCTTCCCTTTCATAAGTAAACTCCCTAAATAAACATGATAGGATGCCAAGGTGTTGACGAAGAACTAAGGTTCCATGCCAAGCACACCGGGGAGGGCCTTGCACGCCTGAAAGGTCCTAATGGCTAGAGGGGGGGTGAATAGCCTATTAAAAATTCTACAAACAACACTAAGCAAGGCGATTAGTAAATAAGACGGCGTAGCGAATAAGCAAATGCTTCAAACTAATTACGCAAACCTCCTAGCAATTCTAGCAATTCTAATGTCTCTAATCACAAGCAATGGCTAGGTTGCTAAGTTACTCCTAGGTGGACAAGATACACTAACTAATTCTACCACTAGAGCTAACAAGGCTAAGTTAACTAAACAAGCTACACAACACTAAGCACCCTAGCAAGATATACTACGAAAGTAATGCAAGAGGTGCTAGAATACAATACCACCGGTGTAGTGTCGAGGTTGTAGCCAATCACCGTGATCACCAAGAAATCTCCAACGAGCAAGAACAAGTGACACGATGATTTTTACCGAGGTTCACGTGCTTGCCTAAGACGCTTAAGTCCTTGTTGTGGCGACACACTCACTTGACGTGTGCTAAGCAATGGCGGTGCCAAAACCCCTATGGGCGCTCAAGCAAACGATCACAAGAGAGGGTCCAACAAGCCACGAGCAATCCACTAGTGCTCCTTTTCGCGAATCTCCCCGGGGTAAGGAACGACCCCTCACAATCACCACGGTGTGGCCTCAAACAAGCTCCACTTGAGCTCAACACCGCCTCTTGCTCCAAGCCGCTAGGGAACCGGGCAAATTCCCAAGAGAAACAAGAATCCCGCGGCTTCTCCAAGGATGAAGTGCTCTAGATGCAACCAAGCAATGCAATGCACTTCTATCACTCTCAATCTCACCAAGAATTCGAGTTATGGATGGAGAGATGAGTGGAGAGGAGTATCAAATGCTCACTAGCAAGTTGGAAGCTTCAAATGTGCAAGAGAGAGCCTAAGGAACCAGCCAACCAAGTATATATATGGCTCCTCTCAAAATGGAGCCGTTGCTCAAAAAATTTGCTCTCTCGGGGTGACGGGACGCGACCGACCGGAACCACCAGCCCAGTCCGTCGCGAGTCCGGTCCAATCGCTTCCGGTCACTACCGACAAGGGTCGGGCCCACCACCGCACCCTTCCTTCCGTGCGTCCGATCGGCGGATCCGGTCGACACCGAAGCATCCGGTCCAGTGGGTCCGATCACCGCGTCCGGCAAAAACCGCTTCCGAGGGCTCTCGCGAGACGCGACCGGACGCCGGGTGAGTGCGTCCGGCCGCACCAGGCGTGCGTCCGGCCGCCTCGAGACGATTGCTTCTCCATCTTCTTCTTTGCTTTTTGCTTCAAACTTGTTTAAGCCTCTTGCCATGGGTTGCCAACACGTCGAAGATGACCACGTTATCACCAATGTTAGCACGTCGAGATGTTAGGCAAGGTCGAGGAGTTAGTGCTCTTATGTCCTAAATGCAATATGCGAGTCAATTGGACCTAGAAGCACTTCATGCAAGGATTGTCGCGGCATCCCCTCTTGATAGTCGGCTATCTATCCTATAATGTGATCACACGTTCTATCGTGTCTTGATCACCGAAAAGGAAAACCCTATCAAGTATACCTTTGCCTTGATCTCCTGTTCCTCTCAAGCCGATCACCGAGCTTGACGATCCATCAAGTCCACCGACATTGTCCATGTTCATGATCATCATGCTCCTTGTCATCCACCTAATCCTTTCTTAAGTCACACACTTAGAGCAAAGGATTAGTCCACAAGTGTGTCATCAATTTCCAAAACCAAACATGAGATTTCAACGCCCACGGAGGTTGCAAACAACTTGAAAACGGCAAGAACACAAGAACGTGATCAGCCACGAACGATCAAGAGAGGCGTTAGGGGCCGATGTAGAGCTTCGGTTCGGCCAGGAGAACCTCGAACGCACCTCGGGAAGACCCATCGGGAGGGCGCACACGAGGGTTGCTCTAGGATCGGTAAGGCCACCTAGAACGCCGACGAACAGCAGATTAGAGGGGTTGAGGAGAGAAAAATAGGGTTTGAGGAGTTGGTATGTGATCTTAGATCGATTGGATGTAGATAGAATCAAATCGGCCATGAACCTCTCATTATATAGAGGGGGTGGTCTTATCCCCTTAGGAACCGCCTTAGATACGTTTCCAAGTAGCAAGACCTTCCAAAAACCGATCTAAAATCGAATTGGTTTGGACCACGGTCTCTTTATGCACCCCACAAACGGCACGGGGCCTTCGAAACAAAGCGCCGACGCTGCGTCGCCAGAGCCCTTGGGGACCCCCCGGCCAGCGTCGAGAGAGGATCTGCGCCCGGCGCAAGTACGCCCGAACGCGTCCGGCGTTCGGCGCCTCTCTGCGCCGTGGTTTCAACTCCTTCGTTGGATTTCTTGATCTCTGGAATTTTTGCGATGCCAATTTCAGCTCCTCTCGACGCAAGTCCGGAAATTTACTATGTCTTGCCAATTTTGGATGTGAACACAAGGGTTGTGCTGATATTGCAAGCGCAGATCCAATGGCTTCCCTTTCATATGTGCAAGTGTGAGGACTAGCTAGGGAGATGAAGAACAATTTTTTTGTCAGTTTTTTTTAATGACGGAACTAAGTTCAGCCTCTACCACCCAAAGATGGACATAACACAAATGAGAGTCGAACACGGTCCAAAGCCATAAGGCTCATACTCCTAAATCCAAGAAATATGGTGCATCCCAACAGGTTTGGAAACAAGGTTTGTATTCTTCGAATTTGCCAAAAGCATGAAAAAAAGTGATCTCCAACAGTTTTGCAATTTGGATTGGTATTTTGGGCAACTTGGTATAAACCATCCTCAATTTGGCAAATATGCCAAGCTTGGGAGGGACTTGACAAATCCTCTCCTTGCCTGCATGTTGCGTATTGACCGCGAAAAATAAAATCATCTCCCTCTTGGCATGCTGCATATTGCCTTTTATTTCTTTTTGGTAAGCAAAATTTGCAAAACTATTGAAGAACCACAGTTTTTCACTTGACGTATATTTTTGTGACTTGACAAATCAAAAGTTTTGTCAAATACATTTTGTAAAACTGTTGTAGATGCTCTTACTATATTACTAGA
>JADLZK010006298.1:0-230536 GCA_015847255.1 Hyparrhenia diplandra | reverse complement strand
ATTTTTGGTTTTCATTATTAGGCAAAGGGATGATTACATTCATCTCGCTACCTTCCCCGCCGGGCCGCTGGCCGGATTGCCCTCGTGATGATAAACAATGAAGCCACCTTGTTGGGCTTGTGAGGAACCGACAACCGAGGGGAATTGGTTTTGTTTCTCATTTAGTTCATCGAATCATCCGAAACTTACATGCCTCGAACTGTTAGTTCTATTCGGACTTTCTCGACGCCTTTGGGCCGCAAGCTTCGTGTGATTTCATGGCCTAGATGATGTCCTATTTCAAACCGAGATGTGATTTTGTTCCTTATGCTCCAAGCCCAATCAATCTGGATGAAACCATTGTATTCGAGGCAAATCGTTGGTAATCAACATTTTAAATTCGGTTTGAGGGTCAGTTTTTTCGATTGTTGCATTGTTTCATGCATAGTTGTGTTCCGTGAGAGTGAGATTCATGGTGGTAAGGTCACCAATGAAGGTGGTCACCCTCCTTTTCTTCATGCAACAAACTGGTGCATGGTGAAACCAAACACACCAACCTGTATCGCTTTCATTCAAATGAGTAATACATGTCGCCAACCAAACAAAAAACACGCCGTCCTGATGAAAATCCTAAAATGCAACCAAACATGGGAGGTTGCACCAAACCGCCAAGCTAGGGGGCCCGGATACCCCCTCGCCCCTTCGGCTGGTTGCGTAGGCAGACAACCAATCACGCCTTAGGAACCCAAACGCCGTGTTTGGTGTGATTGCCGACTTGTTGCTAGTACCTCTCGTGGACGCTTACGCCTTCGCCCCTTTGGTTCTCCCGCTCGACGGGCTTCACCGTGTTGTAAGTTGTCCCCTATCTCTTCCGAAAAAAAAAAAAAAAAATGCTCTACCTCTACCCTCATTTGACTATTTCTTTAATAATAATTTTTAATTAGTCCCTATATCCTGCAAAGAGTATTTGTTTAGAAAATTTTAGACATAATTGTAGTGATAAGGAATGCTAATGTTGCTCCTAATAACTAATAGTGGTGACAAATACTGTAGGCTAATCAGTATGCATCATAGCTTTGGGTCGTCGTGATGTTTGTCACTGGCTTGCTGATGTTTCAATGTTTTTTTTTTTGACAACAAGCATTTTCATTCATGTAGCAGCAAAAGGCTGCTAGTAACTAAAAAGGGGTTCATAGTTACATTTTTTTTTGACAGAAATTCATAGTTACATTGGTCAGTGCCTGGACACAATAGGACACTGATAGAGATGAGCTATGTAGGAGCATTGTACATGACTTGGCTGATGAACAGTCGCAGTCGCAGAAAGAGCTAGCCTAGCTAGTGAGTCTGCGACAACATTATCTTTCCTGTTGATCTTGTACACTTGTGCTTGATGATGGTAGCACAGTTACCATACTCCTAGGTAAAAGATTTCATTCTCCAGTCAGGAGGATCTTTTATGATCATATGAAGAAATGAAGCATCAAGCTTCTTCAGTAATCATGGCTGAAGCCGGTGCCCTGGTCCTTGCAGCAAGGATTGCCACCTGCTTGAACTATTCAAATGTTTCTTTTTTTACACAGATAGCAGTCAGCTGGATGTTTCCAATCTTTGTTGATGTGATTGGTCGCTGCCACCCCCATCAATTTGGCTCTCATCTAGGCCTTGGCGATTGTTGCTGTGGAGTTGGTTTTGGGGCCTTAGTGAAAGCTTTGGTCGGTATTCGCTGGTGCCGAAACGTTGTGTTCCCCTTAATGTAGCTCACACTTTTGGTTGTCTTAGGTTGTGTTTAGTGTGGTGGTGGTGTGGTTCCTTCTTATTTTATTGTTGTGTTTTTTTGTTTTTGGTCACTGTTGGTGGTTATTGTAACTCACGCTTCGTGGGTCTTTTCTGAATTTGGCTTGGGCCCTAACCTGCACGCTTGGCCCACTTAGTGAACTCCGCCTGACGACGCCCCTCTCCGCCGCTGCTTTTGCCCCCGCTGAGCCCCTCCCGCAATGTTGCCCCGTGTTGTAACGATGGGAAGCTCCTCGCCTCAGCCACAGCGAGGCGCCCTTGGCCCCAGCCATGGGGAGCTTGACTCCCCCCGCCACCAAAGCGCAGAAGGAAACCCACTGCCATGGCCATTGAAGAGCTCAAGCTTGACCCCCAGCCATGGAGCAAATACATGAGGAAGGAACGGCCTTGCCTTGGCCTTGGCCTTGGCCTTGGCCATGGCCATGGGAGAGCTCGAGGTCGAACCGAGATCCGATTACATGTGAAACAACTAGGATAAATCATGTGCAACATGAATATGAAAATGTATGAAACACATGAAACATGCTCTTGAAATATGCGTATGGAGCCATTGCAACATGTGTAAAACACAGATCGACTTCTCCGAGGTTCGACTTTTTGAAACATTCGACATCAGGCAAACAAAACAACATTAAACATCCGATTCTACATATGAAATAGTCAAATAAATCATTTGAAACATAAATATGAAAATATATGAAACACTTGAGAACGTGCTATTGAAACATTCGTTATGGAGCCATTGCAACATGTGCAAACAATGAAATCAACTTTTTGAAACATCCGGAGGAACACATTTGTAACGTAACTCAAAACCAATGAAACACTTGAAACATGTTTTTCAAACATACACCAATATATACTTTTGAAACATTCGAAAAACTAAAATGAAACATCCGTGATATATACAAGTGAAACACGCGCAAAAACCACCGAAATCAACTTTCAAAACACCCGGGGTAGGAGCGAGACTGGGGCGGAAGCTACAGAGTCCTCGAGAACAGAAAGGAACAAGATAGATGTAGTGGGGGCAGTTGAGGAGGAGAAAGGAGGACATGGAGACCCACTTGGCGGCCGATCCATGGTCGCCGCCGCCGGATCCGTGGATCCACGGCCGCCGCCACGATCCGGATCCATGGCCGCCACGGCTACCGGAGCCGCCGCCGCCGCCGCCCGCCAGCCATGGTCGCGGGCATGGAAGGCCCCTGGCACACGGGATAGACACCATTGGAAGGAGCTCGCCGGGTCGCCATCGCCGCCACCCACCGGTGAGACTGAGAGCCGGGAGAGAAGAGGCGAGCAGTAAGAATGAGGGAGTCGACGCCAGGAGTTGGGAGTGAAGGGAAGGCCGTGAACGGGGAGAGGAAGCCGCGGGTAGGTGAGGAACTGTGGGTCGGCCATTTAGTTAGCATCCGGATGTATGTAAACTAATGTTTCCAATTTTTTCCCTTAATGAAAAAATTTGTTATGCACATCTTAAAAATAACTTTAGTGCAGAGGAACATTGGTTCGTTCATCAATAAAAAGGTTCCCATTACGTGAGTTTCAAAAAAAAAAAATCGTCCTATAAAACTCCTACTAGCGTGATGGGAGTTTAAATGGTGCAGGATCCATTGACCAACAGGCACCCTTTTTGACTCCTCGAAAAACAAGAACGGCCAGGCTTGCTAGAATAATTTAAGAAACCCAACGCGTTTCTCACAGATCTAAAATGGTTTTCATGGCCGCCATAGTTGGCAAAAATTGTTAGGCCAGTCTCAATAGGGGTTTCCACAGAGTGTCATGCACATTAATTATGTGATACATAAGCACAAAAAGAGCATCTTTTGCATGAAATGGGTATGAGAGAGAAGATGAAAGTTTCATCTAGGTGAAACCCGCTTGCATGTTTCCAAAAAAATGAAACTCGCGTGGAAACTGGCGTTGAGGCCCATCATTTCATCGCCCCTCGATCTCGCCGATTCCGGCTAGATTGGGCCGAATTAACACTTGTTCCTCGCTCGACGGAGCTCGTAGATGGTGTACGGGCTGCAGCTTCTCACCGGCGGTGACGGGCGCCAAAGACGAGGATCGGAGGTAGATGCGAGGAGCCGTGGGCGAGGAGGGGGGAGGAGGCGGCGCGCGCCCCGGCGGGCTTGGCCTTGCGTCGCTTGATGCCGCGGGCGCTGGGGTAAGGGCGGCGGCGGTGCCGAGAGCCGGAAGGCGAAAAAGATATTTTTTATTTTGCTTGCTTATCCCCAGAGATTACATACCTCTTGCTTATATAGCCCGACTAGTGGGACTCGTAATCTAAGCAATCTCTATAAGGTTTCCTTATATGATTGGAATACCTTTTACAAGCTTTCCTATTTATTTATTTTCCTAATAAGGGTCTCCCTTATAGATGAGATAGCCCCTTGCACACCAAAGATTACCTAAGATAATCCTAACTTGTAGACGAAGTAGACTCGGACTCGTGACGGGAGGAGGAGGCGGCGGCAAAGAAGGGGCCCGGCCCCGCCAGCGGCGCCCTTGGCCCTCTTAAAGGCCGGTGGCCGCCGTCGCCCACTAGCCACCCTCGGGCGCCCACCTCGCCCGTTCATGACATCTCCCACCGCTTTTGACGAGGCGCGCTATTCACATGCCGCCCAACCCACCACGGGGGCTGAAGGGTCGCCGATCGGGGGAGGTGACCACCCAGGCCCGGCGAAGAAGACTAGAGGGCCGCACTTGTCGCTGTAGTCGCTGCGCATAATCGGGCGTCTCTATCGGCAAGGCGAAGTCGAGGGTGGAGGTCACCGGGCGTAGATGCCAAATCGGAAGCTCAGTGGGGGCTGGGTCGAAGGGACGCGCCCCCCATGCACGACGCATGACGGAGGCGTCAGGGTCCCGACAGCCTCGACCATCCGCGGGTCGGGCGGAGGAGACATGTAGGTGTATGTCGTCGGCAGATCGCTACCTTAGCATGGAGCTGCACAAGAACATGGTCATCGACGTGAGGCGGCGAGGAGGAGGTGAAGTCGAGGAGGCAGTCAGAGGAGGTCACGCTGGGCGTGCCGACGGGCGGCCCCAAATGGATCTCCTGGCGTCCCATCTTTGCCGACGGTGGCGTTCCCCGATGCGAAGAAGACGTCGCCGTTGTTGTCGAAGAGGAGGACGGTGGCACCCGATCCGTCAGGCGTGCTTGGAGAAGGAGGACGTACGGCGAACGCCGATCTTCTTGGGGCGGTTGGGGAGGTGGAAGCCCATCGCTACGCCATGCGGCGGGGGATGTTCTCCCCAACAGAAGTCTTCCGCTGAAGCCGAGGCAGCGGGATGTAGTAGCGGTGGAAGTACGATGATGCCGTAGTGGAGGCTCCACTGGGCGCCAGTAGCTCCCAACTCGATGGCATTGAGATGATGCTTGGTTCCTTGTTGTGTGTCGCTGCGAGTGCAAATGACGTGATCAAGTCGTTAAACGTCAAGCCGCCGATGTCGCCCATAGCAACAGCGAGACGCTTCTGCCGGCACAATGCTTGGCCAACCAGGGGCTGCCATGATGTCGCTGCCGAGGTTGCGGTGTCCCCGAGGTGGCCGCCTTGGCCTCCTCGCCATTGCCGGGCGCCCGGTTCGTCAGCCGTCCGGGCCGCCCTGTTGTACCGACGCGCGAGGTCGGCGGCCTCCTCCAATGAACGGGCTCAACCACTGAAAGTGCCGTCCGCAGTGAGAGTGTGAGACCTTCAACGAAGAGGTCGACGCTGGTGGCGTTGTCCTCAAAAATCCATGCGCGCAGTAGCATAGACCTCAAGGCATTGATGAATGTCGTTAGCTTGCCGCCTCGAGACGGGCGTGCGTAGGGTCGCCATGGTGCCGAGGTGTCGAGGAGGACCAAGCAGCGATGTCGAGGCGCCGGTGAACTCGCCCCACTCGAAGCCGGACTTCTTCTTGACAAAATCGATGTACCGTGATCGTAGCAAGACCAAAGGAGGTGGAAGGCAAACCAGAACTCACGAGTAGTCCGGTCGATGTCCGGGATTGAGTCGAAGAAGAGCTCCAAATTTTAATCCGTAGGTCGGGTCGCCGGTGCCGCCGAATCCTTTGACTTGCGTGCGCGCGGACGAGCGGGAGGGTGTGTCAGCCGATGGAAGCATCGTGCGGGCGCCGCTGGTGGCGCCCGACAGGGACAGAGCGTGGGCGCCGGGTGGCGCGGGCAGGGACAGGCGCCACGGACGACACCGTCGCCGGAGAGTCCCGCGCGGCCGCAGTGTCGAGGGGAGGGAGAGGGCAGCCGGTGCCGCGTGTCGCTGAGGGGTGACGCTGATGACGCCCGCCGGCAGGCCACGCATAAAGGCCATCTTCCTTCGCTGGCCGGGAGGATGGCGGTGTCGGGGCCGGACGCCGAGGTCCGCGGGTGCGGAGGAGGGCGGCGCCGGGGGCGTCGGGCCGCCCTCAGTTACCGGGCGGCGCGCCACCGGGCCGCCCTTCGGGTCGGTCGTCAGACGCGGCGCCGGGTCCTCCTCCGTGCTTGCTCCATGCGACCGAGGCGTCCTCCATGTCGCCAATCGCTGTCGATCCGGCACGCGGACGCCGAGGAGCCCCCGGGCCATGGGCGCTGGAACTCCCTCGATCTCTGGGCCATGGGTGGTGGGATTGTCCCGTCTCCGATACCAAATTGCCGACGTGGCAGATTGGGCCGGAATTGACACTTGTTCCTCGCTCGACGGCTTCGAGATGAGATGGGCCGGGTGCAAATTTCGGGCCGCGACGGGG
The DNA here is from genome assembly GCA_015847255.1 of Hyparrhenia diplandra. Lineage (NCBI taxonomy): Eukaryota > Viridiplantae > Streptophyta > Magnoliopsida > Poales > Poaceae > Hyparrhenia > Hyparrhenia diplandra. The sequence continues at coordinate 224,032 of JADLZK010006298.1, read as the reverse complement.
CGCAAAGACGAGGATCGAGGTAGATGCGAGGAGCCGTGGGCGGAGGAGGCGAGGTCGGCGGCGGGCGGCGCGCCGGGCGGGCGGTCATGGCCGGGGACGCCAGACGTGGGCGGCGGGCGGGCGGGCGCGGTGTCGAGAGTCGAAGGCGAAAAAGATATTTTTTTATTTTGCTTGCTTATCCCCTAGAGATTACATGCCCTCTTGCTTATATAGCCCGACTAGTGGGGACTCAGAATCTAAGCAATCTCTATAAGGTTTCTTTATACGATTGGAATACCTTTTACAAGCTTTCCTATTTATTTATTTTCCTAATAAGGGTCTCCCTTATAGATGAGATAGCTCCTTGCACACCAAAGATTACCTAAGATAATCCTAACTTGTAGACCGCAGGCAGACTCGGACTGCAACGACGGAGGAGGAGAGCGGCAAACAGGCGCCGGGCCACCCGCGCCTTTGCCCTCTTCTGGCCGGTGGCCGTCGCGTCGAGCCCAATTAGCCCTCTCGGGGCAGCCCAATTCCGGTTCATGACGGATCCCGTGTGCATCCCCATCCTCCGACATGCTTGCTCTTTGCACACGCACAGGTGTAGCCATACCTGATGCACACGCACCCCTGATGCATACGATCCGAGCAACTTGTATTAATTAAATGCTTTGCTTAGCCTTGGAAACGTCACGGTGAAACCCCTCCATTGTTGGGATTGTTTCATGGATGGTTTCACTTGACTGTTCCTGACATATTATTTTTGGAAACCGTGCAATGACACTAGCCATTGGGACTGGCCTTAGCCTCCTCCATGACACATGCATAGAGTATTAAATGTAGTTAAAAAATAAATTAATTACATAGTTTAAATGTAGTTAAAAAAATAAATTAATTACATAGTTTAGATGTATATGACGAGACCTAATCTTTTAAATCTAATTAGTGTATGATTAGCCATAAGTGTTACAATTACCTACATGTGCTAATGATGGGATGAAAGTTTTCAAAAGTTTGGTCTCACGGTCAAAGTGCTACAATAACCCACAAGTACAAATTACACTGCCACACATTGAATCTTTTACCTAATATATGGAACATTAAATGTAGGTAAATAAAAATAATTACGTTTTGATCAGAAAAGTGCGAGATAAATCTTTTGAATTGGTTATTCTATGATGGGACAATAATTACCAAACACTACAAGAATGGAACCCCAAATATTTCACTAAACACCCTTTAGAGCAACTTCAACCACCCCTCCTAAAAATAGACTTCTAACTTATAAAATTTGATTGAGAGCCCAAATTTATAATAAACTCTAGTAAAAATAAGATGGACTCTATTTAGAGGTGCATAGAAGGCTCCTATAACTATGGGTTTCCACACCTGAGTTGCTCTTAATAATCAAAATGAAAGTTAGGCCAGTCTCAATGGACATTTCATGAGTGGTTCATGCACATTAAATGTAGCGTCCACATCAACAAAATTTTACTTTTTGCATGAAACTTCTAGGAGAGAGAAGGAAATAGTTTCGTCATGGGAAAACCTCTGGATACTGTTTCACATGTGTTGAAACGGGGTGAAATCCCCATTGAGACAGAAATAGAGTTTTACCATAAAACTATGCAATTAAACCATGCAATGAGAGAGACCGTGTGACCTCTAAACCTATGAAACCGTGCATTAAGGAAGAAACTTGTTTCATGCCAAAGTTTCATGTCTCGAACCGGCCTTACTCTTTTCTTGTTTTTTTTTTTGACACCTCTCATCTGGATACAGTTATAGCATCTGTTCGTACACAGACACACACCTACACCACACACACGCACACCACCTGCATACAACTAGACCTATAACTATACACAGATATCAAAGATGCGTCCTTGGAGAGATCACTAGAGTTATTGAGGCTCCGGCGACGGGACCTACAACTATACACAGATATCAAAGATGCGTCCTTGGAGAGATCACTAGAGTTATTGAGGCTCCGGCGACGGATGCGTCGCAGTCTCTTTGTGGCTCTACGTATTGAGAGGCTCAACTAAAATTATTATGGGAATAAATCCCGGTGAGAACACCACCGTTGAACCCGGGGTTCGACCACGATGGGCTGCCTGCACACCTGCAGCGCTAGCCACCGAGCTAGTGCTCGTTCTCTACTCTTTTCTTGTTCTTTCTACTAATACTAGTGAATGGCGCGCCCATGCCATGCGCCGGTGGATAAACCGAATGTAAATAATAGACGATACTTGGAAGCAAAGACGTGTTTAGATAGCATCCACAAATGGGACCACGGTGAACGTCCGAATTACAACTAAAGAGGATACGATCAATGCATGTTACTACGGTTATTTAGACCGTTTGGATAGTACAGGAGGAGAAGCCCTCGAAGAAGCCATCTAGATGTTAAAAGCCATGGTGTAATGAGCGTCATCTGGAGGAGCATGTAGGCACCTGAGAATAGAAACATTTAGAGCAAGTAAGCAAGAGTTTCAAGAAGCACGAGGAACTTTGAAAGAAGGACTATGTAATTGAAACGAATGAGAAATGTGATAGAATTTAAGGTCACCCGGTGGCTGTAACTTTGGTTTTTTATTGAAGATAGTAAATTTGGTAACTATAAGATGTATAGATGTTTTTATTTGTTGTTTATTATACCTAAGGATGTTTTTTCTTGTAAGACGTAATGTAAGATTGCTGATGGCAATGCAGTTACATTTTTTTTAATATGGGAATCATCATTCAGACCGGTAGTGAAAGGACACACCTTACCGATGGCTATGTAGCGCGTACGCAACTTCACCCGATGCTTGAGGGCTCTGTCGGACCCAAGGCTGAAGTCGAGAATCGTAGATTGGTAAAGAATTTAGTGTTTGTTGGCATAGTCAAGTCTGAGATAATATGCACATTGGTCAAGGATTTGCACTTAACCATGATCGCGATGCCGATAGTTGCCCTCGAGTCCCAACCGGTACCGTGTTTGGAATGTGCTGCCTCAATAGCATTTCGCTCCCTTTCATCTGCACGGTGGGATGAGAGCTGTCATGGTAACGACCAGAAACAAGAGACCGGTGAAGCATGTTGTCTTACCCTGGAGCTCGTTTTCAAATCTCTCACGAAACACATCACTGTCACAGTCTGCCAGAGGGTTTATTTCCAATAAATTTCCAAACATGATATGTGTAGGTGGTAAAAAAATTGCTTGAGGAAGGTATTCATAAATAAACTACCTTCGTGTTCTGTAGGGACTGAACGATTAGCGAAGAGATTGGAGTCATCTATTCCAAGACATGGCGCTTCATTGTAGAGGTAGGTTTTTATCTTGACAGGGAAAACGACGTTGCGGACACCTCGTGCAGTAGGGAATTGGATTGCTAGATGGCCAGAAGGAGGAACAGAGCCAACGCTAAGCGCATAGCCGTCAAAGCGACATATGCCCTTAGCCTTGTGAAATCCACAGGTTTGGATATTGCAGTATGGGCTGAGCAAGGGGGCTAAGGCGCTAGGATGAAATGCATGTGGTGGGCAACCAGAGATGTCTATGGTCACTTTTGTTTCCCAGTCCACAAGCACTCCACCATAGAAATTCCCCCAAAGGCCTAGCTGCATCTGGAATCCATTTCCGTGGAGTTTGCCATATGAAGCGACAAGGTTTCTTTCTTCGGCATCGTCTAATTGAATGACGAAGTCATTATTGAATTTACTTATGAATGAAGGCGTTGCCTGATTCTCAAACTCAGCTAAGAAGGCAAGGCGGATATCTCTGGCAGTAGGTGTTGCATTGTTTGGGAAGATGTTTGTAGCAATAACTGCACACTCGAACTTTTGTTCAGCTCGGATTAACTGATTGTCTACCTCGAGGACACCTAGTCCCTGAACAGAGTGATAGCTCTACATAAAGAAAAGGGGACCAAATTTTAGGAGCAGTTCTGTGTATGACAGTCTCTATTTCTATGAAAAAATTCTAAGTACTAAAGGGTTGCATGGAGATACAGGCGTACCATATTGGAGGCCATGCTCCTCTTTAGGGGACACCGGTGGCCGATCTGTTTAGGAAAAATGCAGTTCAACGGTGATTTTTTTTTTTTTTTTGAGCAAGGAACGTGTTGATTTGCTAATGTCACGTGTAGACCTACCACGGAAGCATCTAATGCTGAGTGAAAGAGGGCCAGGAAGGTGATTACCTGATCGCGCGACTGGATCCGCGGAACCACCCCAGGCCGGCGGTCGTCGGAAGAGAGCAGGGGTTCACCGAAATCCCTGCTGCACCGTGAACTGTTTGGGGTCGTTTTCACAAGATATTCTCGCTGCTATATTATTGACCATGATTTTTTGAGACGGTTATCGTTGTCGATCGGGATGGTGGTTTCTTGTTCCACCGTGAGGTTGAACTCCTCGGCTGCCAAAGCAAAAAGAGCTTTCTTGTCAACTCGGAGCACTTTGGGAACCTATTATTTAGAAACAGGAGGACAATGCAGCGTTTTAGAAACTGGCAAGGTAATTCGAAGACAGGCGCAGTTGAATGGGTTAGTATTTTCCTACCTTTGGTAGCCAGGCGTCGTCGCTGTCGAAGTTGTCGATGGAATCATCGCTCTGTTCCATGGAGCCTGGGGTGGAAAGAGGCACTTCGACAGGAATGGAGCTGGTGGAGAAGAGTCTAGAAGAAGGAACAGGGTATTTATATGCTGGGTCTGCAGGCAGAGAGTCAATCTTCTCTTACCGGGCCTTTTAGATGCGGGCCGATGTTTCGTTCGGCCCATGAAAGACCACGGTGGTTTTGTCATGTGTTTTTTTTTTTGAAGGAAAACAAAAAAACGAGCTACTCTGTATCTGGTGTTACACAGCGCTAATTGAAGAAGGAAAAATGTTAGCAACCCTCAATCTAGGCTACTAATCTTACTGCAGAAGTATCTAGAAGGTTCTAGAATCTGGGTACAAAGGGAAAAGTAGAGGGAGATGGGAGGAAGATGAACAGTAACTACAACTAGTACAGGTAAAGGTAAATGTAGAGATAATTGATATTCTGGTTCATGCCGCCCCTCCTGCTCCCGGTGCTCTCTTGTAGTTTTGTTCCCTCAAGTGCGTCGTGCGCCGTCGACTTGGCCCAGTAGGCCACTAGGCCCATGGCCCGATGCCAGTCCATAGCATGGCAGGTTCCCGACATTCCCCCCTCCTTAAGACTCGGCTTGCCCCCAAGCCGATGTTGAAGATTAGAACCAGGATCCCAAGGAAACTGCAGAAACCTCAAGCAATCAGCATTGTACCACATTTCCTGGTTGGCGAAAGAATATGGTGGCTTCAGCTGAATTTCTGCACAGCGCACACATGCTGCCTCCTGCTGCTAGAAATTCCCTGCCACTTCAGTGTTGTTCTTTGTAATGTAATGCACTGGACAGCAGCATCACCTCGTCCATCATCAACAGAAAGTTCTTGCATCTGCGAAGTTGGTTTGCACTGGGCAGCATCAGGTGGATCTTCCTCCATTGCCAGGCCATATACATAAGTTGTTGGAGCACCAGTATTTTCAATGTACCAATGCCAATGACTGAGTAAATAGAGAACAAGGTTATCCACAATCTCGGTGCCATTCATAGCATTTGGAAGATCCTGCTTGTGGGCCACTTCCGCAACTTTCCTCTCATGCAGCAATGAATTTGGAGCTCTCCGGCTTGCAGTGCTAACAGTCAACCAGGAAGCAATGAAATTGACTTCATAATGAACACCATCACTCCACATCTCAAGCTGAATAGGTGGTGGCCATGGAGGCCTATACTGCACAGCAATCAAACTAAAACAAAGAGTGAACAGAAACCCGCTCTCTTCATCAGACTTGATGGAACTCAGTAGCACACCACTGTCAACATACTCAATGCCCAACTGAATCTCCTTAACCACAGTGCTCAGGAAGATGTCTGTATGCTGAGCAAATCCATCTTGCATGGAGCCTTCAGCATCAATGAATGGAAATTTTCCATCACAGAATTCAGATATAGCTTGCATGGTAGCAGTATCATGATCTGAGCTGAAACTGAACGTGTGGATCTGGACAGGATGGCCATCATAGAGAAGAAGAACAACACTTATCTTGAGCATAGAGATGTCCAGGAAGCTGGGATCATGCTGCTTATGGTTCGCCACCTGCAGCCTGAACATGTCGTGGCTCACGGCCTTCGTCGTCAGTACGAACAGGCCGTCAGACATCGGCCTGCTGTAGCAGTAGAGGTACATGGAGTCCATCTCCTTCTCGACAGCATAGGCCAGGAGCGCGGTGACGAAGATGTAGCCGCGGTCGCATGCGTGCTCGAGCCGGTCCACGGCGGCAGCGTCGCGATCTCTGGAGCCGAACTGCATGGCGAAGTCGAGGGAGATGGCAAGCAGCACACTCTTGGACTCGTGGCCATGGCAGCCTTCCGCGTCGGGGCCGTAGACGAGGATGCAGAAGCCATCGAGGCAGAGCTGCCCACCTCCGGTAGCGCCAACGGCATCGGCACGGAGCGCAGCGGCCGCTGCATCCACATAGCAGCAGGCGAGGCAAGAAACAACGATGATGTGCCTCTCCTGCTTGACGTGCGCGACGAGGAACCCAGCACGCTCACCCTCCTGCAGCGCGAGCTGCTGCTTCTCGACGTCCTGTATGAACTCTGGCCTGAAGGAGCCGACGTAGCCACCAAACAGGAAGGAGCGGTGAGACGCTTCCTCCGCCACAGCGAGCTTGGACTTCCACGCGGTGCGGGCGTAGTCCTGGTGGTCGAGGACGGTGAATTGTGTGAGCGCACCAGCGGGGACGGCGTCCTTGATGTCGCCGCAGAAGTCGTCGACGCTCGGCATTTTTCCGTTGACGATGACGACATGCGCGCCATGGCTGCGACCCAGGGTCGAGCACCTTGCGGGCAACATCGGAGGCGGGTCGCCAGGCTTTGCCGGAGTAGCTGCTGGGTGGAGCTGGACTCCCAGGAGCGCAGCCGAGTGGGTGAGCGCCCGGCTTCCCGCGACGAAGATGCTGAGCATGTAGTGGACGAAGAACTCCAGTGCGCTCGGGTGCTTCCAGGCGCCAACGAGCACCTCCGCTGCATCCGTCCCGCGGTGCAGGCTCGCCGTGCCGCTGAAGACAGGGAGCTTCTTCGTGGATTGCGATGGCTGACCAGCGCCCGGATGAGGAGGGGCAGGTCGCGGACAACTCGCCGCCGTCATGGAAGCCGAAGCGGGCGAAGCCGCAGCAGACGCAGCGGTCAGCGGATGGTGAAGGAGGGGAGCGGAACGCGGACGGCGGAGTTGAGGAACACGCCAGGCGGGGCGCCAAACGAGACGCCAGAGCGGACGCCTCCGCCGCGGATCTCGGAAATCTCCCCGAAGAGGACGAGGACGTGGGCGCACGCGGGCTCGAAGAAGGCGGCGGCCTTGGACCCGAAGTCGTGGAGGTCGTCCGCGTCGATGCATTCCACGAACACGCCAACGAAGCCGAGGCGGACGCGGAGGAGGACGCCGTGGCCAGCGGAGCAAAGGCCAACGCAGAGGAACACGCCGCGGCTGGTGAAGCCGAGACGGATGCAGAGGAACCTGCCGCGGCGGACTCGGAGCGGAGAGGGCGCCCCCAGTGAGCGAGTCGCGGTCGAGCGTGGAGACGCGGCCACGCTCGGTGAAGAGCTGGCCGGCGTTGGGGTGCGCGACGACGGACTTGGGCTCCTCGCTGCCGATGGACGGTAGGACCTTCTCGTCCACCTCCAGCTCCACGAGCTCCTGGATCTGGAGCAGGGATTCCTCGGGCTCCATGTCCTTGGTGGCCGCAGCGTCGAGGGTGAACGAGGTGGAGTCGAGCGCGGGGACGAAGAAGGTGGAGTCGATCTCCTCGGTGGCTGCAGCGCCGAGGACGGAGGAGGCGGAGTCAGGCGTGGAGTTGTAGGAATCTGTGTAGGCGACCGCGTCGGGTAAGTAGTCGAACGCGGGGACGGGCTCGTCGGAGACGCCGTTGAAGAGGTTGCCCCAGTTGTCGGCCACGACGTGAACGACGACGGGGAGCTCCTCCTCCTCCGGCTGGAAGACGCGCTCGTCCGGGAGGGAGTCGAACAACCCTCCCCAGTTGTCGGCAGCCACCGCGGCATCGAACTGCGCCGCACGGGTCCGCTCGTGGACGACGAAGGGAGACTCGACGGCAGCAGCACGCCACTCCCGGTACTTCGAGAGGCGCTGCTCCCACCGGGACTCGTCCTCCTCGAACCTCCGCAGGAACTCGTCGAACGAAGGCTGGAACGACGAATCCATGCCGTGAATCGACGGAGCTGATACCACTGTTAGCAACCCTCAATCTAGGCTACTAATCTTACTGCAGAAGTATCTAGAAGGTTCTAGAATCTGGGTACAAAGGGAAAAGTAGAGGGAGATGGGAGGAAGATGAACAGTAACTACAACTAGTACAGGTAAAGGTAAATGTAGAGATAATTGATATTCTGGTTCATGCCGTCCTCCTGCTCCCCGGTGCTCTCTTGTAGTTTTGTTCCTCAAGTGCGTACGCCGTCGACTTGGCCCAGTAGGCCACTAGGCCCATGCCCCCGATGCCAGTCCATAGCATGGCAGGTTCCTGACAAAAAAAGGAGATAAACGGGGCGATGAGGCTCCACGGTTTGTTGGGCTACATGGTTTAGCATAACAGCGACTGATGGATGTCGGGTGTAGGAAAAAAGGAGCTGATATCGTGGGAGGTGGCCTGTCAAGGGTTGAGGAAATCCACGCCGATGTAACAGCTAAAGTTTTTTGAGGCTGCTATATTTTTTGTAAGTACCTATGCAGGGGCCATACAACATCACAAGGAACGTGGTAACGGTATATCACGTCAAGCCATGAGGCTTGCAAAACACCAAGGAATGTAAAAAGGGCAACCAAAGATTAACACGAAAGCAGCTTCCTTAGCTGTATCCAATATTTGTAGCAGTTGGCCACTGATAAGTTACAGCTGGACTACCATAGAGTGTAGCAAGTAGGTCATCTCGCAAGTGTTCAGATGCTAACGAAATTCACACCGACCGCAAACCCGGCCGACAAAATTGCCTTCCTGGTGCACAAAATCGAGACCGGAACATGCGGTCATAGACGGCGCCCGGGTAAATCAAGGGCTACCCGAAAGTGATGTGGGTTACATGAAGAAAGAAAAGAAGTTCAGTCACCGAAATAAGTTCTTCTTTGCCTAGACCGCCATCTAGAGGCTCGAGAACACGTATAATCCGGCGTTAGTTTCAATGCAGGGACACCGCCCGGCGAAAAAAAGAGAAGAAGGCTTCTGCGACGGCGATGTTAGCGAGCCACCCACGCAAAAGTCCGTAGCCCCCGGGCTGTTCCCGCACACGAAAATCACCTCGAAGTAAATTTGCGGCCGTATACATGGCGCTATCAAGCAAGGCGGAAGCATAATATGTGTGTGCTTATGAATGAGGCTTATCTTGCCCATCCTTGTGACGGATGCTATGTTGTAGAGCTGTGCAAAACAACAGTATATGTGCAGGCGGCAGTTATAGGGTAGTGGTAGGAAAAGATTCTCAAAAACAGGTGATCTATACAACAGGACCCCAAGACATATTAATCGAGCATAGACAATTTGCCATCCGAAGAATCGTGGGCCCATATATCACCTATAGAGCGCATACAATGTATGGGAAGGACGTATGACCGCGCATGGGTCTTTGTGTAGATGTTAAGTGAGGAAATGTTTGTGGTAATGGTGAAATCAGTGGCTATTTGTTGGACACAAGGTAACAGGAACATGTAAAGGAAATGGCTATATAAAGAGTGAGTTAAGTGGCTATTTGTTGGACACAAGGTAATGGGAACATGTAAAGGAAATGGCTATATAAAGAGTGAGTTAAGGGTCGTACTTTATCTATCTGAGACCGCAAAGGAGAGTCTTAAGAGGAGCGTTCGCCATCGATGCATTGACGTTGGCATGCCCATCTTTACTGATAGATTGAGAGGACACAATGTGGGTCAACATAGATGAGTCAAGCAGGCATGAATCCAAATGCATAAAGTAGGGAACAGTTATTTCGACAATAGCAATCTATAGGTGTACCTGGAAGCTGGGACGTCGAGACCAGCATCTGTGGTTTCTTCATCATCTGGCATAGAAAGCTTGCGACGGGTTTTGCTACCCTTTGGCCGACCAATCGTATATCGAGAGCACTTAGTTAGAGATGAAAATGCACACCAAAATAAGCCCGAAGCATGGCCGCATATTACCCTCGATCGACGTTTGTTTGAGACCGGTGTCTCAAGGGGAGCCACATTTGAGGATGGAGCCCCGGCAAACCCCGGGATATGAGATTGTAGGCGTGAAGGATAGAATAGTCATGGTGAACGTGCATGACAAAGGATACACACCTTAGAAAGGCTTGGTGAAGGTAGTGTGCTAGGCGGCGTAAAAGGTGTTGACTGATGAGACGCATCCTGGCTTCCATTGCTGCTCGAAGAATCGCTTGATTTGACCACGGACCCGCAGCAAAGATCATGGCCACCATTATTTGGGGCGGGAGCGGGATGGCCATGTCTTTGTGACCGTGGCGGCGACACTTGTAGGTCTTCTTCGCCTTGTAGAAGCTCCGCGTGTCATGGTAACTTGCAAAAGTAAACCTCGGAGAGACCAATTTTGTTATGTCACTTGGATATGCACCGCATCCTCTTGCCGTTACGAAGTCTGGCTGACGAGGCTTGCCAATCATTCTCGCGAGCAATATCACCGGCACACCATCTCAAATTTCATCGGTGCCATCGAGGGTCGTGGAAACGGACCTTGTACGACATCAATGTGTGTTTAGTTCACAACCTTGACCTATTCCACAACTTAGAAGGAATAAAACAAAGGGAAACCCACTTACTTGTACTTGAAGGAGGTCTTTGCCACATGGAATACATTTGTATCCAAATCCCATCCGCAATCTGATTTGCTACACTTGGTGCATGACGGAACCACCAAGATGCACCAGGAAGAAGACGACCAATTGTGACGGTGCGGCGGTAACCATCTTCCCCATTGGCGGACAAAGGAATATAACATGAGAAAGGTGTAATAACAATGAGCATTTTTTCGTATACAAAGGCGGGCGTATGGTAATGGAGTTTTTTTCTTACGAGAAGTCATAAGGGTTGATCGGTTCATCCGAAAAGGCTCTTCTCCTCAAAATCGTCCCGATCTTGATTCACGACACGCCGCTTTGAATCGGTGATGCGACCGCGTCCTTATCTCAAGCCTTTGATTGTGATTGCTTGCATGGAGATGAACCGTATCATACAATGGAAGGCAAATGTTAGATAAAGAAGCTAGCATCTATTTAGCCTGGATTAGGATATGCCTTTCATAGAGTGGTCGGCTTCCTCGAATTGTCGGATTGAAGTACCAACGGCACGCTTTGCGTTCCCACTTAAGTAGTAACTTTACCGAATGAAATGAAGATTAAGAGTGGATGTGTTACATTATGGAAAGCGCGGTTTACTCTAGACCGGGGAACCACCGAAGATCAACTACCGGGAAAACGATAGTTACCTTGGTAGGATTTCATGAGGCCTCCAGACAAACAAGATCACGATTGGTCTAGCCTCATCCCCATTGTAGACACCTTGAATATTGAAGGTCGCGGGGCCCTCTGTCCCCAGAGTGATCTTGATTTCGAGTAGCTGAAGTCGGGAACATAATGCATCAAGTCGGAGATCGGGGCTTGACGGGAATAGCGCAACGGAAGAAGTGTATATTCCGAATAGACAATGTAGTACCTTAGATCCCTAAGGACGATGTGCCCGACACCGTAGGTGGCTTGTTGGGCGGTGAAAACAGGACATCGACACCTCGACCAGCCGTTCAATAGTGTCTGCAATGGTAGAACCCAAAGTAGAGTAAAAGAAAGCAAGCGAGCCTCAAATCATTTCTTTTTGGCCAAGTGGAACTCACCAAGGAAATTGGTTGTGTCGCCCGCAAGATGGGCGACAAGACCATCTATAGGAGTGATCCCCCGTGCATATTTTGGGAAATCGGGAGATCAGCCCTTGCGGCGGAGACGGTGGTGTGCGGGGTGAACTCCACCATGTATGGAGCATCAACGGCCACAGAGGCGACTTTTTGCGTTTGAGACTACGAAGCGGCCAATGACATAAATGCCATTTTTCCTGTACAAGCGGGCTCTTGGCCTCAACTTCCATTTGCGGGGATCTCGGCATACGATTGTTTCCCGCAAATGACAAATGGAACAACGTGAAGAGATAGACCATCACAATAGATCGATCTCCGATCTATCTTTGCGGTTCATCATGTCTTTGAAATAGCAAAAACGAAAACAAAGCGCGCACTGTTCATCAACAAGCACAAGGTCAACATGTTGTATGGGACCATCGCCGCTCCTCCACGATATTCCCACTTGGCGCGTATTACACGAACACGATGATGGCGCATGCCACGCACCGTGGGCGCAGCGAGGACAAAGCGACCGAAAGCCATTGGTCGGCCGCAAGTAATGACGGTACTAAACCGAGTGAAGCCGAACAATGGGTACCAATACTCTTTAAATGGGGATGGTATGATTATTTATGGGAGTATATAAAGGTGCATAGCGAGAAAGAGGGCAATGGGAAAGCGATTCAAAATAGGCAAAGACATAAAAAGACAGAGCTCTCGAAAAGACCATAGATGCAAATCAACCGTAGTATTCACATAGAGAAGCAACATATGAACGCCCACCAAACGGTGGTATAACAATAGAAATCCTTGCAAATAACACAAAAGATAAATCACCTACCAAATCAACCGCTTGCACCTTTACCGGGTGGATACACATAGATAAAGCAATGATACTACGGGCTGCTGTACTTGGGCTGCCAAGCAATAGTATCTCTTGGTAGACAATGTTACGTGTTTCATCCGTGCGATGACCATCGGCATCTTCTATAAGCAATTTAAGGCCCCTCGTTTGGAAGTCACACGCGAAACAAAGAACATATAATGACCATGGTGAAAACGGACTTTTCAAGTATCTGTAGACATGTTCTAATGTTTGGCCCCGGCTCTTGTTAATGGTCATAGCATAGCACACTTTAAGTGGAAATCGGGCGTCTTTCAAGCTCAAATGGTAGTCTTTTTAGTCTTTAGGGTCGGGCAAATTCTAGGTATACCTACTACCTCACCAATATGTGTGCCTGTGATTATCCTTGCTTTTACTATTGCATCACCTAGCTCCGTGACAATCAATCTTGTTCCGTTACATAACCCGCCTGCTTGGTCAAGATTCCTAAGCATCATTATTGGGACACCCTTCTTAAGACAAAGACGGTGGTGTGGGAAATTATTGCCGTTTGTCTCATTTAGGAATTCTATAGGATACAATGTATCATATGATTCATGATTGTCTTTGGATTCGCTATCTTGTCATAACTTAGATACTCTCTCATTCTACCGTATAAGTGAAACGACGTATGCGTTAATAGCATCGGCGGCTTCATTTGTCGGCGTTAAAATAGCACGAGCACGAAAGTAGTGCGCATCGGCATAGTTAGTCTCAAGAAATCGTGGATAAACAGTCTTCACCAAGAACGCGGAGCTTGTCCTCTGTGGCATTAAAAGTAGCTCGGGGGTATTTTGATCCGCTTTCCCCGTGTTTCACTATCGCGTCTACACTCTCGATCTTGCCCTCACCAATGTCTAGCACCCATTTGCTAAAATCGGCAATTTCTTCTTTTTTGGCCGGAAGTCTAGCCCAGGGCTTACTCGGTAGCATGTTTGTATTAAGTGTCAAAACCTTAACATGTCTCCACAAAGGGGAGTTTACTATCGCGAAAGATTTACAATTTCAGCCCTACCACCACACGGAATCACAATTAGAATCAGCGCGCAGTCACCACCTAGCACAACAATCTTCTGCGCGAACAAATAACTCTCTGCGTGTTCATTATAGGGCACCATGACATCTCTAAGCGTTCTATCTAGGGCCTCAAATGCATTCCTATGTGTCATTAAAGCCTCATCCCAAATGATAAGAGAGATGCAATTAGTTCAAAGAAGTTTGGAACCACGTTTGATATCACAAAGAGAATTTTCTGGACCTCACACGTGGCAACTTAAATCGTGAGTGAGCGGTTCTACCCGCAGGCAACAAGAGTGAGGCTACTCCGGATGAAGCAACGGAGAGAACAATCTTTTGTCGGGAGCGCATCCAAGCAATTATGGACTGCCACAAAAATGTCTTACCGGTCCCCCCATATCCAGAAACAAAGAAAAATCCCTACCGATTTTTAAAGGCGGCTTTAGTGACCCGGCTTAAATGCATTTAGTTGTTCTCTATTCAGTTTGGAAACGAAGCTGTTAGCATCATGAATAGCCTGACCAACATCGTATGCCAATGCCTCTTCGATAAGTTTATTGCAAGGAATGTCGTCAGAGTGCCTAGTTTTCTCAGGTAAACTATGGTCACGTATTTTAGCGCCATGTATTCGGAACAGATCATGAATATCATCAAGCAAATAGTTCCTAAGGTCCTCATCACAAACACCGAACGTAGCATTGTCCATGTTTATTCTAAGCCTATATTGTATATCATCAGCCATAAGCCTCCATACCTTTTCAAAAAATGCACTTTCATCCTTTACCTTACAAAACAAAAAAGCATCGTAACAAAGAGTTTCCTCAATTGTGTAGCTGTTGCCCAAGCGGCAACCTCATCAAAAGCTTTATACCACTCTCATCACCAAGCAAGCCACGTGCATTACACGCCAATCTAAATGTTGGGTAGACAGTGTCATTGTATGTTCTAAGTTCTTCAAAACTTCTAGCACCTTTGACTACCAACAGCAACATCCTAAGATAGTAGCGTTCACCAGCAGTAGGATGCACATAGTAAAGCCTACCTATCTTACTCGAGCCTCGCCGTCTCGTTCCCGGGACCTAGACTTAGTATCCCATTTCCACTTTTCGGGGAACTCACAATATGTAAGGTCCCTACCGAAGCATTATCTTGATTGGCAACGAACCATTCGGTGTTGTTGTCCCTCACGTAGGAACTCGGCCTAGCTACATCGACTATATCGGTCGATTCGTCATAGACAATAGGATTCTCGTTTGGAAGGTGGACAGCCAACCTTTCTACAAATGGATAGTGCCTGTGTATGTCAAAACCAAAGATTAAGCCAACAAGCGTCCCCGCTCACATATATATCTACAGTCTAGGTATTCTGAACCTCATCAATAGTCTTAGTATGTTCGCTATAGGGCGCTTTGTTCACCATTTTTTATCCTCTGTATATAAACCTTGCCACGGTCAGGGCCCTTTGTAACATATTTGAATAGGTACTTAACAAAAAAACCTTTGTTACACCACTCTACATTGATATGGGCCTGGTATTTTTTTAAGCGGCGAAATATTTATACGGCACTATGTAGCTACTGTCCAATCTTTTACCACCCTTCTCAACATATCTGTTGTTATTAGACCTCTTATATACAACAAAACCATTCTAGATCTATGAGTGTTTTGATTGGTACTTGTTTCGAACCAGCTTTGGAGCATTTATTTTTTCATGCATGGGCGTTGGGATGGCTTTGGGACCACATGGACCATGGACCATGTGCTTTCGACCACCAACACATAGCCAAGAGGATCTATATGTGGGTCGGGAACCTCGGCACTTATGAATTTGTCTATAAAATCGGGTGATGGATGTAACGTATCTTGTTTGAGCCAAACTATTATATGTGCATGAGGAAGACCACGTTTTGAAACTCCACGATTGTGCGGCACTAAGAAAAGAAACAAGGAAAAAGAGTGTCATCCCCAAAAGTTACGTTATCTGAGGAAAAGCGTGCCTAAGTATCTGAGAACTCACCGGCGCTAACGGGGGCCAAAGGTGGTACCACCTCGTATGTCGACCAAGAGCTCCTCGAGCTTCATATTATAGACCCTTACCACCATGTTCGCTCTATCATTTTGCTTTACGACCAGGTTCAAAGGTTAGCGCCATAGCGGATGATCTCGGCCACTTGGGATTACAGTGAATGTAACAAAAAATCGGGGGCCCATGGACTCTACAAATAGCTATCGCATCATGATAGTTTTGGATCATATAACGCCCGCCACCCGTATGGGAGGCGGCGAGTAATAGTTTTTTCCCAATCTCACTTTGCCATCCACACCCCCTCTCAACAAAGATCAACTATTCCCCGGCGACTCTACACGCAAGTTTGGGCGGGTTCTTTATCACATACCGGGCGATTTTCATCAACACATGCACGTGCATCGATCTTTGCTTGAGTGGACAAGGGACCGTAACAGTGAATGGGTTTGGCCGATCTCTTCTATAGTGGAACCCATGGCAGTAGTAATCTTGCATGGTTATTTTGGTACGCTTCTTTGTCACCGGATCTATCCACGCCACGGTAAGGCACACCGATCCGAAACCCACGATCACCATGGGGAAACAATAAAGGGTATTGGAGGGCCATGAAAGCGGAGGATGTAGAGAAGAAATGTGTTCTAAACGGCCGGACCTCGGTTGCACCACAATATCCCGCGGCGAAACGCGTGTCAACTGTAAAGTCACCTACAACGACCATAGCAAGAAGTGGCCAACAGTCGGGAGGTTGTGCGAACTGGATCCCCCCTCCCTTGCCCCAATAAGCCTTACAATGAAATCATCATCGCCGCTATTTGTCGCCTGTCTCTAGCCGGTCTAAATTGTTTGACCAATGGGTTGTGATCGTCCCAAATTTTGAGCAAACGCCCGGCCGAGATCGGGATCTAATGATTCGACGCCCGCTCATCCGGGCGGGCGGCCGGATTCTATTCTCGCGGCTCATTTGTCGTGTGTCATACACATAGAGCTGCGCGAAACTTTGGTGAGTCACCATTTTCTCTGAAGGAGGGGCCCTATACGATGGTGCACCCGACCCGAGACTTTGAAAACGGGGAGGGCCACGACCATCATTCGTAGACCTGTCCACGTTTCCACCCATAGACGTAAACGCAAACAAAACGGTTATATTGCCGGATATTTCTAAGGAATCGTCTACATTCGGCGTCACCATCAAATCTAGCCAAAGACTTGAGGGGCTCGGGTGGACCTCTGAAGGGAGGTATGTCAACTTTACCACCCCTACAACATGTGTTGTAAATGATCCGCCCTCGCCTTTAAACCGGGTGACCAGCAGCACATTCACGCAACCGAGAATATAGCGCCACAAAATCTACGGTATATTCCTGGACCTCCATAATACGAAACGACCAACGTAAGACTCTATACGCCCGCACCGACCAGCCAAGTCCGGATAGCAAAGCGTAGCACATGGAAAGAAATATAGAATCGTACGGGACAACAAACAGGCCCAAAAAAGGATACACTGAATCTAGCGATAAAAAGGCCCAACCTTTGAGCGCATCAATGTACTCGAAAGTGAAATGGCCATAGCCCACCGACCCTCCAAATCTCTACCGCCTAAGCGAACCAAACAGGGTCCAACACACCACAGTTGTCAATATGCACATATCTGCCGAATAGACTTAATTCATCATTCGAACAATCTATCACCCGACTTAGCAATCTTCTTTCGACCTAAGTATCTCATTCGCTTGCGCCGAGATTCGCGAAAGTGACCGGGTGCTGGGCATATAATGTGCACCTTCCACTATACGAAATCGCAACGAGAACGGTTAGCCATAGGGCAATATGAGCGCAGACTAAACGAGATCACAGGGACAACAAGAGCGACCACGCATACTTCCTTTTGGGTGACCCGCTATGTTAGGGTCATGAACATCGGTCTTAGCTAACCGAAGAACCGGAAAAACGGCAAATAAGAAGTTTCAGATAGAAGGAATCATATACATTGATTCCGTAGCATGGAAATGTGCAACAAAAGGGCTGATTGAAAGAACCATAGGACCACATATAATCCATGAAGGAGATTTTTTTAAAACTCGAACCGATAACCGTCCGCATAATACAACTTAATCTGAGAACCAATGTCGCCCACAGAACATCCAATTTTGAAATAATGTAGCCGTTTGTCTACACGGGGCAAAGTAGTGACCCTTCCCGGAGCCGCCCAGATGCCAAACCCCAGCAATTTTTCAAACGAGTTGATTCGAGTTTCTCTATCAACATGTTACGTAAGGTACGCCATTTTTTTTTTCTTCTAGTGTCAAGTGATGCTTTTGTGGGTATGTAATGCCATATGTTTTGTTAGTAGTTCACGTTTACTTCTTTATTATTGGATTAACGGACCAATCGACCTTTGGACTAATAATGCCTGCAAGTTTTGATGTCTTTTGCACCTTCATTAGCTATATCATCATTCATGTGTACAACGTTAGCACAAAGTTTGTCTTTGAGAATGTTCATGTTTATAATATTTGAATATCATACTTTCTTAGAAATGCAATGATTGTATATTCCTAATGTTGTTTTTAATTTGGACAGATACCGTTAGCAAAGTTCGCACCTACAAGGACCCGCGTAGTGTACTCATGAAAAGGATATTTTTTTTGTCGCCCCTACATTTTCGAATCAATACAAGATACAAGGTTTGTGATTATTCATAAATCTTGATTCTTGCCCATTTCATCGATTATTTGTTGGGTTACAACCGAATGAATAGCTTCTGTTTTTGACTCTATACGAGCTCAAACCCTCCTTTTACGCCGCTTGAGCCGACCACAACCCCGTCGACCCGACCTCAATACTATCTCGATCAAGAACCTAAAAGAAAAGGGAAAAACAACGAACCCCACATGGCACAAGGCAACGTGTAAGAATGTACTTTTCGGTGACAATGCCGCCATCGGAGAAATTAGAACGCGAAGGGGACAGAGGACGCCATCGGAGAAATTAGAACGCGAGAAGGGGACGGAGGAGGCATACCAGCAACAGATTCACGAGCCCCGCTCTCCGAACCCGATCAGCGCCCTCTCAGGCGCCCCTCCCTCCCTCGAACGCCGCCGGCAGCCGGAGCCCCCGGCGACTTTGAAGCGGATGCGGTATCAACAACAAGGACTGCGAAAAACAGCGGTCGCCGGGCACCGGGGAGCGGCGCCCAACGACGCGACCGATAGGGCGCGACACATCGATCCGGCGAGGCGGCGGAATCCGGGGGAAGGAAGACCGAGAACGGGCGGTGGGGAAAGAGATGGAAACCTACCAACGAAAGTGACGGCGCTGTGGCCGAGAATGGAGGGAACGAGCCGGTTTTTATCCCCGTAAAATAGGACCGTCCGGAGCCATGGGGATACGCGGGAACCCAACTATCACCGATCCGCGGGCTCCACCGGTAACCGAACGAGAACGTCCCCACCAACATAGGGTAGGAGGGCAGCGGCCCGCCCGGCGGCCCCGCCGCGTGACCGTATGAA
Source organism: Hyparrhenia diplandra (assembly GCA_015847255.1). Lineage (NCBI taxonomy): Eukaryota > Viridiplantae > Streptophyta > Magnoliopsida > Poales > Poaceae > Hyparrhenia > Hyparrhenia diplandra. Next base: position 204,686 of record JADLZK010006298.1, on the reverse strand, counting down.
CGGGCCCGCAATGAAGCCTCGGCAACGAACGACCGTCGACAAATGCGCAACGGCATAACTACAATTGATATACTGCGGCCATGAAGGCGTTTACAAGACGACGACTGGTACCGACGCCATCTCCGAATCCGCACGCGAGATGGGACCCACGATCGACCAACCCATGGACGGGCGACAACGCTGGTATCGCCGACCTCGCAGCCTACGGCCATTCGACCGGTGGGTCCGAGCTACTCGATAGAGGGCGATAACCATTCCCGTCCGGCCAATCGCCCACGACGTTTCGGCGCTGCTGGGACGTGGGGCGTCGCCCGCGCCAACGGTGCGGCCGCGAGTCAACCCGGATGAACCGTTGATCCCCAAATCGACTCAAACTGACGTTTAGCTCTCGACGACGCGGACGATCCGGCCGCACAGATGCTCCACAGTCAATATACTCTTTTTAAATTCAGAAACGGTGGAGTCCAGGGCCGGCGAACCCGGCTTATGGCATATCGCAAATTCGCAACTCCTAACACCGATCCAGCGTGTCGGAAGCCATGGCGGACCTCGAAGGAGATGGAGAAAGAGAAGGAAGAGCAGGCTCGCAAGCGCTCACGCCTCGCCGAGAAGTGCTTCCTCGCCGGGAACGTCTTGGGCGCCAGGCAGTGGATGCAGTCTGCGGTCAGGCTGGCGCCGGACCTCCCCGGCACGCAGCAGATCGTGGCGGCCTACGACGTCCACGGCGGCGGCGGCGGCCCGGAGTCCCACCGACTGGTACGCCGCGCTGGGCCTAAACCCGGGTGGCGGCGGCGGCGTCACCCACGACGACATCAAGAAGCAGCACCGGCGGCTCTCGCCTCCCTCGTGCACCCCGGACAAGAACCCCTGCGCCGCGGCAGACGGCGCGTTCATGCTCGTCCAGGCCGCCTCGCGGGCGCTCTTAGCAAGGCACCCTCCTCCCTGGCACCACCACCGCGGCAGCCAACCAACCGCGCCGCGGTCGAGCCAGGACGCGCCACCGACGCCGAGCGCCGCGGCGGTCTCAGGTCGTGCAGATGGCTCGAGACCGGCGCCGCCGCCGACTCCGAGACCTGCGGCGCCGATGCCACCGACCTACTCGGAGCGAGCCAAGCAAGCGAAGGAGCCGACGCAGAAGGGCAGGCGGAGGAAGGGTTCGACGCCTCCGAGGCCGCAGTTCACTTCGCCGATTGTGGACAAGTGCCCGGTCTGCGGCGTGAAGGTCACCAACGGCGGCGGCAGCAATTTCCGGTGCATCAACTGCCAGTGGAGTCCGTTGGACGGCAGGCATGACGACGACTACGGTGACGACTTCTTCGACTAGATACTAGGGTGCTCAAGGTCTTCTTGGATCGAACAAGAATAGAATATGTTTCGATTTGGTGCTGGGAGAGACGTGTGATTAGGGGTTTGTTCATTAGTTCGCCGATTGTTTGTTGAACAATTCTTCGTTTTTTGTCTACGCTCTCTAACATGGAAAGCGTTGCAATACAACAGCAATGGCTTGGAATCTTCAGATTTGCAAGAAAAACAAAATTTTCCATAAAGGAATATTGATTTTTGGGGTGGCGGGGGAGGCAGGGTGGGTGTGAAAGACTAGACCAGAGTTCCTTGTTCTCCTAGGAACATGCTTACGTTAAAGAGAGAATTTGTAAGGTTTGAATTTTTTGAACAAGACTTACATCCCATAGTTCATATTTATAGGTCCCATGGTTTGTTCCATAGGATCAATTTTAGGGAAAATGTAACATTTATGTCTTCCAATGTTTTATTTTTTGTACTTTGCATTTTATTATGATCACACCACATAGAGAAGTTTTACCTAACTTGTTTTTAAAATTTCATACAGGGTTGCTAGTGAAGTGATAGCTAATTTCAAGTGTTTTTTCATTCTGTGGAATAGGTTTCACATATTGTCCACCAGCTATTTAGTTTGCGTGGCGAAGTCTTGAGAATGAGGCTCAGGAAATCGCGTATATGTATCCAAGTCTCAGACTTGCAAGAAATGAATTGATCTTTTAGAGCCGATGTTTTATAGCTCCATGCCTAGTCCACGGGTGGAACAAAAATAGGAACAAATAGTAACGGAAGATGGCTTGATAGTATAACAATTATTGTATTCAAATGTTGTTAATGTACAACTCATAACAAGAAGCCGAGAGCTGTTCAAGCAAATCGCTTGAATTTGATTACCGCAGAAGAGGCATGAGCTTGAGCAAAAACATTTTGAAATAGCATTTGCTTGTACATACAGCTCAAACACCAACTTTGATAGAGGTTGGCATTTTATAGCCAGAAAAACATCATAATTTAACAAGACACAAAAAGAGGGCTTTTGGTTCAGGAAGCCTGTGAAGGTCCAGCCAGCCAGTCCATGACCTTGTGCTCCATCATGCACTCTGCAGGGTTCTTGAGGGTTAATGTTGTGCTCTCCACAGTTGGAGCAATCCACAAACTCCCCAAGCTCAAATTTCGAGTTCCAGAGGAAGAACTTGAGTCAGCGTGCTTTTCTCAAGAACCGAGCTTGAGATGGCTGATGTCTCATAACCTGAGATGTCCAGGTGCTCGAGCTCCTCTAGGCAATCAAGGAACTTTATTATTGGCGGCAGATGACATGTCAGGAGCTTGGTATCTCCAGCTTCTTCAGATGAGGAAAAGAGTTACAGATGACTGAGGCCATCTCTTCATCCACGTACAGTGCAGACACCTTCAGCTCCACAAAGTTTGGGCAGCATTGGTGCACATGCAGGAGGACGTCATAATTTATCAGACTCTCATCCACTGCCATGCCTTTTAAGCGTAATGAAGTCCACCTATCGCCTTACAGAACTGATCGTAAGTCATACAGGTGCTAGGAAGGCTGAAATAGTGCAGGTTTGGACACCTAGGGACAGAGAAATAGGATTAGGTTTAACACACACATTAAATAACCGTACCCACATAGGCACGTGTAAAGGCCAACTGTTAGCCGATTCCTTTATAAAAACCTGTTAACAAATCCATGTGGAAGTGAAACGAAAAAGCATATTTTTGCTACTTACTGATGATTCCATAACAATAGAATGAAGCAAAAAAAGCCAAGAAAAATGGCATCAAAAACAACACAATTGATTTGAATTTTTACATTGTGGAATCAGATTTGCAAGTTTGAGTCTGCTGCAGATTTTGTCCGAAAATACCATTCACACATATCAGCCTGCATGTGCTCTAACCAAATCAATAAATGAATGAGTTTGTAAACTTATGCTGGGAAACAAAAATTACCAAAAACTAGTGACACCAAAAGCATGTGTATAACAAATATAAGCATGTCCATTTATTGATCAAATAACCCAATGAAATATTTTTAACTATATTGGAACAGAGCGGAAGTTTTTGTAAATATAATAGCATGACTGAAGGAAATCTATAAGCAAAGTTTCTTGTAGTGTCCAAAAAGATAGATTAGATCTGTACATGATGGAAAAGTAGCATTCCAGCTGCATACTGAATTTGAATGTCCTTTTGCAACCTACATATCAAAGGAAACCCGTTTGTACATGTCTATTATGGTGCAGGAGCAAACTAGACCACATAAACCCTCTGTTTTATACTTTTTGATTCAACCTCGCTACTATGTTCCCTTTTTCATGTACAAGGTGTTTTTGATCTATATTCTGCAATAAAACAGACAGATTGAAATACTTCTCATATGAATAGACCATACATGTTTCAATGAAAAAGTTATAGGTTGTACTTGTGTGCCCTACACTCATGCCCGTAGAAGTAGTGACTAATCTATTTCAAATTTTATAGACGCACACTCATACCTATGATAAAAATTTACAATGTTCATAGAATATGACATGTAAGCAAGCACAGAGCCAATGAGACTAATCTTCAATTTTATTTTTGGTTAGATTCCCTGCAAATGTCACTGGTAATTATTTAGACCGCTAAGCAAAATTTCTGAATGTTGCTTTTTAGTTCCTGAGTTCTAAATGTATCGTCAGTTAAATGCATAATGTCAAGAAACAACAGTTCCAACAAAATATAATAAACATAGAAATTGGTACACGTACTCTCTCACCGTCTTTTTCAGATTGTTATCGGTTATGGCTATAAAGACAGTGAAACTACAATTCACATATGTTTTCTCTGCGATAACACATTACAAAATGAACATTGCAAAAACTCATAAGAAAATCAACAAAGCATCCATATGAAAGCTTACAGGATTTTGGAACCTATCTACAGAAATGAAAAAGAAACACATTCACATATAATGAAAGCTATATTGATATAAGCGAATTCAGGAGGATCTGATGCGAAATTACCTATATATATCAATGCCTCCTAGTCCTAGTACCATAACCTAATTAATCTTTAGCATCAATAAGGGGCTAATTAAAGGTCAACGGGCATTTCCTCACGGGAAACAGCCAGACAAGATCAAAGGGCTAGGGAGAAGAAATTTCACCTCTCAGCTAGGAACAAGAGATGGTCCTCATCAGCAAACTCGGGGAGCAGCACGGCCTCGATCCGCCCTTCGGCTGACTTGGCGGCGACCTCCAGTATGCCGAAGAGCGAGGCGTGGACGGGTACGCGAGAGCTGGAGTGTCCCGGTCTCGCGGCGCGCGCCGGCCGGAGGTGAGGGCGACCCAATCGCGGAGGTCGACGCGGCGCCACGCGAGCGGGTCCGCGCGCGGCCCCGCCACGAAGAGCAGGTGCAGGAGGCGCCGCCGGAGAGCAGGTCCGGCGCGCCCACGCGGGACATGATCGCCACCAGGACGTCGTGCTGCAGCTCCGCCCACGGGCGGCTCGGCGGCATCGCCATGGACGGATTGGGAGCGAGAGCTGAGATGACGAGGCAGGAGGCTCCGTACTTTATGGACAGAAGAAGAAGAAGACGCAAAATGTCATAGAAATGGGCGTGCTTGTTTTATTTGGGCTTTTACATAAATACGTAAGCCCAAATAAACCAAGTGGGCCGCCAAACAGTCCAGCATGCGATTTTACCTCGCCATGGCCCAGATCACCACGGCATGATATTCCAGTCCACTGGGCATACGTCACTCGGCTCACTTCCCATTCTTAATACAAATATACTAGCGAATAAAAAGGAAACTCTTTTTTCTTGTTCCTCTCTTTGTTATTTGAAAATTTTGGTCCACGGAAACAATCTTATAAATCTCAAACATGCCAAAGAAATGGTACTCTCTTGCAACAACGCTGAAAACCGCAACCAATTATTAATAATTTTTATTATATATTTAACTAAAGTTGTTTTTTTTTTTTTTTTAGCACAAACGACATATACTAGATAAATTCCCCACGCGTTCTTGGTGGTATGCAAAAATAATTTTAATCTAGTTAAGAGCAATGTAAAAGCAATTTTAGTAATGAGCAAAATAAAAAGCGTCATGATACTTTTAGATTAAGAGCAATGTAAAAATAATTTTAGTAATGAGCAAAATAAAAAGCTTCATGATACTCTTAGATCTTCAACTTCATGAAAGAAAACATAGGTTACTAACCAGTGACGGATAATATTTAAAACTTAATGTACAACAACAAAAAATTCTCGCCAAGAATAGATTTGGTATGAGAAATGCCGATTTCTTTGGATCATTAATTGAAAGTGTTAGTGGGACGTTAGTGGGGGCGCTTAGGTGGCATGCTTGCATGTTTGAAGGTGTTAGTGGGGCATCGGTGGGGATGTTGCATGTCGAGAGAACTCCTTAGTGGAGGTTCTCTATATAGGTGTTCTCGCCAAGAATAGATTTGGTATGAGAAAGTACTGACCTGCTGGATCATTAATTGAAAGTGTTAGTGGGACGTTAGTGGGGCTGCTTAGGTGGCATTGGATCATTAATTGAAAGTGTTAGTGGGACGTTAGTGGGGCTGCTTAGGTGGCATGCTTGCATGTTTGAAGGTGTTAGTAGGGCATTAGTGGGGATGCTTAGGTGGCATGCTTGCATGTCGAGAGAACTCCTTAGTGGAGGTTCTCTATATAGGTGTAGTAGATTTAGGGACGGAGGGAGCATCTCTTATCTCCTTGTTTTCTTATGCTAAACCAACCTCCTACCAGATATCCATCTTGTTGGTGTTAATTTAGTAACTATATGTCTAGAAAATTATCTAAATAGATCTTGCATGATGAGAAAATTAAAGAACGTATGATTGGTTCTTTTATTACGATATCATAAATAACACACTTTTGGCTGCCTAACCAATTTTTAAAATTATATTATCTGTTACTAGTTGTGTAACTCCCAATGAAGGCGGAATTGGCTTGTAGTCCAATGGTAGGACGGTCCAGTGTGACGCTACCCACCAGGGGGGTTTAAATCCACGGTGCTCGACCTTTTCTTAATTTTCCCGTGATTTACCGGCGTTATGCATTAAGTGGTAGCGGCGTTCCCTCAAATGACGGGCGCCTATGGTGACTTCGAGAATCTCCGTCACTGGTTGCGCGAATCCTTTGGAGGTGCTCATAGGGGTAGGGTTTGCGACGTGTGTTCATAGGGGTGAGTGTGCGTGCATGTTGTGAGTGTCTGCGTTTGTCTTGTGTAATTCTCAAAAAAAAAAAAAAAAAAAACTCCCAATGAAGGAATCAAAGGAAGGTTTTTTAAAGTTGGAGGCGGTTCAACTTTCAAATAAACTTATGTGAGAAAGGAATTCTATGATTATTCATCAAATACTCATTCAATATACCCAAAATCTCTTCATGGATGTGTGAGTCCCATGTGAATATGCCCTTCTTGTTTATTACATGGATGTTGAATATTTTTGCTACTAGGATTTGGCAAGCAATCATTTCCCAGAAGACACTCTACAAAGAAATATCTAACTAATGGCACGACATAAAGATAGTTGATTTTATTATCTAGGTGGGAAAATTATACCTTAACTCCTTAAAGGGATATAGAAACTATCAAAGTATGCTTTATAATCTAGCTCTTGCTGGGGAGCCATCTTTTTTTTTTGAAATTAAAGTCCTACAGCCAAAATTTTGGTTTATGAACTTTAATAGACCTTTCCAAAAAAAAGCAAAGCATTTGGTTAGTCTATACTTATGGAAACCAGCTTCATGTGTGGAAACTATGAAAACTATAATCAAAAGCCACGATATTTGGATCCAACGTCTAGGAGACAGATGGTTTTTTTTTCACTTAAACTCTACCACCTAGATACGTACGGGTTAGATTTAAACCCAACAAAGTTGGGGGTGGCGGCGGGGGTTAAGTGAAAAAAGCCCCACACATTGGATCTAGATCTTGTGGCCTTAATTGGAGTTTTTGCACACGAAGTCGGGTCTACATAGCATATGTCGCCAACTTAAATAGCCATTATATTTGTTTAGAAGATATTTATTAAGTTAGGGAGTGAAATCTCTACGTTTGGTTTTGGAAATTGATGACACACTTGTGGCACTAATCCTTTGCTCTAAGTGTGACTTATGAGATAGGATTAGATGGATGACAAGGAGCATGATGATCATGAACATGGACGATGATGGTGGACATGATGGATCGTCAAGCTCGGTGATCGGCTGAGAGGAACCCGGGAGATCAAGGAAAAGGTATCTTGATAGGGTTTTCTTTCGGTGATCAAGACACGATAGAGCGTGTGATCATATTATAGGATAGATAGCCGACTATCAAGAGGGGATGCCGCGACAATCCTTTGGTGAAGTGCTTCTAGGTCCAATTGAGTTGCATATTGCATTTAGGACATGAGAGCACTAACGTCGATCTTGCCTAATCGATCTTCATGCTAACATAAGTGATAACGTGATCATCTTCGATGTGTTGGCAACTCATGGCAAGAGGCGAAGCAAGGTTGAAGCAAAGGGCTTACAACAACTTGAAGAACATGCTGAAAAAGGGTGACCGGACGCCGGGATGGCGGCCGGACGCGACCGACCGGTGGCTCCGGTCAAGGCGCGCTGGCGAGAGCTCTGCAATCGAATTTCAGCCGGACGCGTCGACCGGACCCTTGACCGGAAGCATCCGGTGTCGACCGGAAGCTGTGATCGGACGCACGATGGAGCGTGTCAGCAGTGGGCCAGGATCCTTGTCGGTAGTGACCGGAAACAGGGACCGGACTCACGACCGGACTCGTTGATGAGTCCGGTCGGTGCGTCCGGTCAGCTCGCAGGAAGCCCATATCAAAGCACAACGGCTCCATTTCATGAGGTGGGCTATATATACTTGGATGGCCAGTTCCTAGCCCCCTCTCTTACACATTTGAACACTCTAACTTACTTGTGAGCATTTGAGACTCCTCTCCACTCATCTCTCCATCCATAACTCGAATTCTTGGTGAGATTGAGAGTGATAGAAGTGCATTGCATTGGTGATTGCATCTAGAGGCACTTCATCCTTGGAGAAGCCGCGGGATTCTTGTTTTCTTAGGAATTTGCCCTGCCCCCCTAGCGGCTTGGAGCAAGAGGCGGTGTTGAGCTCAATTGAGCTTGTTCGAGGCCACACCGGTGGACTTGTGAGGGGTTGAGCCTTACCCCGGGGAGGTACGCGAAAGGCATCACTAGTGGATTGCTCGTGGCTTGTTGGACCCTCTCTTGTGATCGTTTGCTTGAGCTCCCACCGGGATTTGGCATCGGCCATTAAGCTTAGCAACCGTCAAGTGAGTGTGTCGCCACAACGGGGACTAGCGTGTCTTAAAGCACGTGAACCTCGGTGAAAATCATCGTGTCACTTGTTCTAGCTCGTTGGAGATTTCTTGTACACAAAGGATTGGCTACAACCTCGACACTACACCGGTGGTATTGTATTCTAGCACCTCTTTGCCTTACTTAGTAGTATATCTTGTTAGAGTGCTTAGTTGTTTAGCTTGAGTAGCTTGTGTAGGTTGTTTAGTCTTGTTTAGCTCCTAGTGGTAGTTTAGTTAGACTTGCTTGTTCACCTAGGAGTAAACTAGCGACATAGCCCTTTGTGTGAAATTAGAGACAATAGGATTGACTTGTGGCTTGCTTAGCTAATTCGTAGCATCGCTTATTTAGATTCGCCATCTTATTGTCTAATTTGTTTGTTTAGTGTTGTTGCAAGAAATTTTAATAGGCTATTCAACCCCCCCTCTAGCCATTAGGACCTTTCAGAGAGTCTATTACACACGTAAACCTATTTGATCTTTAGGATAACAAAGGATGCCTCACTTGGCAATGGAGTATTTTTGCTTATCATTAGGATACAAAAGAATCTTGACGGATGATAATCAAGCTTTTTCTAGAACACTGTTGACACTTGTTATCATATAAATTTATTAATCAAATAAACATAAGAAAGAGGTATAAAACATAATAACAACCTAGAATAGGGTGTCACTAACATATTTCCACCAGTTTTGGTAAAGTTGTGATTTGCAGGGACTTAACAGAAAAACAGCAGAAATGACGTGGCATACGACCGACGTAACGCAACGCAATCCAACTCCGAAACAAGTCTAGAAGGCTCCGGATTACTCCCGACGTGGACGAAACTTGACACCGAAGAAAACATCATCTAGAAGACTCCAGAAGCCACGACGCATCGCGGGGCCCAGAGTGGGACCCACTCTGGGCCGATCGGCCCAATAATCAGGCCGATCGGCCTGGCTTGGCTGCCAAGTCAGCCCTGTCTCCGGAACCTTCCTCCACCGCCTCTAAGACGCAATCTAAACCGGTTGTTTAATGTCGGTTTGATCCGAAGGCGTCGGTAGAAGCACGAGATGGATCTAAATCCAACACCTGGCACCTCCTCCGGACTATATAAGCAGCCCCCAGGCCCCCCTGTCTCATAACTGGATCTGAAGCCTCAAGTCATCATCAAGAAGAAGATCAAGTCGAAGCCAAGGCAGGAGAAGAGGAGGCGCCACCAAGAGATAGGATAATTAATTCATCGCTCTAGATCTAGAGCCTAGTTTAGATAGAAAGTCGAGTTTAGAGAAGAGAGAGCATCTGCTCCGGTTCTGGATCAGTAAGTTACACTATGGATCAATATTATTATTGTTCTCATACACCTTTGTGCTATTTCATTACTATGCATGCAATTATTCTATTTTTACTTTATTCTAGTCATAGCATATTTGATATGATCATTATTCATGATAATTCAACGCGCTTATTCGTAGAGCTCCTAGTATATTACTCGAGTGTGCTAGGTAGTAGAGAGTATGTAAGCATGATGCTTAGATATAATTTACTTGCGGATTCACCTTATATGCCGGGTCGTGTGGTAGATCGTAGTGGTGACAAAGACTATTGAGTCCTTTGCAATCCATCCCCCGTGTATAAGACTAGTCGATAATGGTTCTTGGGATTATCTTGTTTCGTTCCTGATTTTCTTAAGTAATCTTCGGGTGCACATTCTTATCTATGGTTTTGATATATATATATATGATCTTATGCTATGCCTGCCTAAACATTTAGTAGAGTCTTTGTATGCTACCTAAGAACTGTCCCTTTGTCATAAATCCAATCCTAATCTAACTAGGAATTAATCTTATGCTATACTCACCACGTGTGTGCCTCTCCGCCGTCTCATTTACCTTATTACTATTTATTATTGGCTTACCTTGTTTAAGTATATGCTAACTACTATAAAATCCCATTAGTATTCTATCAATGTTTTTAATCATTTGAACCGCCTATCATATCTTCCTCGTGGATTCGATATTTAAAACCCTCCCGGTGAAATGCTCATCGACATCCGTGCGCTTGCGGATCTATTTCTCCTCGTAAGTTAACAAATACCAACAAGCATTTCTCGCCGCCGCTGTCGGGCATTTTTTGATAGCTACTCTTTTGATTATTGATAGATGAATATTAAGTGTGGATTTTGCTACTTAGCACCTCTGCTTAAAACAGAATTACCCGTGTATTGTCTATTAGTCTATCTTATGGGGTAATTGATTAAAACTTCCGGCGACCTACGTTGGGAGAATCCAAAGGTACCAACTTCATGAACCATCAACATTGGAACCCTCCCCAAGTCGCCGTCACAAGAATTCGAATCACATCTTCAAGTGACGGATAAAGAAGGCTGCACAACTCACAAATTCTATTTGTGAGTAAAGGTAAGTATGATCGAGCGTGAGACGGTCTTGCTCATGAACTTTAAACTTTTGAATAGTTATATTAGTCTCACCATGATCATACCCCTTCATCTCTATAGTACTTTTATGCTACCTCTGTTTTGCTATAGTATGCTTAAGTTTTGAAGTATCTTCATACACCTTAGACATGATGCTTAGTTTAATTTGTTTTCATGGCTCAAGTTAAACATGGTGTTTAGTTTGATCCCCTAAAACCGCAAGGTGTGTTGATTTCGTTTCTAAAGGCTTTTAATTTAAACGTGGTGGTTAGATTAAATTGCCTTCTTAAATTGAGTTGACATTATGTCTAGGTTGATTTTTGAACCGATAGTATACTTTAGTAGATTCTCGTTATCTTTGTTAGACTAACCCCGCAGAAAAATTATCAAATCCAATTTGGGAAAAGAAATTAGCTTACGCAAGGTATGTGACGAACTCCAACAACTCTGCGCAAAATAAGACTCAACTCACTCCTTATGAAAGGACGAACTGTAAGTGCCTAAATACTCAATTTGTCTTTTTGTTGCAAGTTACCTTTGCCTTAGCCACGCTTAAGTGCAGCCGCTTCATAAAATAATAATAATAATAATAATAATAAAAACAAAAACAAATATATATAATCGTGCTAAGTTTTTAAAGAACCATCATTATGTTAGCACAAATAAATCATATGGACAATAACCCTTTTCTTTCAATATCATTGCTATCCTTCGGGTATATGTCCACTAATCTGCGGGGAAAGAATCTGTGGTGGGCACGTTCATGGACCTACCTCACTACCACTTCCACTACAAAACAGAGGAGTACCAAGCCAGGAGGCTGATGAGAAGCAGGATCAACGTCAACCTACATCATCTTGTCAAAGACTTGCTTGCTCTCATCACCTACACAAGAAATACACCAGTAGAAATACACTCCAATCAATGACGGGCCAGTACAAAGAGAAGTCACAATAATGCCCCGAGACCATGGAGGACAAGGTTGTCACCAATAAGGTTTCTCCCTTGATCATCGAGACGACCAGTGTGCTACACCATCAAGAAGAACATTCCACACCACGTCGTTAGAGGACAAAAAACTAATCAAGGAGGGACTCCAAGTTTACATCTCAAATGAGCATCCTTTCGTCAACCAGAAGTAAAGGAAGATGAAGAAGAATTGACAAAGGAAAATCAACTGGCTGTCGGCATCCTCATCCCTTGGGCCGATTAAAAAAAAAAAAAGGAGAGAAGGAAATGGATTGATGCAAGGGAGAGGACGAACACAATAAGATTCCATCAAAGACCAACAAATCACAACACACTCAAGGAGATGATGTCAAACCCGACTTTAAAACGCCGAGTGACGCAGAGTTTGAGCTTGGGGGAGGAAGACCAATTCCACTAGAAGATGATCCGACAAGGCTCTCTCCCTCCTCTCGACTCCCACCGTTCCGATACGTAAAATTGAAGGGAAGATGATATGAGGACAAGACACTCAACTACCACACATGCCATGAGAGAACCACCATGATGAGGTGTTACGATGTCGCCATAATTCTACAATAAAGGTAACATCTTAAGGTAAGTGTCCTAATCAATAAAGCTTTACTCTAATCATGGCATGCTTACTAAGGAGTTAAATATGTTAGCTCACAACCTCACTTAGATTAATCTGAATAGCTCAACATGTTAGCTCTTAGTTGTTCTTACCCCTGTCTCTCTAGTTTTATTTTCTCTACCCTTTAATTTGCTATGTTATAAATGCCACATTCATATCCGTCACCCGATCTTATCACCTTTGTCACAAATAAATGAAACACATTATGCTACCATGGTTATATGTGCTCAAGGTTAGAGTAGAATGAATATAATTTTGGTTCTCGTTGGTGTTTTCCCACCAGAGCCCATGCACTTGATCTCTACCTTGACTTTGTGAGCGGGACACACTTTGCGCCCGCCATGTCCCGCCTACAACATGCACAATAAGCAAGGAACATGGGTAATGCCATCCTCGGGATCACAAAACCCAAGAGACGCAACTTCAAGATCGACGAAGCACTCAATAAGCAAGCCTAAGAAGAACAAGACGTGGAGAAATCACAAGTTGGATACGGAGTCGACGGACAAGGGAAACATTAATAAAATTCAAGAAAACTCCACCCAGCTCTCACCAACCAAGCACGCCGAACCAGCCACTCCGAAAGGTCTCCATCAAGAAACAAGCTTGGAGGAAGAAAGAAGACACACCTACCAAGAAAGACAACAAGAGTACACCTTCGGAGACCTACCACCACCCGCGCCATCGACCGATCAAACACCGCTCGGCTACCTCATCTACGCTTACTCATCGAGATCATTGAAGGCACCGCACTGCATTACCCGACATCCCGACGAGATTCCATAGATGACAAAGACGCCACGAGAGTAAGTACTTGAAACTCCCGCCGAGAGGTAACTCGGTATTTATCTCCGATATTCAATTTTCTCGCATAGCATATTTCAATTAGCATGTTTCCTTTAAGCATTTTTATTTTTTTTTTTTAAAAAAACCTGCATTAGAAAATCACAAAATTATGTTTGCTACATTTGCATTAGTTCCTTAAAAGCCCCATGCAAGCACCCCTTGTTGTGGCGGCATAAAAATAAAAATACAAAACATGTGAGCACATGAAGGCTCACCACATAATCCTAGAATTTGTTCCTTCGGGTATGTGCGAAATTAATATTTGCAGGGGAGAACATTTAAGAAAAAACCCGAGATGAACAAGTTCCAAGGACTAATAAAAAGACTACTTCAAAATCCAAATTTTGGGAGAGCACCCTCGGTTATCACGATAAGTATTATTATCCTATCTATTTTAAATATTAGCTAGTTAGTATATTTGTTTAGAGTAATGAGTCTTAAATAAAAGTATTAGTGTTAAGAGTCCAATAAATGTTAGATGCTTTAGCTCTTTAGCTCTCTTTCTTTAAATATGATCTTGATGATATATGCTAAGGAAATGATGAATAGTTGCTCCGCCATAATTCTTCTTAAAGTACTTACATTTCAGACTTAGATTCTCCTAAAGCTTTAAATGCTTAATTTGCTCTAAACCCAACACCTGTGGGAAGCCCATGCTTAATCCGAGTCTTAGCATTGAAGGATAAAAAAATACATGAAAAGTTGAGTCATTGCTTATCATATTCCTAGAGATACCTGATTCCCTGGTTTTTATCTTTGAAAATTATAAAACATTACATGATGAGATCCTTAGTTATGACCCTTAAGAGTCTATCATCCGCATCAAGATCATCCCACTCCACCAAATACGCCGCTTCTAACCCTAAGTACGCATCCCCATACTCCATCAAGCCGCTAGCCATAATTATAAAAATAAATTCTAGCAATTTTGGATATGTCTCTCTCAACGTTTTTATTAGATTCCGGGCTACATTCGAAAAAAAAGGAAAAGAAAAGAAAGAAAAAGAAAAATAAATATATTTAGAGAGAAAAGTGAGACGAGGGAGGGAGAGTAAATGCACAAAAAGTCATACTAGGCGAGAAGGGCCTACCTCCCTAATAATAAAAATATATTTAGAGATGAATAATGGACACGTGTCCGAGGGGTGAGTAGGGCCCACATCTCTAAGGAGAGAGAAAAATGGACAAAAGTCCGGGGCAAAAAGCCCACCTCTCTAAGAATGGACAGCCCAGTGTCTTAGCAATTTTTAGAAAGAGAGATATAATCCAAGATGCTTTAAAAAAATTAAAAATTATATATATATATATATATATATATATATATATACAAGAAAAAGGTTAAAGGCTAATTACTACCTTTCATCCTCATCCATTCGCCACTATCATCCCACTATGTATGTTCCACCACATGTAACTCCACTAAATACCATCTACTTAAGAGGGTCATACATAGGATCTCGGAATTTCTTTTGAAAAATATTGCAAAACCCCGTGATGATAGTTGATCAAAGAGTTTGAGACATGGCACTTAACTTGATTGTTGTTTATCTTGCTTATGATTCATGAAAAGGCTACGCCCCATGGTAAAATGTGTATGAGAGAGCAATCGGTTAAGAGAAGAATTTATTTCTCGATAAAACACAAGGTTTCCGAGGTATGAAAGCGTAGTAGCAACTCCCGATCCTACTATAGCATATAGCTTTGCTAGGGACTAGCAAAGGGTAAGCTTGGGGAGTTTGTTGACACTTGTTATCATATAAATTTATTAATCAAATAAAACATAAGAAAGAGGTATAAAACATAATAACAACCTAGAATAGGGTGTCACTAACATATTTCCACCAGTTTTGGTAAAGTTGTGATTTGCGTGGACTTAATGTAAAAAACAAAGAGAAATGACGTGGCATACGACCGACGAACGCAACGCAATCCAACTCCGAAACAAGTCTAGAAGGCTCCGATTACTCCCCGACGTGGGACGAAAACTTGACAATCAAGAAAACATCATCTAGAAGACTCCGGAAGCCACGACGATCATCGGGGCCCGCAGTGGGACCCACTCGGGCCGATCGGGTTCGCTTGGTCGCCAAGTCAGCCCCGCCTCCGAACCTTCCTCCACCGCCTCTAAGACGCAATCGAAACAGGTTGTTTAATGCCGGCTTGATCCGGCGCCGGGTAGAAGCACGAGATGGATCTAAATCCAACACTGCACCTCCTCCCACTATATAAGCAGCCCCCAGCCCCCCGTCCCATAACCGGATCTCAAGCCTCAAGTCATCATCAAGAAGAAGATCAAGTCGGCCAAGGCAGAGAAGAGGAGACGCCACCAAGAGATAGGATAGCTAATTCATCGCTCTAGATCTAGAGCCTAGTTTAGATAGAAAGTCATAGTTTAGAGAAGAGAGAGCATCCGCCCGTTCTCGGATCGAGAAGTTACACTATGGATCAATATTATTATTGTTCTCATACACCTTTGTGCTATTTCATTACTATGCATGCAATTATTCTATTTTTACTTTATTCTAGTCATAGCATATTTGATATGATCATTATTCATGATAATTCAACGCGCTTATTCGTAGAGCTCCTAGTATATTACTCGAGTGTGCTAGGTAGTAGAGAGTATGTAAGCATGGTGCTTAGATATAATTTACTTTATGGATTCACCTTATATGCCGGGTCGTGGTGGTAGATCGTAGTGGTGACAAAGACTATTGAGTCCTTTTGCAATCCATCCCCGTGTATAAGACTAGTCGATAATGGTTCTTGGGATTATCTTGTTTCGCTCCCGATTTTCTTAAGTAATCTTCGGTGCACATTCTTATCTATGGTTTTGATATATATATATGATCTTATGCTATGCCTGCCTAAACATTTAGTAGTCTTTGTATGCTACCTAAGAACTGTCCCCTTTGTCATAAATCCAATCCTAATCTAACTAGGAATTAATCTTATGCTATACTCACCACGTGTGTGCCTCTCGCCTGTCTCATTTTACCTTATTACTATTTATTATTGGCTTACCTTGTTTAAGTATATGCTAACTACTACAAAATCCCATTAGTATTCTATCACTGCTTTTTAATCATTTGAACTGCCTATCATATCTTCCTCGTGGATTCGATATTTAAAACCCTCCCGTGAAATGCTCACCGACATCCGCGCTTGCGGATCTATTTCTCTCAGAAGTTAACAAATACCAACAAACACCTTTTCTAAACTAAAAGAAGAAGTCAAGAATATGATAAGCTGGTAAGGTAGTATTGAATTCAAATCGCTCATCTTATAGTGACGGTTGATAATCAAGCTTTTTCTAGAACACCTTTTTCTAACTAAAACGTACGAAGATGTCAAGAATATGATAATTGGTAAGGTAGTATTGAATTCAAAATCGCTCATCTTATAGTGACGGTTAATAATCAAGCTTTTTCTAGAACACCTTTTGCAAGCTAAAACGTACGAAGAAGTCATATGATAATTGGTAAGGTAGTATTGAATTCAAATCGCTCATCTTAACTGACCATGGCTATTCTAAAATAAATAAAAAATGACCATGACTCTATGAGGGTCACCCACTATTACTTCATCATGCTGTCTAATTTGCAAACAAAAAAAACGGGTACTGAAAAGGGCCTTTATTATACTGTATTATATAGTACACTAACATGCATGTTTCGCCGAAAGGCAGCTGAGCATGGCATGCTGGCCGGTGTTCTCCACTTCTCTTTTTTTCGCAGACCTGCTGCACGTTGTGACATTCATGACGCCACATGCTGCATACTCCCTAGTTCGTCGTTTTTGACTTTTGAACTTCATATTTGACCATCCATTTTATTCAAAATATTTATAGAAATCATAAAATAAATTAATCAATATTCAAGTATCTTTATTGATAAAATAAGTCATAACAAAATAAATTATATTGTACAAAAAATTTGAATAAGACGAAGCATCGAAAAAAATAACACGAAATCCGTGAAATGACAAACTTATTGGGACGGAGGGAGCAGGAGCTGTCCCAAAAGCAGCAGAATTTCCACTGAGACCCCACTAGCGCTGAGACCCGGCCATTATTCAAGATTTCAAGTGCTATGCGTGCTATCAATCCATCGGAATTAAAGGTAGTGCTAGTGCCCCATGCATACATAACAGATACTATAGTTCAAGATAGCTATAGTAAATAATTACGGTCAATTCATCGACCAAATCAAGGTGGCCATGCATGATCATCATACGTGTACCACGCACACCCTCGATCGAGCATTATATCTAGATCATCGATGCTCTGATATGGTGCGGTCCATGTGTAGCTTATGCATGCATTGTGATTGCTATCCCCCCAGCACTTAGCTTGTAGTGCAGGATAAGCATCTAAACCTTTTTCTTTTTCTTTCAGAACTCAAGATTAGTATAAACTGGAAAACAAGCAAGGGATAGCTCCAACTCTAGTTATACTTATACGTACCCCATGCATGTTTTGCGTACGTACGTAGTTGTAGCGCGCTTAATTCCTGCTTTATCCACAATCTAGCTCGTTACAATCACTAGATCGCACTCATAAAAGGGGTCGCATTCACCATCAACACTTCATTTACATTTTTTTACGTGTGGTACAATCAGCACTAGATTGAGTTTGAGTTAAGTTTAAACATTTTTTTTTTACGTGTGGTACTACGCAACTGATCACCATCAACATTTCATTCTGTGCTTATATATCGTGGGGGATTGTGTTGAAGACTTTTCATGTTCCACCTGTGACTGCTGTCCGTGTAGCACACAACGCCAACCAAATGTACAGTGATGGGGAAAGGCGAAATTAAGCACCCCGATGGCTTGACGTATGCAGGTGCTGCTTCGTCGTCCTCGGTACACCACCGGGGCCGGCACACCTTGGGTACAGGTGTACAGACGATGCACACTGTTGTTCATTGACGTGCTTAATGCCTCTTGATTTGACAACACACACCACACCAAAGCGATGCAGATATATTGACACGTTCCTGGACCATGCGAAAGACAATGGAGTATTATGATGAAGCGTACGTATGTATGTGCGTACGTATGCAGAGATGTAGACACATTAATTCTTGTTACTGTAGAAATGAAGCCACTTTTTTTTTACCGAACCAGTCGGGGAGCCCTGACCTCTTTTTTAATTAAATAAAAGAATGGTTACAGAGAAAAGCTTACAAGGCAGCCAGGTCCAAAAGGAAAGAAAAAGAGATCCTATACATGAGTATCTCTCCATACTTTCAGAGCTAAACTTTTACTGGTTTGGCCCAAAAGCAATGAAGCCACTTGTACTATATATATATATACACACACAAAGCCACCATTTGTGAAAATATATAGCGCGCGCACACACACGAAGGAAATATAAATGAAAAATAATGATTCAATTAAGCCCCAAGCCTAGCTACATCTATATATCGGTCGTTAATTACAAAAATATATATATATATATAGTACAGATCTGAGAAATTAAGAGAAATATAGCACAATCGTTCCATATGTTTTTTTAAAAAAAAAAAGAAGAAGAAGAGAAGATTGCATGCAAATGGATTCCACGGGAAAACGACTAATAACAAATTAAATTTCTTGGAACGAACAATCGCTTTTACCTATTGGCTTTTGTCGCTGTCGTCGCCCTCCCAACTCTTAGTCGGACGAACCAATAACAAGTCCTCGTCCAGCTGTAGAACGATTATACGTTCTCGAACAAATTTCTTGCTATAGTCGCGTCTTCCCGTCACGATTTGCATTACTCAAAACTGTTTCCTTTGCTAGCTAATTGTGTTCCCGTGGAATTAACGGCTGTACAACTACAACGTTTACTCCAAAGAATTTTATTGCTCAAGATGCTTCCGAACGTGCTTCCGAAGTGCCACATCAACCACCATCAGTTGCTATCCACCATTAGACATATCTCCGATCAGATGGATCGAAGCTACGATATGTAAGCATGGTTGTCTCTAGTGCACGAGTAATTAGTGTAGATCATGCGTGACGGAAGGCTGCCCCCTTTTATTTATCATTTTCTCCTCTTAGACAAGTTTGTATTGGCGCATTTGTAAAAACAATTCTATTTAAATGCATGCATTTCTAAAAATAATAAGGCTAAGTATACATCATGCGTGACGGGAGGCTAAGCTTTTATTTATCATTTCTAAAAATAACAATTCTACAAAGATATGATGTGCAAACCTGTTATATATTCCCGTGCAAGGATTGCATGTAATCGATTCTTTTACCGTGGAAGGATTGCATGTAATCGATTCTTTTACCACCTGCTCTTTAAGTCTGATGAAAGCAGAGTATTTGAAATCTGAATTGCCACCATCTCGTTCCCTCTGTGGTGGCTCCCTTTGTCTGAAATTTGAAGTCATGGTGAGCCTTTGTCGGTTGGATAATACTGTCTTCTGGTTACCTGTCCTTTAGCTACTCGTTATGACTTGTTACGGGTTGCTGTTCTGCCTCATGGTTGAAAGAGCAGGTGGTTTTTCTCCTTTGTTGGCGTGTTGCCATTTTCTTATCATGTTGCCTGTAATATTCCCGAATGTTGTGTATTTCTGTTGCAAGTTAATGGAAATGGGTATTTCGGTTCGAGAAAAAAAGGTTTACAAAGGAATCGTCTTCACGTTGGGCATAGACGATGCATACTGTTGTTGCTTTACGCGCCTAATACCTCTTGATTTGACAACCACCGTATGCTTGCGCCATGGAAAGATAATACGATGCCGGTTTATAAACCGTTGTTGCTATTGTGTCGAGAAAAACATTGTATGATATATGTAAAAATATATATACTCCTTTCATCCCAAATTATACGCCGTTTGACTTTTTTGGCTCCAAGTTTGACCATTCGTCTTATTTAAAAAAATTTACGTAAATATAGTCAAATTTAAGTTATTCTTTAAGAACTTTTGTTAATGAATAAAGCCACGACAAAAGATGTGATATTTTGCACAAATTTTTAAATAAGACGAGTAGTCAAACTTGTGGTCAAAAAAGTCAAACGACTTATAATTTAGGATGGAGTAAGTATATTTTACAACCACGCCGTTCTTGGCGCTTTTCATTAAGCAGGATAAAAAGAAACAAGTACAAATTGGAGCTTCAGAATCCTGGGTTACGCAAGCACCAAACACACACACACACCGAATCCTGGAAAGACGACTACATTGTTATAAATTTTGCTACGAGGACAAGATCACCCACTCAGGTCCCCAAGACCAGTGACATCAAGGTCCAAGGCTTGCACTTCGAACCTGCCATCAAGCAACACCTCCAGCGCAGTTTGCCTGCGCGCCGTCATGTTTCCCCTGAATGCAGCCTTCACCTTGTCATCCACAATTGTTTCGAATGGTCTTCGGCGACATCAATGCCGAGCTTCGAGCAGCAACTTCTGAGCCTGAACCGTCGCGTTGGGCACAGAGAGGTTTACAAGTCACCATTCTTGCCTTTGTTAAACTTGTACTGCGGGTGAGAGTGACTGCTTCAAATACCATACAGGCACCGAGGCAACCACATGGTTAGCTGTTCCATATATAGATGAGCTACTATGTTCCCCTGCAATAGCCTGGCTCCCGCAGCGCTGCTAGGTAGCTAGCATGCCTGCATTGTACTCCTATACAATGGGCACAACAACTACTCCCGTCGCCGGAGCAGTCGTCCCCATCATGGTCAAGCGGCGAAGCATGCTGCCGCTCGTCCTCGTCACCCTCACAATCGTCCTGCTGCTGCTGGTCGGTGGAGCCTTCGCCAGCCCACCGCCGGACCCCGTGCAGTGCTCGTCGGGGACCACCAACTGCACCGTGTCGAGCGCCTACGGCGTGTTCCCGGACCGCTCGACGTGCCGCGCGGCGGCCGCGGCGTTCCCGTCGTCGGAGGACGAGCTGGTGCGCGCCGTGGCGGGCGCCGCCGCGTCGGGTACCAAGATGAAGGTCGCCACCCGCTACTCCCACAGCATCCCGCCGCTGGCGTGCCCCGGGACCGGCGACGGCGAGGGCCTCGTCATCAGCACCCTGCGGCTCGACCGCGTCGTGTCCGTCGACGCCGCGACGGGCTACATGACGGTGGAGAGCGGCGTCACGCTGCGGCAGCTCATCGCCGAGGCCGCCAAGGCCGGGCTCGCCCTGCCCTACGCGCCCTACTGGTGGGGCTCACCGTCGGCGGCATGCTCGGCACCGGCGCGCACGGCAGCTCGCTCTGGGGCAACGGCAGCGCCGTGCACGAGTACGTCGTTGGGATGCGCATCGTCACGCCCGCGCCCGCCGCCGAAGGGTACGCCAAGGTGCGCGTGCTCAACGCCGGCGATCGGAGCTGGACGCCGCCAAGGTCTCCCTCGGCGTCCTCGGCGTCGTCTCTCAGGTAACCATCCGTACGTCGTGTACATCAGCTAAATAGTCTAGTATTGGGTTTCAAATTGCATTGCTTCGTCGTTACTTCGCATCAAGTGTTTGTATACTGCAATTTCTTTGCTTTCAGTAAAGTACATACACATAAAACAGTGTTTGTTTTTAACTTTTTTATTATTATTATTCTGTGTTTTTTTTTCTTTATTATTAAGCCGGCATAGGGTACTGTTTTTATCCACTCAATCTCAACCCGTGATCTCTACAGTGCTAGAGCCTAGAAGTGACTTCTGTTTATTGTTTTTTTTTGCCACTAGTTAGGGCCACTACATGACATTTTTTTTTCTTCCTGACATAGGTAGAAGCAATAATACTTATCTTCATGGAGATGCAGATTGATATATAATAGCAACTCCCAGAGAATTGGTATAAATAGATGGCTAAACTTGTGATTTAGCCATCAAAAATAGAAAACTTTGTAAAAAAATATAAAAACCCAACAACCTTTCTATTATGACAAGGCTGGATAGCCAGAGCCACATGCGAGCTATATTTAGCATGTGAGATTTTAGGAACATGCTATTTTACAAACAAGATAGCAAAACTGTTGGAGCTTAGTTTATGTAAAAAAAAAATATAAAAATAGGTTACATGATAAGGGTAGCACATATCTTGGAGTTGCTCTAAGAAACCCAAATTTTAGAATAAAACTATATACTTGTTCTAGGCGATTATCATAGAAATTAAATATCCTATTGGCATATATAGCATATTGAAAGGGCAGGACACATGAAAGAATGGATTAGAAATAGCCTAACCAAAGTACCATAACTCTTTACTCTTACCTTGAAATGAATTGCCATAGTTCCCATACTCTGGTTCATTAAAAAAAAAAAACTGTAGATGACTTGAAATTAAGAAGAAAAAAAATTGGTAAAATTGTACTGTTTCTAAGCAAACCTAACTGTTTCGTAAAAGCAAGATCCATAGTGTCAGAGCATATATGCCTACTTGCACACTCAAAAAAGCGTGCGTACTCCAACATTTATTGGTGGACTGCAAGATTTTGATGATTCTTGAGTAGAAAACATGATACATCAAGTACAAATCAAGG
Organism: Hyparrhenia diplandra; assembly: GCA_015847255.1. Classification (NCBI taxonomy): domain Eukaryota; kingdom Viridiplantae; phylum Streptophyta; class Magnoliopsida; order Poales; family Poaceae; genus Hyparrhenia; species Hyparrhenia diplandra. The sequence continues at coordinate 181,700 of JADLZK010006298.1, read as the reverse complement.
CCCCTGTGTTTTGGCTTTTTTTTCTTTGGAAAGCACATTCCTTAGAGGGGATCACTTTACAGTTTACAACAACATGCTGTTCTTCTTTTTTCTTCACATGCCGGCAAGGTGCAATCCTACCTTTATTTTTTTGAAATTTTATATATTGGATAATATTTATTATGTGGTTTTGGAATTTGTTACGCGTTTGTCCACATGGTTGGTGCATACAACTAAACGCACAACAATTGTTTGAATTTTTTTGTGTGACTTTCCTCTTCCGGCAATAAATTAAAGCAACACATTATCCATGCATTTCCTATTTCGGCAAGAGAGTTTACTACCACTCGTTCAGTCCCCGCTCCATTACTCCGAAATCGTCAATACTAGTTAGATGGATAAAGGTCTGCGTCGGCTGTCTGATCGTTTAAAATTGAATATTCATAATCTTATTCTTGAGAGACGTTTTTAGTTGGCTGACTTTATTACCAAGATCCCTTCACATTCAATGAGCCATCCATGCGTGTGCAAGTCCACAAGAAAAAAAAAAAAAACACCAGATCATAGTTGACCAATTTGACAAATATTGGACCCTTTTATAAGTTTGATTTGGAGCTAAATTTATGCATAATTGTGCTCCCAATGCAAAGGTGACGCTGGCGCTGCAACCTCTGTTCAAGCGTTCGGTGACGTTCACGGAGCGGGACGACGACGACCTGGCGGAGCAGGTGGCCAAATTCAGGTACCAGCACGAGTTCGCCGACATCTCGTGGTTCCCAGGCCACGGCCGGGCGGTGTACCGCATCGACGACCGCCTGCCGCTGTCGGCGCCGGGGACGGCGTCATGGACTTCATCGGCTTCCGCGCCACCTCGACGGTGTTGATCCAGGCCACCCGCCTCGCCGAGGAGGTCTCCGAGCACGCCGGCAACGGCAGCGGCAAGTGCCTGACGTCGCGGGTGACCCACACGTTCCTGTCGGCGGCCGGGTACGGGCTGCAGCGGCGGAGCGGCGGGCTGTTCACGGGGTACCCCGTGGTGGGCGCGCAGCACCGGATGCAGGCCTCCGGCGGGTGCGTGACGGGGCCCGAGGACGCGCTGCTGACGGCGTGCCCCTGGGACCCGCGCGTGCGCGGGCGGCACCTTCTTCTACCAGACCACCTTCAGCCTGCCCCTGCGCCGCGCCGCCGCGTTCGTCGCCGACGTGCAGCGGCTCCGGGACCTGGCGGACCCCAAGTCGCTGTGCGGCGTGGAGCTCTACGACGGCATCCTCATGCGCTACGTCAAGGCGTCCACCGCGCACCTCGGCAAGCCGTCGACGTCGGGGGACATGGTGGACTTCGACATCACCTACTACCGCAGCCGCGAACCCGGGACGCCGCGCCTGTTCGGGGACGTGCTGGAGGAGATCGAGCAGATGGGCATCTTCAAGTACGGCGGCCTGCCGCACTGGGGCAAGAACCGCAACCTCGCCTTCGCCGGCGCCGCGAGAAAGTACCCTGGCCTGCCCAAGTTTTTGCGCGTCAAGGACGCCTACGACCCCGACGGCCTCTTCTCCAGCGACTGGAGCGACATGATGCTTGGCATCGGCGGGAAGTCGCCGACGACGGACGCGCCCGGGTGCGCGATCGAGGGGATGTGCGTGTGCTCCCGGACGAGCACTGCGCGCCGGAGCAGGGCTACGTCTGCCGCCCCGGCAAGGTGTACAAGGCCGCCAGAGTCTGCACCAGGGTGTCGTCGTAGAATACGAATATCGATTCCCCACGTGTGGATTTTATTTGAATTCATAGTAGAAGGAAATGCCGATATATTTATTAGTTTATATTAGGCATAATATTAGAAAGCTGGAGGAATTCTCGCAGGAATTTGGTTGCTTTCAAAGATTCCCAAAAAGAGCTGATTTTGCTGCTGTGGAGTTCAGGTACATGGTGTCCTCGCTATAACTCACATCTTGCTTCTACACAATCTGACAAGTACAAAGATGTTTACATTGCTCTGCTTCAACCTCCTGTTTAAGCTTATAAGATGTTGAATTATTTATGAAAAGTACATTATATTGCTAATAGCCTAGCACTTATACTGTTAGTTATATAGATATGTCACTACGTTTGAGTCTACATGTATAATTTTATATATAGGAATGAAGTTGTTCTACACCAAGTCAGAGGATCCTCGACGTTCTAGTGAGACAATGACTGGCCCAAGACGGAAAGCGTATATAATGAATTGGGATAATTTTTTCTCCACTCGGGGTAACTCATTTCCATTATAAGAAACGGAAATACAAAGCAGTTTATATAGATTACAGAAAAGCAAAGGATGTAGGCAGAGTATACGCCTGAAAGAGAGATTAAACCCTGCGTAGCAGCACTTGAGAAACAGCCTAACAATCTGAACTTAACCGAGTAGAGACTCTAAGAAAGGAGTTCCATAACCGCAAACGAAAACAGAAACAACGAGCATCAACATCTATTCCAGATAGTAATTGACAGTAAAACAGTAGTTCACTCCTGATCACTTTTGGAGCATCAACAACACAAGTATTTCCAGGGGCTTCCTCGCCTGAGCTAGTGCTGGTACTTCAACTGGGCAGCTAGTCCTCCTCATCAAGCTCCAGGTCGTCAGCACCTTGAAGCAGCAAGAGATTAATTTGCCTTGCAGTTTGCTCTTTCAGCACATCCTTAGCAGTTCTCAGCGTCACATTAGCACTAGAAACCCAAAAACTCCTGATCTTCTTTAGCAAATAGCATTGACCAATATATCATATATGAATGAGCTTATAGGAAATTTCAATACAATTTTTAATAACTTTCTTATCAAAAATAGCTCTATTTCTAGTTTTCCACATAGCCCAGCAAAAGAGCCCCGCACCAATAGCATGGAAATTATAACCATTGGGAAACCTAACTGATGAGGACATCGCCAAGATGGAATCGAGAACGACTCCAATTCAAGAAGGGTAGGATGATGAGGACATCGCCACGCTAGACACGCCGACGCCATGGTCTTCCCCAAGTTGCAATTCTTCTCCAACTCAACCGTCACGTCACTCGGATTCAAGTAGACACGCCGTCATTGTTTCGCCATAACTTCTTCATACGACAACAAAACCGGACGACCTTGGACTCTTTGGAAAGGGGACGACGACGCCATCGTTTGGGATCTGGTCCCAGCTCCAGATGCTTCGTGAATTGTATGACCCACGCAAGGTGCTGCGTCACCTGTTTTTGGGCCAACTTGGCCATGTATCAAGTCGGGCCTTAAGCCCATGTTGTGGGCACCGTCATGCTGGGTCGCCCCAAACCCTAGCATCCTCCCTCACATTATAAACTCAGTAGCCACCGCAATTTAGACTCGGGCTTTGTTTAGTTTGAGTTTTCCATCGGGAAACTTGATTGATTCATTGTAACCGTGAAGCCAATTCCGTCTACAAAGGATCTAGGGCCCCCGTTTTGATCTCCTCCACTATGTCGATTAGTCCTTTGGAAACCGAGTTCTTGATCCCCATAATTTCAGTTCGTCATTCATACTTGCAATTTGAGATTGCATGTTTACCCGTTCTTGCTTGTGTTCTTCGATTCGCTTGTAGCAAAAGCCTTCTTGGCGAGGTCAATCAAGTCGTGCTTGGTTGATAACCATCGAGCTGTGGGTTTAGCGGACGAAACGCTTTGAACCGTGTTGGTTTGAAGCCGGATCATCAACATCGAGATCTCCACAATCGAAATTACCCAGTTACCTCATGGAAGATCGGGCCACCGCCTCATCACCAACTTTACACATAGCCCAAAGAAAGAGCCCCAATACCAATAACATGGAAATTATAACCATTGGGAAACCCAACTTTACACCATTCCCAGCACTACGTAAAATTTTTGTGGTATATTAGAAGCATCCAAACATTTAGCAATAATTGACCAAATTACTTTAGTTAATGGGCAAGTAAAGAACAAATGAGTTATTGTTTCAAAATCATCACAAAAGGAAAAAGGTCTCCTTCCAGCTTCTTGATTAAGTTTTCTTTTGTCAAAATTGCATCTCTAGATATCTGCCATAGAAATATTTTAATTTTTTTCTAGGATTTTACCTTTCCGATCATCTTATGAAAACTACCGTAATGTGACATTGTTAAAAGTCATACAGGGATTTCACAAGAAACTAGTTTTCCTTGCCAAGTTACCATACAACCTTATCCGGCGATCTCTAAAATCAAAACAAGACATGTCAAGTAGAATATTGTTCCAAATATTTCTCAAATATGCATCGAGCCATCTCCTTAAACCGACCAAAGTACCATTCTTTTCTTCTAACACAAGAATGTTTATTTTTAGCCAACTCAAATAGGATGTAAACTTTCTCACTAATCGGCACATCATATAATCAAGCATCCAACCAAAATCTGGTTAGATTACCTTTACCACATTTTACTTCTCTCCCCTATAAAATAGATATCTTTTAGTTTCAAATGATCACCCCACATGGGGAATCACCATCTTGTGACCGACTTCATGAATGTTTTTTTCTTCTCATGTATTTATGTTTTATAATAGCATCACACATCCCATCTTCCTTTTCTAATTTTCACCACCATTTGCACATCAAACTTATACCTAGGCCACCCCTTCTTTTTTACTTTTACAAATGATTTCCCATTTGATCAAATAGTATTTTCTTTTCAAGCTTCCACCATGCTAGAAAAAGGATCTCCTTTGTTTCTCCATTTTATCAATAACTGTTTTTGGCAAATGATAAAAACAGGACATATGATAAGTAGGCGTAAACTTGAGTCAATTAGAACTTTTCTACCAGCCATAGATAAGAGACCACCTTTCCGATATCCAATTTCTTAAAAATTTCAGCATATTTTGTTCCCCAATCACTCTCGTCATTTATCATGATAACTTCACTCTTATTGAAATTTATTTTCAAACCAAAGAAGCTTTTCAAACAAGTATAACAAAAATCATGTTATTAGCATTTTCAATGCCATGCTTAAGAAACACTATGGTGTCATCTACATATTGTAACAGAACCACCTCATTAGGAACAATATGGCCGATCAAAGCCAGTAACTAAACCATTCTCTTGAGCTTTATGAACTATCCTTATCGAGCAATCAGCTATGAAGTTAAAAGAATTGGAGACAGGGGATCACCCCGCCTAACACCCTTAAAACTCAATGTATGGGCCAATATTGTTGTTAACCTTCACACTAACAAAGGCCTCCCGAGACTACTTCTTTAATCCATTTACACCAAATGGCATGGAAGCCTCTTTTTCTTAAAGCAATCAAACAAAAGTTTCCAATTGACTTTTTTGTCGTAAACCTTCTCAAGTCTAGTTTCAACACTACTCCAATTTCTTTCCTCCTCTTAGTTTCATGTAATATCTCATGTAAACAAGCAATGCCGATACAATATGCTTAAGAACAAGAATGAGCCATACATATCCTAAGAGGGCACTACCATGAATCCTAGTTGTCGCTCAACAAGACTAGTAATCAAAACAAGTAAAAGAAAGTAAAAAGAGAAAGGTAAAGAGACAATTACATTTTTTCCCTTAGTCTCGTGTTGTTGTCATCACCCCCTTAATCCATGTCGGAGCGAGGTTTTAGTCCCGCTGGTGAGATTTAAACTCAATACCCCTTGCCTAGTGTATAAATTCTTTACCAACTCGCCTACACACCACATGTAATAAAAAAATCATGAACGGTCTCCTTTTGAATTGACTCATATGGGACCTTTAGTCACGAAGTGAGAGACCTTTAGTATGGGTTGGTGACACCAATCGAGACTAAACTCGTCGCACAATAGTTCACCTTTTAGGTACAACTGTGTCGCTTCCGCGGTTAGAGCCGGCGATTTTTGTCTCGGTGCTCACGCTTCTCTTGCGCCGCGCCAATTGTTTTGGCTAAAACGTGTGTCGTGTAAAAATCTAATTTCCCTTAATGCAATACGTGTCAATGCGCGCTTTCGAAAAAAAACCCAATTGAGACTAAAGGTTAGAGAACCTTTAGTCCGGGTTGTTGACACCGACCGGACAAAAGGTTGGAGGACGTTTTTCTCCATGTTGATGATACTAATCATTAATCAAGACTAAATGATGATTTTTAGCCCAAAGTTGATATTACGAACCAAGAGAAAAGAGTCTTCCGTGATGGCAATAATGTTACTTTTAGACTCGGACTTTATTTTTTTCAACACGAGGACATTCCCCATTTCCATTCATTCAAACGGAAATATATGAGTTTTGTAGCGTAGATAACGTAAAAGAGAGCTAGAGTTTAACAGCCTAGAAACGGCTTCCCAAACCTCTAACCTTTGAATAGCTGAAACCGACAAACTAACAAGGTTAGAGAGTTTGATTACAATTTTTGGCTAGACAGAGGCTCACTGCCGGGGACCTAAATATTAGGCCCCGAGAGATTCTCCAACAACGAAATACACCGCCCATCGGGGCCCAAAGAAAACTCACCCCGCTATCATCCCGCTTTGGAAGGACGGCCCAGCAGACGATGGACCAGGCCAAAGGGCCACGACGCATACATGAAGACGGAGTCGGCCCACAGATGGCCCACGGAGTCGGCCCACAGACGGCCCACGGAGTCGCCACGATGAAGGAGCCCGATATGCTCACAAAGGACAAGGTCAGAGACCTTTACAAGACGAAGAACCCCGCGCGCACCACGTCATCACCAACCCGACCTAGGGCTCGGACTCAGCCCCAATCTCCTCGCCCGCCCGAGGATGGCTTAGCTCACCGGCCTCGGACGAGACATCTCCGCCTCGCCCGAGGGTGGCCTGGCTCACCACCCTCGGGCGCAGGGCCCGCCGCCCGAGGGAGACCCGGCTCTCTATCCTCGGGCAAGGTAGCCCAACCAACTCACCCGTGGTCACTAACCCTGCATGGAGGTTCCGTCAAGGAAGGGAAACAAATTCAATGCGCGTTACACAAATAGACGAGGCGCCCGGGGCCATCGATTACGCCAATCCAAATCGACCGCCAAATCGTCTCCCAATCCGACCGACGGACACAAAGCTGAACCGGTGATGTATTACGCCGCCAAAGACGGGGAAACCGGGACGACAATCGCTCATTCCCCGAAACACCGCCAAGGCGCCACGTTGGGCCGACCCTCGGGCTCATGACACGCCGCGACCAGCGTTCTCGGACCGCCCTCGCCATGCGGACCGTGAGGGACGCCACAAGATCCCTGGCTGCACCGGAACGGCACGCGTCGCCGTCGATCAGGACGCGTGTCTTCATCAAACGACGACCAAGCCAGCCCCCTCGGCCGGCACATGCAAGCATAGCCTCGAATTAGCCACCTAAGCATCCACATATGTAAACATTACTTCCCTCTTCCTACTATAAAAGGGGGAGTAATGCCCCATTAGCGGGGGCGGATTCCGCATCCACACGAGCAAGAAACAAAAAACCACCACCATCACCACCACTACCACGAACGTTGGGCTTGAGACCAAAGAACTTCTCCCCCGCACCGCTTGTAACCCCTACTACAAGCTCTTCGCTTGAGCGCGAGGTAACACGAAAGCAGACACCACCCGCTGGACGTAGGGCCCCGTTGGCCCGAACCAGATAAACCCACCGTGTCCGCGGTCCATCTTGCGCCACGCCATCGAGGGAGGGGGCACGCCCTATAAATTCTTTATTGTCGGCACCCGAGGCACCCCGGCCTCGAACGCCGACGCTTGGCACGCCGTAGGGAGCGCCTGTGTGCAATCCACATCTCCATCAGCCCTCATGGCGCTTTCACCTTCGCTTTCCACCTCGCCGCCGAGCACGAGCTCCCGCGCGCTGAACACCACCGTTCTTCGACGCTGGAGTTCGTGGCGCGCCGGTCACAACTATGAGATGATCCTTTGCCCGACATGACAAAATGAAAGAAGGGCAAAGATCGCCGGCGCGCGTGTCCGCCATCACGCCGCCGCAGCCAAGCGTGCAAGGCGGACCCACCGGCGCACAGCGCGCGTTCACGCCGACGGATTCGAAGTCCGACGACGCACCACCGTGCCGATTCACGTGAGGGTCCCCAGAACCCTAGGCACGGAAGATCCTTCTTCGGCGCCGCCCGCGCGCGATGCCCGTAAAACCCTAATCGCCGGGGAGAACGCTGCCCACGCCGGTGGTACCGAAGGAATCCTCAATCCCTCGCCGGCGGGAAACTTCAGTTGAAGCCGCCAAGAGAGCGCGGGCCGCACCCCGCCGCCCCACGGAACGTTATCCCACGCACGATTACGCAGGAGCGCATCCGCCAAAGGATGCCGCAGGACCCCGCCCCGCCTCCTCGCCCGGCACGATTGGGGCCAGTCCCGAGAACTGGATGGAATCGCACTACCGTCCGGAGAACGTAAACTTCCTCCGCGCTCGCGCCCGAACCGACGATGAGGACGACTACTATGACCCCACGCGGAATGCTTCAACGTGGAAATCCAGAGCAAGATGGCCGTCTCACCGACGTCTCCGACGAAGGAGGCGGACATACCGCCACGACGCCCCCCACCGGGGCGGCTTCCGCCCCCCGCCCAACCCGTGGCGCGCAGTACCGATCCGGCCGAACGCATACCGCTGGATCCGCAGGATCGGATCCGAGCGAGTCCGCACGACTTCGACGACCGGAGCGGAACATCCAACGGAGCAAGCCCAGCGGGCGGGCCCCGAGGGCACCCCATGATCGCAACGGGCGCGACGCGCGGACCTGATGGGGTACCTCCGCTCCCGAACATAGCGGCCCCGCTCACCGAGCCGGCCTCATGTGGCGGCGGCCGCCATAGCTTGTACGCGAAATGCCCGAGCCCTCAACCACCGGAGGCGGGCGCATTCGGAGGGCCTTCGACAACTCCTCGACAAGGCGGCCAGATAACAGCGGAAAGCTCCGCTTCCCGGGATTGGGCCGTGACGTCCGACGACGGAGGAAGGAATCCGGCGGCCCGGCAAGGCTCCGCCCAACCCGAGCAAAGCCGAGCCGGCAAGGCCGGTCCGAGAGCCCTAGTCGACAACCGCGGAATCGACCGATCTGGGAGCGCATAGAAGACCCCGCCAAGACCATAACCGTGGCGCCCGACCTCGAGAGAAGAAATCGATCGGCAGCTGGGGCTCGTCGCGGGGCGGCTCGCCTCGGGGCCGACGGTAGGGCGAGACGCACAAGTGCGCCGGGGAGACCGAGGGTACTCCCCGGATCCACCCGGGCCACAGCCTTCACGAGGGATATCGGGAGGGCACCACTCCCAGCGGCCTCGTGCCTCCCCCACCTCGAGAAATATTCAGGGAGACTCGTCCCGAGGTATGGTCGGCCGACTATCGGGGTGGCATGTTAGTTTGCAGGGGTACACGATGATAAGGTGATAATCGTAAATTTGCCCCCGCACCTCTCCGATCACGCTAAGGGCTGGCCGAACACCTTCCGCCGGACCTCATAGCAAATCCGGGCGACTTGGAGAGAACCTTCCGGGGTAACTTCCGTGGCACATACTTACGCCCGTGTAACTCATGGGACCTCCAAAATCATTGTTGCCGAAGCGACGAAGTCCCCTCGCGTGACTACATCCGGGCGCTTCTCTAAACAACGGACCGAAGCTCCCTAACGTGACGGACTCGACGGCGTCATAGGGGCCTTCTTGGCGGCACCACGTGCCGCGGACCTCGTGAAGAAGCTAGGGCGCCGGACTCCAACCAAGGCAACGAGCTAATGGACATCGCCACCAAGTTCGCCCGCGAGAAGAAGCCGTCGGGGCTCGCTCAATCGGGGCTCGGGCAAAGGAAAGCGCAAGGGATCGAGGAGCCCGAGGGTTCCCGACCTCGGAGAACAAGAAAAAGAAGAAGAAGGACAAGAGCCGCAAAGGCAAGGGCCAAGCCCTCAACGCCGATGATGAGGACATGGTGGCTGCGGCCGACCGCAAGGGGCCCCGCCCCGTCTACAAGAGACCTTCGACAAAGATGCTCAAGAAGCCATGCCGTAATCACAGCCTTACTGGTCAAGCACACCCTCGAGGAGTGCAAAACGGTGCGCAAGCACTTCGCCAAACTCAAGGCCATTCCTCAAGAAGAAGGGAAGGAGCGGCCGAGGGTAGTGCCGAGGGCAACAAGGGTTTCCCCGGCGGTGAACAATCGCTTCATGATCTTCGGCGCAACACCAAAGAACATGTAGGTGCGGCAACGCAAGAAGGAGCGACGGAGGTATACGCAACCGAGCCGGTGATCCCGGCTGCGAAATGGTCGACATCGAGGCCATCACCTTTGACCAATCGGATCACCCTCGGCACATTCCAAACCCGGGGCTTATCCATTGGTGGTGGATCCCATCATTGCCAATACCCGCTCACCAAGGTCCTCATGGATGGTGAGAGCAGCCTCAACCTCATTTACGAAGAAACACTCGACCTCCTTAGGGTGGACAAGTCCAAGATCCAGGCCGGGAGGGCGGCATTCAACGGCGCCGTCCCCCCGGTAAGCAACTAAAGCCCCTCGGGGCATTGACTGCCGGGTTACGCTTCGGGACCCCTCGAACTCGCACAAGAGACCCTCACTTTTGAGATCCTCGGGGTCCGGGTACATACCACGCACTCCTCGGGCGGCCCCCGCCCGCGCAAATTCATGGCGGTCCGAATTACACCTACCTCAAGCTCAAAATGCCGGGGCCGAAGGGCGTCATCACGACCGCCCCTCGCACCATCATGCATATGAGTGCGGCGTAGAGAGCGTGGAGTACGCGGCGCCGCCATTGCCGAGGCACTCATTGCCGACGCAAAGAAGAGCTTCGACGAGATCACGATCGAGCACGAGGCCAAGCGCCGCCGGGAGCTTCGAGCCCTCCTCGGGCACCAAGAAGATCCCGCTTGATCCCAAACAACCGAAGGAGAAGCCGCGACCATAAGCTCGGGCTAGATCCGAAATAGGAAGCGATTCTTTCGTCGACTTCCTCCGCGCGAACGCCAAGACGTTTGCATGGGGACCCTCGACATGCCGGCATACCGAGGGATGTTGCCGAGCACTCCCTAGACATCCGCCGGGCTCAAAGCCGGTCATGCAGCGCTGCGCCGTTTCGATGACGCCAAGCGGAAGATCATCGGCGAGGAGATCCACAAGCTACAGGAGGCGGATTTATAAAAGAAGTATTCCACCCCGAAAGTGGTTAGCTAATCCTGTATTAGTAGAGAAAAAGAATGGGAAATGGCGGATGTGTGTGGACTACACTAGTCTCAACAAAGCATGCCCGAAAGTTCCTTTCCTTTGCCTCGAATCGACCAAATTGTCGACTCCACCGGCCGGGTGCGAAACTTTGTCCTTTCTCGACGATATTCCGGTTACCATCAAATCAAAATGAAAGAGTCCGACCAGCTCGCGACTTCATTCATAACCCCTTCGGGATGTATTGCTACCTCACAATGCCCTTCGGGTTGAGGAACGCTGGGGCAACATACCCGGCATGCAAAATCATCTTCGAGGAACTCATCGGGAGGATCGTGGAAGCCTATGTCGACGATATAGTGGTCAAGTCCAAGAAAACGCAAACCTCGTGGGTGACCTCGGGAAACCTTCGAGTGCCTAAACAAGAAGGGAGTCAAACTCAATCCCGAAAAAAATGCGTGTTCGGGGTCCCCGTGAGGGATGCCGCTTGGGCTTCATCATCTCACAACGAGGCATCGAGGCAAACCCAACCAAGGTTGACGCTGATCACGAAGATGGGGCCAATCCGAGACCTCAAAGGAGTTCAGAAGGTCATGGGCTGCTTGGCTTCACTAAGCGTGTTCATCTCCCGCCTCGGGGAAAGGGGCCTCCCCTCTCTGTCGGCTCCTTCGCAGACCGAGCACTTTGCTTGGACCCCGAGGGCGGGGAAGCCCTCGGCAACCTCAAGAAGCTCTTGACTAGTCCACCAATCCCGTGCCGCCAAACCCGAGAAACCCTACTCCTCTACGCCACGACCACTACCCGGGTAGTCGGCCAAGCGATGGTTGTAGTAGAGCCGTCGGAAGAGGGACACACGCTGCCGCTTCAACGCCCGCTTTACTTCATCGCGAAGTGCTTTCCGACACTAAGACTCGCACTCACAAATGCAAAAGTCGCCAGTATGCCATCGTGGCCGACGCGAAAGAAAACTTCGTCACTACTTCCTCGCGCACCCGGCTTGCCGTGGTATCCTCGTTCCCCCTGAAAATCATCCAAAATCGAGAGGCCACGTGAAGAGTGGCGAAGTGGGCGGTGGAGCTCATGGGCGAAAACCATTTCATTCCTGCCTCGCAAGGCGATAAAGTCTCAAGTCCTCGCCGACTTTACGGCCGAATGGATCGGACACGCTAGATTGCCCCGGCAAAGACCAATCCAGCCGAGTCTTTGGACCATGTATTTCGACGGGTCCATGATGAAGACAAAAAGGGGGGCCGGTTTGCTTTTCATCTCACCCCTTTGGGGTTCACACAAGGTATGCCATCCGGTTGCATTTCCCGCCTCCAACAACGCCGGAGAATACGAGGCGTTGGTTAACGGTCTCGATCGCGGTTGACCTCGGGATCCGACGGTTAGAAACCGGGGGATTCTCAACCGGTTATTGACCAAGTCATGAAGGCCTCGGCTTGCCACGACCCCAAGATGGAAGCATACCGCCAAGAAGTGCGCAAACCGGAGGAAAGGTTCCATGGGCTTGAGCACAAGCACACCCCAAGACGCTACAACGAAGCTCGCGGATGAACTTGCCAAGGTCGCTGCGACACGAGGTACTTGTTCCCCGAACGTACTCACCCGAGATCTCAATGGGCCCTCGGTTTAAGTACACTCTCTTGGAAATACCCTCGGGGTTCACGGAGAGGACTCGTAATCGCATCGCGCCGGGCCATGGCGGCCGACCAAGCCCCCGACCGAGAGAACCACTATTGGAGTACCTCTCCCGGGAGAATTGCCCGAGGATAAGACCGAGGCTCGCCTTGGCCCGAAGGGCAAAAAACCTTTGCGCTAATTGGAGACAAAAAAGAACTTTACAAGAAAGGGGCCTCGAATATATATATGCGATGCATACCCCTCGGGCAGAGGGCAAAGATTTGCTTGAAGACACCCACCAAGGGGGTGTGGCCATCATGCCGCCCCAAGGACACTTGTCGGTAAAAGTCTTCGCACAAGGCTTCTACTGGCCCCTCGGCGATACGGACGCTGATCGGTTGTGCGCACCGCAAGGTGCCAATTCTACGCACGTAAGACACATCTTCCAGCACAAGCCCTGCAGACCATACCTCTGACATGGCCATTTGCAGTATGGGGGCTCGACATGATCGGTCCCCTTAAAAGGGGACCTGGAGGACACACTCACGTCCTGGTTGCCATCGACAAGTTCTCCAAATGGATCGAAGCCCGGCCGTGGTGAACCTCGCACAGGGAAACGGTGAAGTTCTTTACGAACATCATTTCCGCTTTGAGTCCCGAACTCCATCATCACGTATAATGGAACCAACTTCGTGGGAAGAAATTCCTCGACTTTTGTGACGACTACACGGATCCGGTCGACACCTCGGCGAGCCCACCCAAAGACCAACGGTCAAGTGGAGCGTGCCAATGGCATGATCCTACAAGGCCTCAAGCCGAGAATCTTCAATCACCAAACCAAGACGGGAAGAGGTGGTACCAGGAGCTACCGTCCGGTTCTATGGAGCCTTCGCACGACCAAAAGTTTGTTTCGCCATGGGTTTCACCCCATTCTTTCTAGTCTATGGAGCCGAGGCAATCTTGCCCACGGACATTGAATATGGGTCCCCGAGGCTCCGAGCCTACACCGAGCACGGCAACCAGCATGCAAGGCAAGATTCGATTGACCAAGTCGACGAGGCCCGAGGACGCCGCGACTTCGAATTCAATAAGATACCAACAAGCTCTTCGAAGTATCACGTAAAGCGACCAAGCCTCGAGTTCCAAGTCAATGACCCCGCATCAGTCAAGCAAGATAACAAAAAGGGCGTCATAAGCTCATGCCACATTGGGAAGGGCCATATTTCATCGCCAAATACTAAGGCCCGGAACCTACAAGTCTGAAGAACGAAGGGTGAAGTCTACTCCAACGCCTGGAACATAGAACAGCTACGTCGCTTCTACCCTTAACCTCGCACCCAAGTTAAACACTTATGTTTTTTTTCGCTCAATAAAAGATCTACATCTTTTATAAAACTTCTTGTGCATACCTTAAGGGAGTCTTAGCCTCGCCCGGACAAGACTAAAACTCCTCGGGGGCTACACGGGGACCCCCTCGGGAACCCCCCCCTTTTTTTTTCAAAACTTTTTTCAAAGAAAAAAAGTTCTCCCCGCATTTTTGAATTGATCGTTTAAGTTGCGAAGGTCGCGCACGCACAAAATCCTAAGTGAGATAACCGAAGTCAAACGGACCGCCCCTAGTGGCACCCGTATGGACCGCCCCATGGCATCCACGCTCAACATCTCGCGAAGCGAGAAAGCAAGTGACTCGCCACACAATAAACGAAATTCAAGAAACACAAATTAAACATAAATGCACCCGCCGAGGTCACCAATCTCGGGCAGCGCCATTGTTTATATACATCTCTCTCACAAACTTAACTTTGTCATACAAGGGGAGATCAAGGAACAGCATGAGCCTCGTCCACCTGCGCCTCGCGATCGACCGATGAAGAGGCGTCAGCGCGGGCGACATCCTCGACGATGGCTTCCCCCGAGGGTGGCGTCGGACCCGTCGGCGCATCCTCGGAGATGGCATCCAGCATCTCCGTATCCGCCTCATAGTTTGAATCTATGGGGAATATGGAGGGCACACCTCGTCCTCAAAGCGAGGCCGCCCGAGTCACAAAGATCATCCACGGCTATACAACTCCCGGGTCTTGGCGGCATCGGCGGCATCCTTCCGGCTACAGTCGGCCACGTCCTCGTCATTCGAGCCGAGGAAGAAGCCTCCCGCGACGTTGCTCGGTACCACGGGCTGCATCGGGAAGTGCGAGCGCGAACACCGCCATGCATGTCCGCCGCGCCGGACCGGAAAGCATTTCGAGCTCGGACCTAAGGAAGCCGCCCACGGCGCCAGGCAGGGTGCGAGCCGAGGGTCCAACCTCGGTGTCCGCCCCAAAGCGACGGATGAAGTCGACAGGGCCTCCTCCAGCCTCTGGTATGACTTCTCGCTCTTGTTCGGCCGAGGAAGCGTAGCCGAGGTCTCCACGGCCTCGGTCCTCTCTTCTCCTCCTCGGCGACAGCACCAAAGCAACGTCGGCAAAAACAAAGGGATCAAAGACAAAAGACCTACCAAGGAAAGAACGTGCCTTGGCACTTCAACGCCAGCCCGGCATCACGCCTGCTCGTCAAGGAGCGACTTATGGAGCTGCTCCTTCTCCTTTCTCGAGGGTCTCCCCCTCGACACCAACTCCCGATACGGTGTTCGGGCGTCGCACATCTCCGCCTCGCTCTTCGCCTCTTCCCGGATCTGTCCCCGCCGCCATTGGCCTCCTCCAGGGGCCTGGAGGGACTGCTTTCAGCATCCTCAAAGTCCTCGCTCATCGAGCCATTTCGGCCGCCACCTTGGCGGCCTCGCACCGGCCTTGACGAGCTCGGCCTCCAGCCTGTCGGCGAGACTCCCCTCCCGGCAAGGGCGGTAAGCCAGACGTCCCGCTTTGGGCCTCGATCAATTTCACTTTCGCGCCCCGGGGCGGTCCAGCCAGACATTCCGCGAAGGAGCTCGAACTCTCCCCGGCGACCGCCGGAGATTCTCAAAGAAAGACACCACCAATTATGGCACATACATAAAGAAAATGCAGCGGAGAATGGCAGCCAAGACACTCACCGTATTAGCCTCGAGAGACGACCGGTTATGGTGTCACCCATCTTCGCAAGGTCGTCGGCGACCCACCGGGCGGATCTGCTCATGAGTCCTCCACGCCAGACCTCGACGGTCATCGATCACCACGGGCGCCGGACCCCCGCACATCACCCAAGGTCAAGGGGGACCGCCCAACGAGTCGGCTCGAGGAGGAAGCATTTCATCCACCTACAGCTCAAGCAGCTCGGGAAACCTGCATCAATAAAAGTCTAGAGGTCCTTCGCCGACGACCACGGCACGGACCTCACCAACCAAAGACAACGACAACGTCACGAAAGGCGCGTCCAACCCGCGCATGGAGCAACGGGAAGTCAGGATTGTGCCGCTGTTGACACTTGTTATCATATAAATTTATTAATCAAATAAACATGAGAAAGGGGTATAAATCATAATAACAACCTAGAATAGGGGGTCACTAACATATTTCTATCGGTTTTGGTAAAGTTGTGAATTGCGAGGGACTAAACAGAAAACACCGTAATTGCGGAGCCGCATGCGACTACGCAACGTAATGCAATCCAACTCCGAGAGAAGACCCTAGAAGGCACCGGACTAATCCCGACGTGAATGAGACTTAACACCCAAGAAACCATCATCTAGAAGACTCCGAGAAGACACGACGGATTACGGGCACCGGGGTGGGCCGGCCCGGGCCGATCGGCCCAATAATGGGGCCGATCGGCCTCCCCCGTGCCACGTCAGCCCCGCCTCCGGAAGCTTCCTCAACCGACTTCAAGACTCAATCTAATCCACCCGCTTTAATGTCTGGTTTGATCCGAGGGCGCCGGTAGGATCCCGAGATGTATCTAGGTCAAACCCCGGCACCTCCTCCGGCTATATAAGCAGACCCCTAGACCCCCTTTCGGATGATCTAGTTCATAATCAAGTTCATCAACAGCGCTTCAAGATCCAAGTCATCAATCCCACGCTCTAGAAACACCGCTTTTAGGAAGAGTAGCAATCAAGATTAGATCTAGTAGGAAGGAGAAATCCGCCTCGATCGTCGGAGGCCGCTCAAGATCGGGGCCTCGTTCTTGTAAGTTCTTCATTGTAAGTAGTCTTCAAGTTCCGCACGTTCTTAATATGAATATCTTGATCATGTTTATATTCGAGATTATTTGTTCTAGTATTTACTTTGATTACATGTTTAGCATAGTTGAATTACTTTTTATGTTCATGCATGGATTCGTATAGCGCTCATCCATCAATATTATGGGTGAGTGGTAGAGACGATGTAATCGTGATGATTAGATCTTATTTACTCGCGTTTGCACCCTATGTGCCGGTCGTGTGGTAGATCGTGGTGGTGACAAACATCATTGAGTCCTTTTGCAATCCATCCCCCGTATGTAGGCCTAGCGGATGATATTATTCGGGTTGTTCTAAGTTTCGCCTTAGTCTTCACGGATTCTGTCCTCATGTGTGGATTTAATTAGTCTTTCTTCGATGATTGTTAGATGTATTGCACTAATCGGGTAGATCCTAACTTATAGTTTAGAGTTACATATTGGAGTTTCTAATGCTAGCTAACCTATGAATTGCTATCGTCCATTGTTTGACACTTTCCAAGATGCACACCGATATGACTTGGTTGAATCTATTTATTAGAACTTTTATCATTATCTTTATTGTGAACTTTGATCCCTGTTTATGTAATTAATAGATTTAATACTTAAGCTTTGCATACGAGAGATGATTAAGATGTTTAGTACACACATGCATAGTTAATTCATGATAATAGACTTCTTTCCCTGTGGTAGAATATAAATTCAAGACCTGGTTCTTACTCCCGGTTAAAATGCTACAATGGTATATTCATATCTCAGGCGCTTGCGGATACCCAGCTATAATTGTTTACTTACTTATTGAGAAGTTTATCAAGGCATAGTACCTAATATTTTATTCTTTGCATATTAGTAGTTTAACTATAGGGATGACAACCTTTTCGATATGCTATGAACTGCAAATGAATAATTTTCTTTTAGTTTTATCTCAAGCAACATCGATATTCATTTTTGACGCCATTGCTAGTGATAGGTTTATATCTCTGTTTCTAGTTAGTGACGTTAGAAATACCAACAAGCATTTTTGGCGCCGTTGTTCTTGGGAAAGAAAGTCTTTAGCCAAATAAAATACAAATATAGGAATAACTTGCATGCATCTCTCTCACGCATTGTAAAGTATTAAATTTATCACTAATTGCTTAAACAGGTTTACCCTTGTTATTATTCTTTCTATCTATTTCGTGGTAATGTATGAATAGGAATCTTCCCGAAACTTCGTTTCGCACCCAAAAAAAACTCTTGAAGCGAGGCAAGATCCAAGTTGAAGTCTCGACCCAAGATCGCCGCCTTGGAAGACTCCTCCATTTGTGGCGAAGCTTAACACCCGTGTTCGGCAATGGCAAACAAGACCCTCCGCGAGTACTGCGACCGACTACGGCCAACATCCGCCTTTGGGTCGACAAATGAGGTGGGAGACAAAGCTTTTGAGCTCAAGCCGGCACTCATCAACATGGTACAAGCTAGCCAATTCTCGTGGAAAAGCCCATGAAGATGCCAATGCTCACCTACAAAACTTCCTAGAGATGCGTGGCACCTTCACCATCAAAGATGTCTCAAGTGATGCAATCCTACTTCGTCTGCATTCCCATTCTCACTCTTGGGACGAGCGGCAAAGGGGTTCTACGCCAATAAAGACAAACTCACTACTTGGACACTCGCTCTCGCCTTCTTGGCAAAGTTCTTCCCTATAGGCAAAACCAACGCCTTTACGGGGAAAATCTCCACTTCCAGAAGAACACGACGAATCCGCTTCAGAGGCGTGGGAACGCTTCCAAGACTACATCATCAATGCCCACACCATGGAATGGAGAACCGCTACTCATGCGCACCTTCTATCATCACGGGCTCAACAACAACACCCGTGAGACCATGGACGCCGCTAGCCGGAGGTGCTTTCTGTCCCCTTACACCGAATCAAGCTACCGACCTTGTGGAGAAGATGGCGTCAAACCAAGCTTGGAATGAGGACCGTCAACCCCGCAAGAGAGAGAGGGAATGCACCACCGAAAAGAGGTAGACATGTTTGTCCGCCAAAATGGACCTAATCATGAAGAAGCTCAAGCTCCCGAGAAGAAGGAAGTCATGCAACTCTTCGATTCCCCGCATGACATGTGAAGAATGTGGCAACACTGACACTCGGGCGATCCACGTCCCCGAAATGGAAGAGGACGTGAACTACATCAACAACAACAACAACAACAACCAAAGATCGCCCTCCGAATCAAGGATGGAATCAACAGAGACCCAACTACCAAGGTAACTACTCGGGTAACTATCAAGGTAATAACTCTTTCAATAATTTCCCACCTTTAAGAGAGTTAGTACAAAACCAAGGTAGACTCATGGATAATCTGTCTAAGAAGTTAGCTTCCAACGATAAAATGCTAGAAACCATTAGTGCTAAAATGGAAAGCTTTTCTTCAAGGATAAAGAACCAAAGATAGCTTTAATAAAATGATAGAATCTCGCTTATCTCGGTAGCTTTATCTCGCTCCTATGCCTAACCTGGTAAGATTCCCGGCCACTAGGAAGAATTAGAATCTGCAAATCTTGTCGATGTCTACTATGCGTATTCGGACCAAGGGTGCACGAGAAGGACTGAATCGCGACCGACCGGGGTATGCCCGCCAAGAAGGGAGATCCAGGGGAGACCAAATATCACCATCGAGATCGGCGACCGCACCTACGATGCACTCTGCGACTTTGGCTCAAGTGTCAACATCATGCCTAAGGTAAACCTTGAGCCAGTTCGATTTATTATATACAACCATGTGCCTACAACTTGCGGACCCGCCGCGCTATGCTACCCCGGGGATCCCGAAGACGCTTGTCTTTACGTCGGTAAACTCTACGTGGCCACCGACTTCGTGGTCTTGGATACGGGCAAAGGTAAAAACGCCCGATCATTCAGGGACGCCCGTTCCTTGCGACCACCAAGGCCATCATCTACGCCGACACCGCGAAGATCGTCTTCACCGTCAACGGACGTAGGGAGAGATTTAACGCAAACACAAGACCCTAGCTCCCCTGTTCCATCGGTACCACTACCGCACCTCGAAGTACACGCACCAAAAGTCAAGGGAGAGGACAAGAAGAAGAAGCAAGAACAAGAAGAACCGTCAACCTCGACCACGCATGGAGCAAGTCTTGATGATCAATCAAGTTGTAAATGAACGCAAGACTCGATACACTCCACCTCCACTAGAGAAGCTAGACGACCACGAGTTCCATCAATCCACCGCTCCATTAATCAATGGAACTTCCAAAGAAGTTGTCTCGCGACACGGGATCGGGCATCAACCTAATGTCAAAGGTAACGTATCAATTAATATATGGTAATCTGCCTTTGTGTTCCACCTATGTAATGCCGCGGATGGCGGATCAATCACACCGATTCCCTGAAGGTATTGCACGAAATGTCCCCGTCAAAATCAAAGACTGCTATGTCCTCACTGACTTTCTAGTCATGGATATGGGAGAAGAAGAACAAGATCCTCCCATAGTACTTGGAAGACCGTTCCTGAACACTACAAGAGCCATCATCTACATCGGGGCGGGCGAGATCCACTTCCGCTTTTAAGGTAAAAAGATACTTGTTTCTTCAATACTTACACTAACAATGAACAACCACCAAGAAAGACCAAGGGCCGAGGCGTCTCCCGAGATTACAACGAAAAGCTGGACTCAAAGATGGAGAACATTAAGAGGATGGAGAAGGATATCAAAGAAAAGTACACTCGGCTCCTACCCATCTTGAACTCTGCACCACCACACCGAAAAGGTCTCCACCAAAGAAACAAACATGGAAGAAGAGAGAAGCTGCGCCCACCAAGAAGAGCAACAAGAGTACGGAGACCGACCGGTCTTGCGGCATCATCAATCAACAATCGACTTCCACGGCTACTTAGTCTACACCGGCCGTTGAAATCCTTGAAGGACCCTTACCAGGTACAACATTCAAACGAGGGCCCATAGACGACTCTACGCCATGGGGAGTAAGTGCTCTAAACTCTCGCCGAGAGGTAACTTCGGTATTTATCGCATATTTTAATTTTTCTCGCAAAGCATATTTCAATTAGCATATTTCCTTTAAGCATATTTACTCTTTCTAAATCTGCATTTAAAATCATAAAAATATGTTTCTTTGCATTTGCATCGGTATCCTAAAGCCCCATGCAAGCACTCCTTGCTTGTGGTGGCATAAATATAAAAATACAAAAAATATTGCACTCATATATTTTTGCATTAGCATCCCTATTGCATAGAAAATTCTCAAAAATATGTGGGCACATGAAGGTCCACACCTTTTTTATAAAAATACAAAAAAGAAATGAGCACATGAAGGCTCACAATAACATCCTAGAATTTGTTCCTTCGGGTATGTGCGAAATTAATATTAACAGGGAGAACATTAAAGGAGACCCCAAAGAGGAGCAAGCTTCAAAGATGAACAAAGGACTACTTCAAGATCAAGCTTGGGGGAGAGCACCCCCATTTACCACTATAAGTATCACTATCCTATGTCTTATTTATTAGCTAGTTATATTTGCTTAGAGTTAATGAGTCTTAGTTAATGAGTCTTAGTTAAAAGTCTTAATGTTAAAGAGTCAAATAAATGCTTTGGAACTTGCTAGATTACTTTCTTCTTTTTAATTATGATCTTGATGATATATGCTAAGGAAATGATGAATAGTTGCTCCGCCTTAAATCCTCTTAAAAGTACTTACACTTTGGACTTAGATTCTCCCAAAGCTTTAAATGCTTAATTTGCTCTAAACCCAAACACCTGTGGGAAGCACATGCTTAATCTGAGTCTTCGCATTAAAAGATAAAAGTACATGAAAAGTTGAGCTGCTGTTTATCATATTCCTAGAGATACCTGATTCCTGGTTTTTATCTTTGAAAATTATAAAATATTACATGATGAGTTCCTTAGCTATGACCCTTAAGAGTTTCGCATCAAGATCATCCCACTCCACTAAATACGCCGCTTCTAACCCTAAAGTACGCCTCCCCATACTCCATCAGCCGCTAGCCATAAAAAAATATATATATATATATAATAAACTCTTGCAATTTTTGGATATGTCTCTCTCATTATTCATGCTAAAAAGAGGCTGGGCTACATTCGAAAAAAAAAAGAAAAAGAGAGAAAAGAAAAATAAATATTTAGAAAGAAAAGTGAGACGAGAGAGGGAGAGTAATGGACAAAAGTCATACTAGGCGAGAAGGGCCTACCTCCCTAATAATAAAAATATATTTAGAGATGAATAATGGACACGTGTCCGAGGGTGAGTAGGGCCCACATCTCTAAGGAGAGAGAAAAATGGACACAAGTCCGGGGCAAAGCCCACCTCTCCAAGAATGGACAGCCAGTGTCCTAGCAATTTTTAGAAAAAGAGATATAGTCCAAGATGCTTGAGAAGAAAAAATACTAAAAAGGCTAAGGGCTATTTACTACCTTTCATCCTCATCCACTTCACCACTATCATCCCGCTATGTATGTTCCCCTACATGTGTAACTCCACTACATACCATCCACTTAAGAGGGTCATACATAGGAATCTCTCGAGTTTCTTTTGAAAAAATATTGCAAAACCCCCAGGATGATAGTTGATCAAAGAACTTGAGACATGGTACTTAACTTGATTGTTTTATCTTGCTTATGATTCATGAAAAGGCTACGCCCCATGGTAAAATGTGTATGAGAGAGCAATCCTGTTAAGAGGAGAATTTATTTCGATAAACACAGTACTTCCGAGGTATGAAAGCGTAGTAGCAACTCCCCGATCCTACTATAGCATATAGCTTTGCTAGGGACTAGCAAAGGGTAAGCTTGGGGAGTTTGTTGACACTTGTTATCATATAAATTTATTAATCAAATAAACATGAGAAAGGGGTATAAATCATAATAACAACCTAGAATAGGGGTCACTAACATATTTCTATCAGTTTTGGTAAAGTTGTGAATTGCGTGGGGACTAAAACAGAAAACACCGGATTCGTGGAGCGCACGACTACGCAACGTAATACAATCCAACTCAGAGAAGACCCTAGAAGGCACCGGACTAATCCCGACGTGAATGAGACTTAACACCCAAGAAACCATCATCTAGAAGACTCCAGAAGACACGACGGATTACGGGCACTGCGGGGTGGGCCAGCCGGGCCGATCGGCCCAATAATGGGGCCGATCGGCCTCCCCCGTGCCACGTCAGCCCCCGCCTCCCGAAGCTTCCTCAACCGACTTCAAGACTCAATCTAATCCACCCGTTTAATGTCGGTTTGATCCGAGGGCGTCGGTAGGATCCCGAGATGTATCTAGGTCAAACCACGGCACCTCCTCCTCCCGGCTATATAAGCGCACCCCCTAGACCCCCCTTTCCGGATGATCTAGTTCATAATCAAGTTCATCAACAGCTTCAAGATCCAAGTCATCAATCCCACGCTCTAGAAACACCGCTTTAGGAAGAGTAGCAATCAAGATTAGATCTAGTAGGAAGGGAGAAATCCGCTCTCACGATCGTCGGAGGCTCCAAGATCGGGCCTCGTTCTTGTAAGTTCTTCATTGTAAGTAGTCTTCAAGTTCCGCACACGTTCTTAATATGAATATCTTGATCATGTTTATATTCGAGATTATTTGTTCTAGTATTTACTTTGATTACATGTTTAGCATAGTTGAATTACTTTTATGTTCATGCATGGATTCGTATAGCGCTCATCCATCAATATTATGGGTGAGTGGTAGAGACGATGTAATCGTGGTGATTAGATCTTATTTACCTCAAGGTTTGCACCCTATGTGCCGGGTCGTGTGGTAGATCGTGGTGGTGACACACCATTGAGTCCTTTGCAATCCATCCCCGTATGTAGGCCTAGCGGATGATATTATTCGGGTTGTTCTAAGTTTCGGCCTTAGTCTTCACGGATTCTCGTCCTCATGTGTGGATTTAATTAGTCTTTCTTTGATGATTGTTAGATGTATTGCACTAATCGGTAGATCCTAACTTATAGTTTAGAGTTACATATTGGAGTTTCTAATGCTAGCTAACCTATGAATTGCTATCGTCCCATTGTTTGACACTTTCCAAGATGCACACCGGATATGACTTGGTTGAATCTATTTATTAGAACTTTTATCATTATCTTTATTGTGAACTTTGATCCTCGTTTATGTAATTAATAGATTTAATACTTAAGCTTTGCATACGAGAGATGATTAAGATGTTTAGTACACACATGCATAGTTAATTCATGATAATAGACTTCTTTCCCTGTGGTAGAATATAAATTCAAGACCTGGTTCTTACTCCCGGTTAAAATGCTACAATGGTATATTCATATACTGCGTAAACTTATGGATACCCGATTATAATTGTTTACTTACTTATTGAGAAGTTTATCAAGGCATAGTACGAATATTTTATTCTTTGCATATTAGTAGTTTAACTATAGGGATGACAACCTTTTCGGATATGCTATGAACTGCAATGAATAATTTTCTTTTAGTTTTATCCGAAGCAACATCTCGATATTCATTTTTGACGCCATTGCTAGTGATAGGTTTATATCTGTTTCTAGTTAGTGACGTTAGAAATACCAACATACGCCTCATGAGCCCCTGGATCGGTGGGAGCCGACACAAGTGAAGACCTCCGTGTCTCCGCCGCCTCGAAGAGCTCCTCCCGAGAGAACTCTCTGACGAAGGGGCTTGGCTCCTCGAGAGGGCAGGCGGTCGTGTCGTGGGACCCCTCAAACGGCGCTAACTCGCTCCGTATTTGGGCTGGCCTCACACACGGCCGGCCGAGCTCTCTCGAGTCGATCACCATAGGCCGGGTGGACGACCCACCATCACCACCGTGGGCTTGAACCACCTCGGGGAAATCTCGCCCATCCAGCTGGGTCCGACCCCCTCGGGGCTCGGGGGCTAACGCCACGGAGGGGCCCGATCGCGGTAGAGATAGCGTCCCGGACGAGGCCGCCCCCCCGCTCTCGGGCCCCCCGCCGAGGCTGCTTGGCACCGGTGTTGACGGTGAAAACACCCGTAATTTACACCATCAAAACACCGTCAATATCCCTATTTGGAAAGGAAGAACAACATTTCATGAACATATTTTATCTAATAACCTAGTTCCACATGTAGATGTCATTATTTTTATGCGAGATATGAATTCGAGGAAATCGGCCAGAATAACACGTAGAGTCGTCATCCGGTCAGTGACCCAAGTATGGAAAGTGGGCAAAATACCATCACCATCATGATCACAATGTCCTATGATGTTTGCCACACAAAATCAAGTCATTTGGCCACAAGATGAGCATCGGCCGACCACGGGCCATTTCATCCCGAGACATCGACATGTGGGGACAAATTTCTAGAAGGGCTGGGTGTTGATGCTCACTAACTTATATTTTTATGCATCAACAATTCATGAAAAAGGACTAAAAAGATAAATCAACAATAGAATAGGGCTTTGGACTAATGATTTCCACGAGTTTTGATAAAGTTGTGATTTGCGGGGGACTTAACAGAAAACAAGAGAAATTGACATGTCATACGACCGACGCAAAGTAATACAATCCAACTCGAAACAAGTCTAGAAGGCTCCTGATTACTCCCGACGTGAACGAAACTTAACACCCAAGAAAAACATCATCTAGAAGACTCCCGGGGCACCAAATCCGCAGACCCACGAAGTGGGCCCCTCGTGGGCCGGCCGGCCTGTTATTTGGGCGTAGGCCTCCCCCCCGCCACGCGTCCCCGATTCCGTGCTTCCTCCACCGCCTCCGAGACGCAATCTAATCCGCTTGTTTAATGTCGATTTGATCCGATGGTTACGATTAGAGTACGAGTTGTAATCAAGTCCAACACCCGCACCTCCTCCCCGACTATATAAGCAGCCCCCGGGCCCCCTTTTCATAATAGATCTGAAGCCTCAAGTCATCATCAAGTAGAAGATCAAGTTGAAGCCAAGGCGGAGAAGAGGAGGCACCACCAAGAGATAGGATAGCTAATTAGCCGCTCTATATATAGATCTAGAGCCTAGTTTAGATAGAAAGTCGAGTTTAGAGAAGAGAGAGCGCGCCTGCTCCGGTTACGGATCTCGTAAGTTACTATGAATCAATATTATTGTTTTCATACACCTTCGTGCTATTTCATTACTATGCATGCAATTATTCTATTTTTACTTTATTCTAGTCATAGCATATTTGATATGATCATTATTCATGGTAATTCAACGCGCTTATTCGTAGAGCTCCTAGTATATTACACGTGTGTGCTAGGTAGTAGAAAGTATGTAAGCATGGTGCTTAGATATAATTTACTTATGGATTCACCTTATATGTCGGGTCGTGTGGTAGATCGTAGTGGTGACAAAGACTATTGAGTCCTTTGCAATCCATCCCCCGTATGTAAGCCTAGTCGATAATGGTTCTTGGGTTAATCTTGTTTTAGTTCCTGATTTTCTTAAGTAATCTTCTTCGGTGCACATTCTTATTTATGGTTTTGATTTATATATGATCTTATGCTATGCCTGTTTAAAACCATTTAATAGAGTCTTTGTATGCTACATAAGAACTGTCCCTTTGTCTTAAATCCAATCCTAATCTCACTAGGAATTAGTTTTATGCTATACTCACTACGTGTGTGCCTCTGCTTTGTCTCATTTACCTTATTGCTATTTATTATTGGCTTACCTTGTTTAAGTATATGCCGACTACCAAAATCTCATTAGTCTTCTATCACTTGTCTTTAATCATTTGAACCACCTATCATATCTTCCTTGTGGATACGATATATATTTAAAACCCTCCCCGGGTGAAATGCTCATTTGGACATCCGTGCGCTTGCGGATCTATAAATATTTCTCTCAGAAGCTAACAAATACCAACACAGGGAAGGTCAAGGCCCAATGGACCTGCATCGGCCGACCATAGGCCATTGGCCCAAACCCTCCCCACGTGACTTGCCACGTCACCAATCCATGGGAAACCAAGAGAAGGCACCGATTGGTCGGTCAAGACGTCCCTTGGATCGTGTGGGTACAAAACAGATGTCACGACAAGTTCGGACTCAAGACACGTAAATCGACATGGGGGCCAACATGTCCAAAGACTTTTGAGGGTGGCCCACGAGGTCATGGACCATGGTCGGCCGACCATGGCCCATTTGACCACCGACTCCCCACGCCTACCACATTGTCCACGTGATTATTTCATCCGGCCGTTGATCCTAAGACGGTTTATCCAAGGGTTACGAGGTGGAATCACGCGGATCGATGACATGGCGCCGAGGGTAGCCCCCTACTCCACCTTGGGCTATAAATACCCCCTTCCCCACTCTCATTTAGAGTGTGGAGTGGAGTGTGGAGAAGTTGTAAAGGCAAAGCTCCAAGAGAGTGCAATAGGATAGTCTAGTGTGGGAGTTAGAGTTGAGTCGAAATCGCGGCCGATTTCGAGCTGGTCCTCGAGTCCGTATAGCTCTAGTTATCTTTTCTCTTGTATTTGGATCTCTACTTTATAATATATAGTCCTTTCTTTACTTTATTCTAGTATTTACTTATTCAGTATTTACTTAGTGTAACTTTGCTCTAGTTGTCTAGACTATAGTTGTAGTGATATAAGTCTCACAAATAGGTGCTTCTACACTTAGTTTGTGGTTTAGTCCTGTTCTTAGTTGAATCCTCGTTTGGATGCGATCATCGCCTGTCATAGGGTGCTCTAGTTGATTTGTGTAGCTACCATCTAGAGTAGTAAGAGGAAGTATAAGCGTGGTGCTTAGACTTGATCTTACCTCGTGGTTATCGCTTGTTGCACGGATGGATCGTGGTAGCCAAAGTGAGGTAGTGACAGCCCTTCCGGTCTCTCGTATAAACCACCACGTGTTTAATCAAGTTACTAAAAGGTAAGGCTCCAAAGAACATAGTAGCCGGGGTAGTGGTGATTGAATTCACCGTATCTCACCTCTTTGCCTAGCATTCAGGTTCGTGTAAACCACAACTAGTTGTCTCATCTTTTGTGTCTAGATACATATCACTAAAGTAAAAGTTAGAGTCATAGGAGTCTTATACTCACTCGTTGTCCTCCCACCTAGCTATACCTTACTAGTTATCTTTAATTGCCTAAATTGTATCACTCCACCAACTTCTATCCAACCCTTCCTATCATATTCGTTTACTCGACACATTGGTCGGTACTATATTGAGGTGAACTTAAGGATCTATCTCTCCCACATTAACCTTTTCTAGCTATTGCTTCCCTTGGGCTAAATATAAATAACGATACCTTGGAATACTCCCGGGTGAAGTGCTACAACGGTATACTACGGCGCGCTATGGAATCACCAATGCACATAAGATATACCTCACGCATTTCTAGCGGCGTGGTACGGAGATAGGTTCTATATCTATTTCTAGTGACGACGCTAAAGAAATGTCAACAAGCATTTCGGCGCCGTTCTTTGGGGAAGCATACGCCTAGAAAAAGGTTAATTGAGATTGAATCCGAAGTCATCATCAAATTAGTAACCAGCTAGTGTTAGGCTTACCCTTGCCTGTGTTTCTCTTTATCGTGAAAGACGGGCATTGCATGAGTGGATTCAACCTACCGAGCAACTTTGTTGATAATCCCGAGAGAATTCGAAGGAGCCCTAGAGGACGTTCGGTTCCTCCTCGGCCTTCGATTTCGAGTCAAATCCACTCAAGGAAGGAAGACCCGAACTGCTACCATCACCACCAAAGGTTATGGCTCGAAGGCTATCATCGACTTTTTGCCCCTCTCGCCGCTAATGTGGCGACGGGACCGCAAGTGAATTTGGGAGATGCCCCTTTGAGCTGAAACTGCGTTGATCAACATGGTGCAAGCAAATCCATTCTATGGGAAGCCCCATGAGGATGCCAATGCGCACCTTCAAAGCACTTCCTAGAGGTGTGTGGCACCTTCACGATGAAGAATGTGACATCGATGCTATTCGCCTTCGCCTCTTCCCGTTCTCCTTTGCTCGGGAAGGCGGCGGTGGTTCTATGCCAACCGTGATGTCACCAACACTGAGAATTGCGCCAACGCATTCCTCAAGAAGTTCTTCCCTATGGGCAAAACCAATGCCCTTCGAGGAAAGATCTCAAGCTTCCAACAACAAAGGCGGATGAAACCATTCCTCAAGCCCGAACGCTCTCCAAGAGTACATTCGGCTCTGTCCTCATCATGGGATTGAAGAGTGGCTCTCGATTCAAGGTTTCTATCATGGGCTCACACCTATAGCCCGTAGTCACCTTGATGTTTGCCAGAGGAGCCTTCTTTTCACTTAAGGTGAAGGAAGCCAAGGAACTCATTGAGAAGATGGTGACCAACCAAGGCTGGAATGATGAACGCCTCCAAACAAAGAAGAAGGGCATGCACACTGTCCCATGAAGTGGACATGCTCTCAACTAAGATGGACCTCCCGATGAAGAAGATGGATGAGCGTGCTAAGGACAAAGAGGCCACGCAACACTATGTCCCCTGCCCATGCCATCGCAAATGATCCATGGTGCGGTATGTGGTAGTGAAGATCACTTTCGGGGAATAACGCCTCAAAACTACGTAAGACGTGAGCTTCATCAACAATAATAACAACAATGGATATCACCCTCAAAAAATGGATGGAATCCACGCCCTTCTATCAAGGTAATGGAGGTAATGGTTCGTCTAATAATTTCAATAATAATTATAATAACCAACCATCCATGAAAGATCTTATCTATGGTCAAGCAAAAATCAATGATAGCATTAATAAGAAGCTTTTTGCCAATGATAAGGCCCTTGAAAACCTTAATGCTAAGATGGAAAACTTTAATTCTGCTATTAAAAATCGGTTGAGCTTTAATAAAATGCTTTGAAACCCAACTAGCTCAGCTTAGCGGCAAATGTGCCATCTTATGAGCAAGGTAAGATTCCCCGAAACCGGAGGATCCTACCGAAAATGTTAGTTTGGTAAACACAAGGTTTGGTAAGCCTCCGCTCCGATCCAACTACGGCTATCTCCTTGATCCTCCGTTCGCCGTCAAGAAGGGGAGACCCGTGTCGCCCAACGATCAAGTGCTCTATTGGACCACAAGTCTTTCACAATACCTTCTGCGACCTTGGGTCAAGTGTTAACATCATGTCCAAGGTAACTTATGATAACTTATTATGTGGACCCCCGTACCCTACACTTGTTCGATTGCGGATGGCAGACCAAACAATCCGATTCCCGAAGGACTCGCAAGAGACATCTTGGTGAAAATCCAAGATGAATATGTCCCACTGATTTCATCATTCTAGACATGGGAGCTAACGAGGATGTACCTCTAATTCGGGAAGACCCTTTCTCAACACAGCCAATGCATGCATCTACGTATCGTCCGGCGCATTCACTTCCATGTTGAAGGAAGAAAGGTAAAATTTGCTTTCAATGGTTACACCAAGCAACAAAGGTTAAGACAGATCACCCAAAGAGAAAGGCCACAAAACAATGGGTGGAGAACTCCCAATTCATATGAATCCACCGAATCACCGTCACCCTCAAGGTCCGAACAAAACTAGCGACGGAAGAAGGTGCAACCATCCGAGTCCTCATCACCGAGATCCAACAAGCACGGATGATCAACTCTGTGGAGAACGGAGTATGACCACTTACTCAAATCACCAATGATCACCAAGAGGGAAGATCCGTGGAGTACCAACAATAACATGCTCAATCAATCAATTATACTACCGTAAAGCATTATGCGACCTGATCCGATCGGCGTCAACCTAATGGCAAAGGTGACTTATGACTTCATATTTGATAAACTTCCTTTGCATCCTACATATGTGCAAAAAGCGGATGGTGGATCAATCGCACCGATTCCCCAAGGAATAGCAAAAAGATGTACCGGTGAAGATTCATGACCAATACGTCCCGACCGACTTCTTAGTCCTAGATATGGGAGAAGAAGAACAGGGACCCACCACTCGTGCTTGGAAGACCGTTCCTGAACACCACTCGAGCGATCATCTACATCCATACGGAGAAATCCATTTCAACTTCCCCAAAAAAGGTAATGTTTGTTACTTCAATAGTTATAATGAATATCCACAATCCAAGAAGAACAGTCAAGAAGACGTCATACCGCAAAGAAGAAACAAATCGAGAGCATCGAGGAAGAAGAAACCAAAAGCATAAATGAAGAAGTGGAAGATAAGGAGGAAGAACCAATCCCTCCGGAAAGTCATCCACCAACCGAAGAACCTCAAGAATGAACACAGAGGAGAAGTCCCGCTCTCTACGGACTTAAAACATGGAGCCCTTGCCAAAAGGTAAATTGGTAGTTATCTCATATTTCCCTTTTCCCATTGCATTTAGGATAGTTTGTTTTATATCTTTGCATGTTTCAATTTTCAATCGAAAATAATATTCACTTTGCATAATAAAAACTTGAGAACAATACTTCACGAACCTTTGTGGCACTATGCGGTTTGCGGCAGGTCGCCCTGACCTCCCCATCTACCCATATCACACATCCACCACATCTTCTCACCATTATTACACTCAAAACATGTTCATGCAAAAAGATTGCTAAGATCCTAGCTTGGGGAATCGGCCGACCACTCTTTTTGGCCATTTCACTCCCCAATCATTTCCAGATACATCACCATGACATCCACAAAGATGAATCCGAAAAAACCTTCTCCGGGGCATCCAACCCTTGGTCGGCCGACCAAGGCTTAGAAGCCTATGCCACCATCTCCTTCACCGAACACTTCTACACAACATATGATGCAATTTGCACTAGCCAACTTTCTTTGGTGACAACTTTGGTTGGTCGGCCGACCAACCCTTGGTGTCACCTTACATCCATATTTTCTAGAATACATGTGCGGGGCATCATGACCAACACTAATGGAATGCCACCATCATTTGGGACACAAGGTAGGTCGGCCGACCTACCCTTGTGGGACCCAAGGCGACACATCACTACTTGTTTTCACCCCTCCATCTTTAGTTCAAAGTTCATGAGAATCCCCTCCACAAAATGATGAACTTAGACCTCCTCCTCTTCACAAGGTTCACGAATAAGTTCACCTCAAGTATAAGATAAATAAAATAATAATAATAATAATTAAAATAATAATAATAATAATAATAAAAGTAATAATAATAATAATAAATAGAATAATAAAAATATATTATTTAGTAGTCTGGCAAGCTTTGCTTCTTTCTCTCTTTTTGTTACGGAGAATCATTTCCATCACCAAAGCGTAAGCTAAGCTTGGGGAGGCTCCCTCCCCTACCAAGGTAAGTATTCTATCTTTCCTTTTTAATTTTGTTCACTCTATCTCCCTAATAGTATAAATAAATAAATAAATAAATATGCCCAAGATTCCCTTCACATATTTATATGCTTCATGAATGAATACCTTCCTGAAATGCTGAATAAGTTACTCGCTAAATATTTCTTTAGTACTTAGTATACAACTTGACATTTCTCTAAGTATGGACTACTCAAATTACATGAACACCACCATGAACCTAAAACTTGTGTGGGTTGCAAGTGCTTTCAACTAAGTCTGAAGTCATTTTGAGATATGATCCATCCTAAGATGAGAGTTGCTATATTTTTGTTCCAAACAAAGAAGATTGTTGGAGTCTTTATTTCTTAAAACAATAAAACACTTGATGTTTCCTCTATGGTGAAAATTCCTACCAAAGCCATACTCATTTCATAATATAGACCTTCGACATACGCTACTTGCTTTAGTATTGAGCTTTGTCAAGCCTTGTTGACCCTTGTAGAGAGACTTATCATGCTCATTAGATCAAGTGCACATCCATGCCACCATACATATCTTTGCTTCTACATTGGAAGTACGCAATAACATGCCATCCATCCTTTTTCACCAAATAAATATACTCCATGCTTTTATATTTATGACCTCTCTCTAGTTATGTTTTTAGCAAAAGTGACATTGGCTATACATAGTAAAAAAAAATGAGAGATGAAAAAATGGACATGTGTCCGAGGGGTGAGTAGAACCCACATCTCTAAAAAAAAAAAAAAAAAACCATGTCTCACAATGCTAAGTAGGAAGAGAGACAAATCAAATAAAGGAGTATTGTACATCATTTTTTTCCACACACATGCACATCTTGATCTTAGAGCATGACACTTCTCTCCTTGGATCCAAGCTTTGACATTGCAACATACACAAGGTAAGTATAGCATACTTTATCCCTACCCAAGCTCCACATAAGCCATTTAGTCAGGTAGGAAAGAAGGCAATATTGCATATGCCTTGGTGAGGAAACCAACCACCACTTGAGTGACCATGAGAGCACCATTTGAGGAACATTAAGTTTTTCTTTTTTGAAAATATTGCAAAAATACTCCAACATGAAACTTGTGAGGAATGAGAAAACTAGCGCTCAAATCTAAAGTGGTCTATCTCTTATTACTAAAGACAAAGAAAGAAGCCATATGCCCCATGAAGGACTAAGGTAATAAGGGTGAGTTTTCAACATTGCTAGAGTTTTCCACTTAAAGGAAATTTTTTTGTTGTGTACATAGTAATTGTTTAAATATGAAGCATAGTAGTAACTCCCGATCCACCGAAACTAAGTTTTAATTCTTTGTTCGGGACTAACAAAGGTTAAGCTTGGGGGATCTTGTTGACGGTGAAAACACCCTTAATTTACACCATCAAAACACCGTCAATATCCCTATTTGGAAAGGAAGAACAACATTTCATGAACATATTTTATCTAATAACCTAGTTCCACATGTAGATGTCATTATTTTTATGCGGATATGAATTCGGAGGAAATCGCGAGAATAACACGTAGAGTCGCCATCCAGTCAAGGACCCAAGTATGGAAAGTGGGCAAAATACCATCACCATCATGATCACAATGTCCTATGATCTTTTGCCACACAAAAATCTGAAGTCATTTGGCCACAAGATGAGCATCGGCCGACCAAGGGCCATTTCATCCTGAGACATCCCGACATGTGGGGACAAATTTCTAGAAGGGCCGGGAAGGTCAAGGCCCAATGGACCTGCATCGGCCGACCATAGGCCATTGGCCCAAACCCTCCCACGTGACTTGCCACGTCACCAATCCATGGGAAACCAAGAGAAGGCACCTGATTGGTCGGTCAAGACGTCCCTTGGATCGTGTGGGTACAAAACAGATGTCACGACAAGTTACGGACTCAAGACACGTAAACCGGCGATGGGGGCCAACATGTCCAAAGACTGAGGGTGGCCCACAGGTCATGGACCATGGTCGGCCGACCATGGCCCATTTGACCACCGGCGTCCCCCACGCCTACCACATTGTCCACGTGATTATTTCATCCGGCCGTTGATCCTAAGACGGTTTATCCAAGGGTTACGAGGTGGGATCACGCGGATCGATGACATGGCGCTGAGTAGCCCCTACTCCACCTTGGGCTATAATACCCCCTTCCCCCTCTCATTTAGAGTGTGGAGTGGAGTGTGGAGAAGTTGTAAAGGCAAAGCTCCAAGAGAGTGTAGTAGGATAGTCTAGTGTGGGAGTTAGAGTTGAGTCGAAGCCGCTCCTGATTCCTGAGCTGGTCCTCGAGGAGTCCGGTATAGCTCTAGTTATCTTTTCTCTTGTATTTGGATCTCTACTTTATAATATATAGTCCTTTCTTTACTTTATTCTAGTATTTACTTATTCAAGTATTTACTTAGTGCAACTTTGCTCTAGTTGTCTAGACTATAGTTGTAGTGATATAAGTCTCACAAATAGGTGCTTCTACACTTAGTTTGTGGTTTAGTCCTGTTCTTAGTTGAATCCTCGTTTGGATGCGATCATCGCTTTGTCATAGGGTGCTCTAGTTGATCTCGTGTAGCTGCCATCTAGAGTAGTAAGAGGAAGTATAAGCGTGGTGCTTAGACTCGATCTTACCTGTGGTTATCGCTTGTTGCACGGATGGATCGTGGTAGCCGATGAGGTAGTGATGACCCTTCCGGTCTCTCGTACAAACCACCACGTGTTTAAACAAGTTACTAAAAGGTAAGGCTCCAAAAACATAGTAGCTGGGGTAGTGGTGATTGAATTCACCGTATCTCACCTCTTGCCTAGCATTCGGGTTCGTGTAAACCACAACTAGTTGTCTCATCTTTTTGTGTCTAGATACATATCACTAAAGTAAAGT
Source organism: Hyparrhenia diplandra (assembly GCA_015847255.1). Lineage (NCBI taxonomy): Eukaryota > Viridiplantae > Streptophyta > Magnoliopsida > Poales > Poaceae > Hyparrhenia > Hyparrhenia diplandra. The sequence goes on along the minus strand of JADLZK010006298.1, from coordinate 146,642 downwards.
TAGAGTCATAGGAGTCTTATACTCACTCGTTGTCCTCCCACCTAGCTATACCTTACTAGTTATCTTTAATTGCCTAAATTGTATCACTCCACCAACTTCTATCCAACCCTTCCTATCATATTCGTTTACCCGACACATTGGGTCGGTACTATATTGAGGTGAACTTAAGGATCTATCTCTCCCACATTAACCTTTTCTAGCTATTGCTTCCCTTGGGCTAAATATAAATAACGATACCTTGGAATACTCCCGGGTGAAGTGCTACAACGGTATACTGCGGCGCTTGCGGAATCACCAATGTACATAAGATATACCTCACGCATTTCTAGTGGCGTGGTGGAGATAGATTCTATATCTATTTCTAGTGACGACGCTAAAGAAATGTCAACAGCCGGCCTTCGGGGCCTTCTTGGGATGCAACGTTAGTGTGGGGCCCCCGCTTCAAGACAAGAACGTCGGAAGGAAGCCAAAAAATACCAGGAAGAAAGCCGACAACGAAAATACGAAGAGACTCACGAGGCCCGAGGGATCGCCCAGGTATGGCCGGCGGCGGGAAGACCGCGACCGGGGCATCGCACTTGACGCCTTACGGGCCGTCTCCTCCACGGGTTCCCGTACGCCGGGAGCCGGGTCGAAGGGGGCGCCACCGGCTCTTCGCCCCGAACAAAGACCTTCGCGGCCGAGGTGCCCACTCAGGAAGCGTCGGCCCTTCTGCGGGCCTCACCTTTGTAGCACCAAGTTACCCACATTGGGTAAAACCCTTGGGCCACCGGTGGGCACGGGGCCTCTACCGGAGGGACCCTCGGCTGGTCCCGCTACCTCCGCGCCTCCGGGCTCAGGCTCATAGCGAAGCCCCGAGTGAGTCGGCAACCCCTGGGGCCGGTTGATACGGGCCCCCACGTCATCGTCCGACGAATTCACGATGAACTCGTCCTCCTCATCCTCGTCCTCCTCATCCTCGTCCTTCCTGGTGGAGGTATCGAGATTGGCCCCGCCTCCGTTGCTCGGCCCGGCGGTTGGCCGGGCCACGTTCCTCTTCTTCTTCTCCTCCTTCTTCAACGCCAATGCCCTCTGCCCGATCGTCCCGAAACACGGTTCGCCGCCCGGGCGCGCTCCATCCGAATCGGGCACGGAGGAGGAGAGTCGTGATAGTTCAAACGACCTGCGCAAGAAGATGGAATAAGAACCGTTGTGGTAGCAACGCGGCAACAACAAGACAATGCGAAACACTGAAGCCAAAAAGCACTTACCAAGGAGATGTACCCACGGGCGGGGCATGTAGGGATCTCGGGAATCGGGGCGGGGTATTGGACCCCAATGCCTCCCTCACCCTCTTGGCCGGGCCATCGGTGGAAAGCGAAGGGATGACATCCGAGACTCCTCAAGACCGCCACGGCCGAGGAATCATCCGGTACATGCACAAAGGGCGAGCCATCATATAACACCGACGTCGATGAAAAAGCAGCGACCACCGCCGCTGCGTTCACCTCCTTTTTCTGAGCCGCGGGATCGCTGTCTCGAGCCCTCCAAACGGATGATCCGCCGAGGGGGACCCCAGTTCCCATATTCGGACGCTGTTTGAGGACACGTCCGGTGTATGCGGAAGCGCTGTTCCCATCGCTAAGGTAGAACCACTAATCCTGCCACCCCTTGTTAGAAGAGGTAAGCTTGGAAAGGATGTACCCATCATTTCAGTTCGGCCTTATGCGCTCCGACGGACTTGCGGTAGCGCAACCACCAACGCGCAACGCCCTCCGTGCCCCTCCCTTCACCACCGGCGGTGGTGAGATCCGCCTTAAAGAACCACGGCCAAAGGTCCCAATGCGGCTCGATCCCCGGGAATCCCTCCGCGAGGGTAACAAAGATAGCCGCTGAGAGATCGAGTTCGGGGCGGATGGTGGAGCTCGACGTCGTAATGATGAAGAATCGCTCGAATAAACCGGCCCGCCCGCATCCCAACCAGCCGCGGTGAAGATCCATCGGGCTCACCACGTAGCCATCGGGGAGGTTAGGCTCCTCCTCCGGTCGGTCTTGGCGCAATCCACTCCGACCGCGCGCGGCATCGGTCTTGGGGGCGAAGAAGCCCTCTTCCTCGACGAGGCGCTGAAGCTTCTCCTCCGTCGCCGTCGTTCTCCGGCCACGGCCGTCATCAAGCACCTCCTCAAGCCGTCACCACCACCGGTTAGCCATGGATGAAACGGGAGGCGAAGAACAAAGAACCGCCGGTGACACCGTTCACACGAGCCCAAGGCAAGTGGATCTTTTCCTTGATTTCTCCCAAACTTTCTTTCTATCTCCTAATTGCCGCGACCGAGAAGGCAAGAAGGCGATGGCAAGAACAAAGAGGTAACTATCCATGATATTTATAGGGACGGGAAGGCAAACCCACCGCCCGGGCAAACGAACCGACTTACGGAATGAACGGCCCATGATGAAACGGGGAACCGCCATCCAACGGCTCACCGCCGCGGGTGGAGCCGTCAAGAGCATTAACGCACCTTGACGGTGCTCTCGACACGCCCGCAAGAAGCCCGCGAGCCCGCGTCCCATCGGAACGAACATCGCCGCACGTCACCTCCGGGCGAGGAGACGCCTCATCTCCCGGTCGGGGGTAAAACCATCCGGCGTCCATATTCAGCAGCCCGACCCTAAGGGGCAAAAAATCGATCGATGGCGGTTCTCACCTTCGGCGGGAACCAACGAGCCTCGGGCTGGCGCGACGTCAACGTGCACCCTACGATCCGAGAGGTTGCGGGCGGGCCCACATGGGTTTCTACGGTCGCCTCGGGATAACCCGAACCCGGGGCGGGTTGGAAATGCACAACCGGCTATACCGGGCCCTCGAGGCCGGGATTTCTGAACGTGTTTAAGACCCGCGGGTCTTTGCTTATAGAGATGTCCCATCCGTGGAAGGCCTACAGGGCCCTCGGGGGTTGACCCGTCAAACCCGGGATGCGCTAAGCGGTCCGAGGGTTCTCATGGGGTGAATCCTAGATCACACAAGCCGACCCTTGCTCCGGCGAGGGCACGGGCACCCCGCTTAAACCCCCGTTACAACATTCAAGCGGGCGCACCATGGTCGGCTTTCGTGGCACCGAGGTGTGTCTCCCCTCTCCTCCTCCCTTTAGGGAGGCGATAGAGGAGCGTATAATCAAAGTCGAGGAAGCACGGGTCGACCTTGCGCACATAAAGCGCTGGCTTCGGGCCGCCCACGCAAAAACAAGCGTATTCTCGCACAAACAAGCGCAATTTAAGAGTCGTTTCGGCCTTGCCGGCTTATGAGGTATAAAGACCTCGAAGGAATCCGCCATTCCATTCGAGGCCTCGGGGGCTACACTGCAACGGATTGGCTCACAAGACCCATTGTAGACGAACCACCCCGAGAAAAAAAAACATGGCGACAGGAACGACACAACCCCCGGGCGAGTCCACACTCGCTCGGGGCTCGGGGCTACCGTGGGGACCTAAATATTGGGCCTCGAAAGATTCTCCAACAACGAATACCCGCCCATCGGGGCCCGAAAAACTTCGGCCGCTATCATCCTGCTTGGAAGGGGCGGCCCGCCAGACGATGGACCAGGCCAAGGGCCACAGCAGCGTACATGAAGGCGGAGTTGGCCCCTGCAGGCGGCCGCGAGGTTGGCCCTGAGGCGGCCCACGAGTCGCCCGCGATGAAGAGCCCGATATGCTCACGAAGGACAAGGTCGAGACCTTTACAAGACGAAAAAGAACCCACGGCGCACCACGTCATCACCAACCCGACCTAGGGCTCGGACTCGGCCCCAATCTCCGTCTGCGCCAGGATGGCTTAGCTCACCCGGCCTCGGACGAGACATCTCCGCTTCGCCCGGGGTGGCCTAGCTCACCACCCTCGGGCGCCAAAATCCGCCTGCGAGGGAGACCCGGCTCTCTATCCTCGGGCAAGGTAGCCCAACCAACTCACCCGGGTCACTAACCCTCCGGGCATGGGAGGTTCCGTCCCGAAGGAAGGGGCTTTTTGCATTCAATGCGGTTACCACGGCGAGGCGCCCGGGGCCATCGATTACGCCCGATCAAATCGACACGCCAAATCGTCTCCCAATGGGGACCGACGGACACAAAGGCTGAACGGTGGCGTATTACGCCCGCCCGGCCGCGGGAACCGGGGCGACATCGTTCATTCCCCGAAACACCGCCAAAGCGCCACATTGGGCCGAACCCACGGGCTCATGACACGCCCCACCGACCCGGCGTTCAGGGGACCGGCCCTCGCCATGAGGACGTGAGGGCGCCTCCACGGTATCCTCGGGGCTGCACCGGGGAATGACACCGTCCGCCGTCCGATCGGGGCGCATGTCTTCATCAAACGGCGACCAAGCCGGCCAACCCTCGGCGGTGCACATGCGGCGAGCATAGCCTCGGGAATTAGCCACCTAAGCATCCACATATGTAAACATTACTTCCATCTTCCTACTATAAAAGGGGAGTAATGCCCCATTAGCGGGGCGGATTCGCATCCACACGAGCAAGAAACAAAAACCACCACCATCACCACCACTACCACGAGCGTGGGGCTTGAGACCAGCAACTCTCCCCCGCACCGCTTGTAACCCCTACTACAAGCTCTCCGTTTGAGCGCGAGGTAACACGGCGGGACACCACCCGGCCGGACGTAGGGCCCCGTTGGCTGAACCAGGATAAACCCACCGTGTCCGTGTCCATCTTGCGCTACGCCATCGAGGGAGGGGCACGCGCCTATAAATTCTTTATTGCTCGCGGCACCGAGGCACCTCCTGTTCTCTGGACGCCCGGCACTCACTCATGCCTCGAATTTATACAATTTGCAAAAGGAAAACAGTTCCACAGTACGTAGACATCCGAGAGGAAAAGCAAAACATCATCAAGTGCTCGAAATTTGAAGGTCTTCTCCATCGGTTCTTCCGGTCTCCATCCTTGGCTTGGTTTGAGTCTTCCAAAGATTACGCTCCGCACCGGTGCTAGTTTGGTTGATGAAGATTTCGGTTGCCGTTCGAGCATGTTGTTAACTCCTTGAATGATGTCTTCACTACTCATCTCGGGGATCAAATCGCCCAAAACCTCATCGACTAGCCGCATGACCAGATTATTTCGATGGATTCTTCGACAATTTTCCTTCAAATTGAGCTCTATTGCGAAGCTTTCCAAATGGACTAGCATAATGCGAGACCCCCACCACCACAACAATGGAACATTTTGTGGTTTGGAAGCCATATCTCACACCAGGTCCAACATTGTGATAAAGAAATTGGAATATTGGTAGCACCTATGAATCTAACAATCAAAGACCAGATAGCACTAGCAATAGGACATGTGAAAAAAAGATGATCACAAGATTATTCAGAGCCACATAATTGACAAGTAGGGTCACCTTTCCATTTTCTTTTGATTAAGTTGTCTCTAGTTAGGACTGCATTTTTGGAGAGAAGCCACATGAAATATTTTATTTTTTGTGGCACTTTTCCTTTCCGGATTACCTTGTAATTAGGCCCAAATTTGATCATTATGAACGCCGTTGGGGGCTGAGATCGTGAGGAAGAAGAGAGGGCAAAGGGCGCTTACAGTACCATTCGGGTGCTTGCTTCACGTGATTGGCGGCAGCGGCTAGGGCTAGGGTTTGGGGCGCTGGGAACGCCGGCCGCGGGGCGCCCATGACCGGCAAGAGAGAAGGGGTTTCCTTCTAATCTCTTGCTTGATTATAGATTGATACATCTCCTCTTATTATATAGAGAGGTTTGGCTTAACCCCTAAGCAAGCCACTAGATAACCCTAATGGGCTAAGGCCCGATAGGCTCATGGCTCCTCTAACACTACTCCCCACCCGGACATGCAGCTCGTCCTCGAGCTGCAACCTAACAATGATGCTAACTATGACTTCACTAGACACTAACCTAAGACATAAAAGGAAGCCTTTTACATCTCGGCTTATTTTATTGACCTGAAATAGACTGTGACTTTTTATTTTTGATGCCTGAAGATATGGCAGACACCCTCCGCACGCCGAACATGCACGTGTGCAGCCCCCTGGATCCCATGGAGACCATCGGAATGAGAGGGGAGAATGAGCACGACCTCTAGAAGTAGTTGCAACAACACCGGCGGAGACGTCCTCACTGGGCTGCCGGTGGTGGAAAGCGGTGGCGCTAGGCGGTCGTCCCCACCGCTGACAAAGAGGAAACCACATTTGCCGCAGATTTGGAGCCCGCCGACCACGGAAACACCATGCTCGCAAGCATGAAGACAAAGCCCGGTGGACCCGGCGGTTCTTTGAGGTGGCCGTCCGGGTGGGCGAGGATAGCCCCCTTTGCCAGGTAAACGCCATCGGTGCGCCTCATGCATGCGCGGCGCATCCCCTGCGGCTGCGCGTGCTAAACCACGTGTTGCGACTGCGGCCGCACCGCGCCGTAGACACATTGCAAGCATCCCTCCCGGGAATCTCCATCCTCTTCGATTTGTAGCAAGGTTCTTTTTTAGCGGCAAGTCAATTTGCTAGAATGACATGGCGCCGATCGGCTTGAACATGGGGCGCGCTGCCCTTACTACGGCTTTTACCATGAGGCGGGAGCGCCGTCATTAATTTCGGCACGGGACGGTCGGGGGCAAGGTTGGCGGATCACCCGGCTGGCGACTGTTCTCCACCGGTGAAGCGGCGATCCGCGTCGACCATCACGGAGTTGAAGAAATTTGTAGATGCGATCGGATAGGCGTCGATGATTTGCCCGGTGACGATCAATCGCTTCCGCGGCATTGGCGAAGGTGTGGCGCTCGTGGGAAGCGCGTGTGGGCGCTTACGGTAACCGTGGGCGGTGGTGAACACCGGGCGTGTTGCGGGAACGAGATCGACGCAGGCCGTGGATGTGTGGGCGTAATAGCGCCGGAGGTGGAGGCCCCGACATTGGCTCGATACCAAATTGTTATGAACGCCGTTGGGGGCTGAGATCGTGAGGGAGAAGAGAGGGCAGCGAGGGGCTACGCTACAGTATCCGCTGGGTAATCGCTCACCGCAGGATTGGCGGCAAATGCTAGGGCTAGGGTTTGGGGTTGAACGCCGCCGCGGGCTTTTGCTCACGGCCGCAAGAGGGAAGGGGTTTCCTTCTAATCTCTTGCTTGATTATAGATTGATACATCTCCTCTCATTATATAGAGATGTTTGGCTTGACCCCTAAGCAAGCCACTAGATAACCTTAATGGGCTAAGGCCCGATAGGCTCATGGCTCCTCTAACAGTGACTTTGGGTAAGAATATTGTAAAGGGATTTAACAGAAAAAGTTCTTTTATTTCCAAATCTCCATGAAATTTTTATCTTTTTCTTCATGTAGAATGAATTTTTTAGCATCTTTTATGATTAAATTCCAGCAAACCTCAGTAACTCAATAGTGAGCCATTTCTTAAAGGTGATGTTCAGCAAATTTGCTTTAGCCTCTGCAACTATAATATCTTTCTGGTTGCATAATGCAAATAATGTAGGAACAATATTTGATAAAGGTTTTTCATATAGCCATGCATCAAACCAAAACCTGACATCTTTGCCATCACTTATTTTGATTTGTCTGCCATATAGGTAGAACTCCTTAATCTTAAGGAGATCATACGAGATTGAGAGTCATCAGCTCTATGTGTTACATTGCTTAATTTTTTTTTTTTCTCAGATATTTTGCTTGAATGATTTTCTGCCATAGACCATCTTCAGTTTCTAATTTCCACCACCATTTTGCTAATAGGCTTATATTGATTTTTCTTAAGTCTTTAATGCCAAGACCTCCTTTTTTTTCTTGCTGACACAAATCCTTATCCATTTCACCAAGTGGTATTTCCTCTTGGTGCCTCCTCCTTGCCAGAAAAAAGATCTCCTACTTATCTATATTTTGAATTATTGTTTGATGAGGAGTGAAATATACAGACATTTGATATATGGGGGCATTGTTCAAGCATGATTCAATGAGTGTTGCTCTTCCAGCCATTGTCATAGAGCCACCTTTCCATACATCCAGCTTTTTAGAACTCTTTTCTACCAATGGTGACCAGTCACTTAAGTGTAATCTGCTTGGGCTGATTGGGACACCCAAATACTTAAGAGGAAAGGATCCTAATTGACAATTAAAAATATCAGCATATTCTTTTGCCCATATTTTCAAAGGATCCTAATTTAGTCTCGGACTTTAACAAACAGAAACAAAACATGCATAGAAAAGTCGTTTCTCTGCTAGCCTAATTGTTTAAAAGCTCTAGTGCCACTGTCACGCATCAATACAGGCATGTTGCGACGGCCAACTCGCTGTGACGGTAGCTGTCCCGTATACAGCCAGCCGCCCTGCGCCACAACACCCACTTGAAGATCGACGAGATGCTCCGATCGAGCTAGCCTAGCAGGTGCAGAGCCGTGCAGGAAGCAAGCGGATACGGTCAGAGCTGATGAGTATATACCAATTCGCTGATCCCACATTGCTCGATCATCTTGTATATCTTTTTTAGAAGGTACCAACAGCATCCGACATATATAAACAATATATCAATCATCAGTTTGTGTCAATACAGCCGAGAGAAAGACGCATTCGATCAGCAGCCTTCAATCGATCGCCGTTAAACTTTTGTCCAAGTTGATGGTATCCTAATCACTACTTAATTAGTTGAGATGAGATCGATAATCCATCTCTGCCGGCCGGCCGGCCGCATGCTCTCGACTGCTGGTAGCCCGAAGCGACGGCGGACGGCCGGCCGGCAGTGCACGACTGCACGTACTCGATCCAGTAAGCCGGGACGCGAGAAAGAAGATGGCCTCCAGCTTCACGAGCTATACATGAACCGTCACTTGCCGTATATATTAATCACCCGTGCTTGTATCTATTTGTAGTAGTGTATAGCCACTAGTCACTAGAGATCTCACTAGAGATCTGGTCTCTTTTGGAAGGCGGTACACCGCGTCATGGCTCGCGTCAGTAGGCTCACACACGTCCTTGTACTTTTCCGACTCTAGTTGCCTATAAAAGCGTGGTGATATAGTTTCACACCTGCAGCAGCATCTATAGGATCATCATCCTCAGCATATATACTGGCAACAAGAATTACACTTGGGTACACGGTCGACATGGCAATGGCGATGCCTACTAACAAGGTAATCTTGGTCGTTTTCCTGGCAATCGTGGCGACGACGGCGATGGTGTCGCCGGTCGCCGGGATCTCAGGGACTGCAACTTTCTACACGCCTCCTTACACTCGTACGTATATATAATATATATATGCATGATAGTGCTATAGCTTGCTTCTCAGCAGCATTCTTATATATATATTAATTAACGAATGTGTCGATCGTTGCTGCGTGGATGTAATGCAATTGCAGCATCGGCGTGCACCGGGAACGCGGATGAGGGGACGATGATCGCGGCGGCGAGCGAGGTCTTCTGGAACGACGGGGCGGCCTGCGGCGACCGGTACGTGGTCAAGTGCACCGGCGCCACCAACCAGGGCGTGCCGCACCCGTGCACCGGCCGGAGCGTCACCGTCAAGATCGTCGACCTCTGCCCGGAGGCGGGGTGCCGCGCCACCATAGACCTCTCGCAGGAGGCCTTCGCCGTCATCGCCGACCCTGACGCCGGCAAGATAGACATCGAATATCGCAAGTACGTCCGTCCCTCGTCGCGTGTATATACGACTCCCTGTTTTCAGCATATTTTGTTGATAACTTACATGTCCATTGCCCATTATCGATCTGTTTCCTAATCTGTGCTTAATTTCGAACACTGCATGCAGGGTCTAATATTACTCCGTAAGCTGCGTGACGGCTGATGGACACGGCATCAGCAAGTGCTAATTATTGCATCTTCAGAAGTTACTAGGGCTCGAAACAATCTATATATACTGCACGTACGCTCCAAAGTCCAATCAGTAGCAATAACGAATGGAAGCGTAAAGGAAAATTTAAATTTATTTACAGTAGTATAAGGTAGGAGTAGATACATTATGCCACTGAGAGGTGATCAACCTGCATCTGCTTGCTGCTGGCATATGTTTTGTACTCTGTCTGTCAAGTTTGTTCTATTTAAAAAATAATACATGTGAGTTCTTACGTTTATGGCTTCAGTGCACCCAAGCCACTATATATGTTCACAACGGTTGTTGGCCATGTTGTAGGACCATACTTTTTTTTTAAGGAATCAGTGGTGAAAAAAAAACCCACCTGATCTTTTTTCATTGAATATAGGGGATAAAAAGTTTAAATGTGCACAAGCGGTGCAAAAGGGAGCTTTCAAAGCTCAATGCTCAAGCAAAAAATGGAATTACATTAAGGGATGTGATGAGGAGCCCGTACGGCTAGCTTTGGCCTTAATGCAAATCAAGCCAATTTGTTCTTTGAAGTGAAACAACCATGAAGTAGTAGAACAAAGCTTACCATAAAAAACTAAGATCATTCCTCGAATTCCAAATAGACCAGCACACTGCTATAACTATTTCCCTAAAGATTGCAGACCCAAAGTCCAACCTAGACTGAATAACCATGTCAAGAGGGGGTAGGCTGAGGTTCCAAGTAATGCCAATCAAATTCCAGCAAGCCTGACTAAAAGAGCACTCAAAGAATAGGTGTAAAACAGAGTATTGCAAATAACACAGGAATAGCTGGGTAAGAACATGTTTTTTTTTCTCCTTAGAAGATTTCTTGTATTGAGTTTGTCTTTCATAAGCAACCAAAAGAAAAAATTGTGTTTTCCTGGGTTTGAACCAGCCCACATCCATTTTAAAAAGAGGGGAGGCAACTTGGTGACCTTGCAACAACTTATATGCTTTCTTAGAGGAGAAAGAAGGAGAGTTCCACAGGTAGGTCCAACGATCAAAAACATCAGGGTCCCAATCAAAAGAATCTAAAAGAACCTGCAATTCATTGAGTTCAGTGAGTGCTTGAGCAGAGAGAGGAAGAAAGAAATGCGTTGATATCTTCAGTCTAAGAAAAAAGGAGATGGAGCATTTTCTTTTCTTTTTGACATAGGAGAAGAGTCTCGGGAACTTGTCCTTCAAACAGGAGTCACTCCACATATCTGACCAGAAAAGAGCAGCTGTTCCTGAAGAGGGGTGACAAATGGAGATATTTCTGAAATCTTGGCTTAGCTTTAAAATATCCTTCCACCAAAAAGAACCAGTTGGACTTCTAGCATGAGAAGGGTATTGGTGTTATGATAACTAGCAGCATTCCCCACGCGTTGTCGCTGGGATTTTTCTTAAAATAAATCTATTATACACGTAGAATTGTGCGTTGCCATGAAAATTTAGAGATGAAATAACAATATGAAGAAAAAAAAATACTAAAATGGTAGATTATTCAGTCATACTCTTCCTAAAAATATGAAGTTAAAAAGTCTAGCTACAAACACATGTGTGAAGAACGAATGAAAAAATGAAGGAAATGATTGATTGAATTGCCTTGTCTTGTGCACAATAGGCTGGCTGCCTGGCTTGCTCAATGTCTCTCTATTGTTTTGGTAACCTTCTCTTTCCTTTGTGAGGAGAAACAAAAGAAACCGAAAAGAGGGTACTGACCCATGTGCACCACTGGATTTCGGCGTTCTGGGACGGACTGCCTTTGGACTCCGTACATTTTGACAGATATCATATCCTACCAAAAATCCCTGATTCTTTGATATCTACTCGACCAATGCATTTAGCAGTAGTGATCTCCTACATCTGGTGGGGATGGGGGCTTCAGGCTTGTGCTTAGCGGACGACCGGCGGCATGCGTTTGGGCATCATCTTTGCAGCATTAATCCAGCCAGCCGGAGGGGCGGTTGCATGGTTGCGGCCCCAGCCAGGCGGCGATAAAGTTGTACATTCGCCCGCGAAAATCGGCCCGGTCCGTGGCCCGGCCTTTTGGCCCGGCCAGCGGCCCGCCCGCCCGACATGTGCGTGCCGCGGGCGGCCCGACCCGGTACGGACCGGGCCATGGGCCGTCGACGCAGCCCGCAACACGGCACCGGTCCCGGCGGTGACGGCCGGCCCAACGCTAGTTGCCGTGTATAAGCCGTGGCGCTCCCCTGTTCCTCCCCAACCGGCCGAACCCTAATCCATTTCGTCCCCAGCCGCACTTTTCGGTGACTCGTCTCGCTCTCCTCCCGTTCCCCACCGGACCTAACCCTAATCGGCGATCCGCGCCCCGTAGCGCCGGCTTCGCCTCTCCGTCGGATCGGTCACCTCGCCCGGCGATCCGGTGACCTCATCTTTTTTCTCCTTTTCTGCTTACTCTAGTCTCCTCTCCTTTCTCCTCTCTCTCCCTCTTGTTCTCTCCGTAAATCGGCCATGTGAGTACTCCTACTCTCCTCTCCTTCCTCCGTCCCAATCAAATCGACCCGTTCTCCACTCTCCGGCCGAACTTTGCAACTCCGGCACTGGGCTCGCCAAAGGTAAGTGGTCGGATCGACCATTTTCTCTCCCTCTTTCTTCCTCCATGTTGCTTCGCTTTCTCGATGGTCGGGTTCTTCTTTCTCTGTCCCCCTCCTTGCGGGTTTGTGCACGACGCCGCCTCTTCCTCCTCCGGTGGACATGGCCAGGCCGCCAAGAAAGGCGTTGAGGGCGCGGTGCGAGTGCGAGGCGGGGGTGGGTCATCCTTCGCCCATTTCGTCCGACCGTGGTGCCGGAGGTGCGTGGCGTGGTGTGTCATCCTCCTCGCCCGGCTCGTCCCGCCGTGGTGCCGCCCCGCAACGCCGGGGCTTGGATGCGCTTCATCGGCGTCCGCCACCGACGACGGCGAGGACACGTAATCGGCCGTTCGGACGACGATCCGAGGTAGAGGACGACAACGACCTCCGCGAGGATGCGGCCGCCTAGGGTGTCGATTCGATGCGATCATCGATGTCGATGCCGGTGATGATGATGACGATGTCGATGACACTAACACCACCGTAAGCGCTCGGTGTGTGGGACTACTTTCATGAGGTAAAAGAGAATAAGATTCGTGTTGGTGCTATCTCGTATGCACTTTGGATGCTAAGTACTCGCTAGATCCGCTAATGGCACCGGGTCATTTGAGGAGGCATATGCTAGCTTTGAATGCTAATGGTTTAGGTACTTGGAAATATGATTCTATGGTTGCTCATATTGAATCGTACGTTTGATTGCTAGGTTGGACCTTCCATTAGGCATAGGTGCTACCCAAGCTTGGATTGATTACATTAGGCGTGCTCACAACCCTCTCAGATAAGGAAGTTTGTAGGCGCACCACCCACTAGAGATATGGCTAAGTTGTTTGGTGAAGAACGTGACATGATTATGAATAAATTGTTGCCTGCTTTGCATCTTACATTTCTTTGACATCCGATATATGGTCCAGTAATGCTAAGGAGGACTACATTTACGTTGTTTGCCATTTTGTTAATACAGATTGGGAGCTTGAAAAAGGTGGTTGGTTTTAGATTGATTGATTGTAAGCACAATCGGGTGAAAACATTGCTGATAGTATCTCTATTGTTGTTGAGGAGTTTGGTTTGATTGATAAGGTGTTTGTTTGATACTTTAGACAATGCATCCGCTAACTCTAGAGCTTATGATATATTGGGCCCTGTTTTGTTTGGTTATCCGGGATCTTATCCTACACCTACTAGAGATGATCCTAGTCATGTTGATTACTTTCTTGTGCATCGAGGTGTGCTGTCATATCATAAATCTTATTGTGAAATCTGGTGCGAAAGTTTGTTCAAAATGGCTTAATGACATTAGAACTCTAGCTGTGAACTTTTTAAATTCTTCAAATCATAGGATTGCATTGTTTAAGAATTTCTGTATTGCTAAAGGTGTGACACCTAGGAAGTTTGGCCTGGACATGGAAGTTAGATGGAATTCTACTTTCCTGATGCTTAAGCACTTGATTCCTTACAAGGAAGTCTTTACTATTTTCATTAATTCCAATTATGGCTCGAAAGTTGTTGACTCCTCGTGCATTGGTATGTTGCTTGAACATATGTTTAAATTCTTGAAAGTTTTCTATGAGTCCACAAGTTATTCTTTCCGGTGTGTACTATCCCACCGCTCCACTTGTGTTACACCAAATGTTTGAAATTGCCGAGCATTTGCAAAAAGCTGAGAGCAATGAACATTTCGCACCAGCTTGCAAGGCTTATGAAGGCCAAATTTCTTAAGTATTGGGAGAAAATACCTTTGCTTTATTCATATGCAATGATTCTTGATCCTAAAGGTAAGATGAAAGGCTTTCACGAGCCTTAGAACTTCTTGGTAAGGCACTTAATACACGATTCTGATCTTTACTATGGTGATGTTAAAACCGAAATGACAAGGTTGTTTTGCAAGTATTAGGAGAAATATGGGAATGGGACAGGTACAGCTAGGGCTCAAAGGTCAATGCTTCCTCCATCCGTCCGCTAACAATGGATGGGGAAGGATCTTTGAGTCCTCATCCCAAACTCCATCTAGTACTACATCTCATTGTTAGTGAGCTTACGACTTACCCGACGATGATTCTCGTGTCATGGGCTGATCCTAACTTTGACATATTGCTTTGGTGGCGTGATCACAAGCAAACTTATCCCCGCTCTCGTCTATTCTAGCTCGAGATATCATGGTTGTCCCTGCTTCTACCGTGTCTTCGAGTCGTGTTTTTAGCTTGATGGTAGGATTCTTGAAGACCGCCGGGCGTCGCTTCTCTACCTGAGCATGTGGAGATGCTCACCGCATCAAGGATTTGACCAAGCAACAAGGAAGGAGCAGCATACAAATGGTGGACAAGGACTTGGAAGATCTGTTCAAGAACATGTACATTGGTGATCCTCCCGCTGAACAAGATGGCACGGTGTGGCGGCAAATGCACACCGGCAGCCGGCAATGGCAGAGGCTCCCATAGCACCGGTGGATAGAGTGCAATTGGAAGAAGGTAAGAATAAGATGTATGTTTGTTTGCCGATATAGTCGCTCACAATTTCAACTTGAATTTGAACTAACAAGTTTGTTTTACATTGCGACTTTGCGGTCTTTGGACTTTTGCTTACATTGCAAGTCTTAGAGCAATAGAGCAATCAACCCGGACTTTGTGATTTTGAGAGTATGCTTTTCTTTGTGACTTGTATGTTTTCCCGTTGGTGCCACCGAGTTGGCTATTGTAATAGGGCTAGCTGTTAACATGTTTGAAACATGAAACTTGAAACTTTGAATAAATTTTGAGTCGTGTCTTTGTATTCTTTTCCTTTCTAGGGTTTCTCCCACAAGGGTGGGTTTACCTAGAAAGGTTTTTAATGAGGCAGCATTGCACATAGCTCATTTTGAAAATTTGGATTGTCAACTTTGCTTTGAATCACAATTTACACTTGTGATCCGTGAAAACTTGATTTACACTTGTGAATCTGTCGACTTTGTTTTGCTTTGAATCACAATCTATACTTGTGAATTGTGATCCGTGAAAACTTGTGATCCGTGAAAAACAAAGTTATTCTTGGCGGCGGCTACGGGCGGCCCGAGATGCCGGGAGGCTCAACGGGAGGCACGCCCGGAAAATGGCCCGCGACCGTGCCATGGGCCGGCGCCCGCCCGTAGCACGGCGGTGGTGGCGGCCCGCCGCCCCGGGCCCGTAGTGGCCCGCATCGCGTGCCGTCTTTGGCCCGCCCGATCGGGCGACGGGCGCAAGACGCCCCCGTTGTACATCTATAGGCGGCAGGCTCCTAGGTGCCGAAGGGGTGTCGGTGGCGCCGCATCCATATTGCATAGAACCGGGAGGAGATTGCATAGAACGGGAAGCCGATGGGTGGGGGGTTCCAGACTCTTCTCCTACTAAAAATACTATTTATAGCCGCATCCAACAATTAGTATTGGCACATGTCATCACCGGCGAGTTGAAAGGACGGAATTGACGGTAGCATCTGCGCGGCAAATAGAGGAGATTGCGGGGTTTTTTTTTGTTGTGGGGGTATGTTGATGACATGGCGCAAAGGAGGTGCTAGAGAATTAGGCTAGTGGGGTTTGGCGCAAAGAGGTGCTATAGAATTAGGCTAGTGGGGTTCGTTCTTCTACGAGTAGTAGATTTTTTTTCCCACACGTTAACTAAATCCAATGAACCTCTGTTGTAGGAACATACTTGTTTCTGCTTGTAACCAATTGCTAGCAAATAAAAAATTAAAGATATGTCTGTTGTGCTACATGGTCTAGATTTGGTGAAGGACATCTAAGGATGGCCAGCTTGGACCGGCCGGTTCTATAGCCTCAAGGCCAATTTTAGGGCGATATAGATCGATCAAATATAGATCTACATAAAGGATTTTGTTATATGTCTGTCGACAGTTTTTAATTTTACATAATCTCTAATCTTTTTTGTTAAGGAATAGATTACCCATTTTTCCTTACCACACGGATCCACTAGAATGGGTTTTCTTTATTTTGACACCTAAAAATGCAAAAAATCAATTCTTAAAAATTGCAAGAATTGATTTATAATAAGCACTCTTATCAATATCAAAAATTAGTTTAGGTATTGTGTGGGTACCTAAAGGTACGTTCAACGTAGGCGCAGGGGTAGAAAGGCTGATCAAAATTTATTGTTGCAGCTACACATTTAATGAATAAAGATTTCATCGAAAACTTACAGCAGCTTGCCAAACAAACGCTAATAGAAAAAGAGTACAGGTATGACAGGCATAACATCCACGATTGGGTTGAAAATGGCATAAGGTAATTTGGCGAAGAAAAAAAGCTAGTCGGACAAAGAACAGAATTAAAAATATCAAAATTATAAACTAGTCTTATTTGGTCTGGTGGATAATATAGATCGATCAAATATCAAAATTATAAACTATCATTTAGAGGCATTTTGGATAAAACCATGAAAGTTAAAGATAAGATTTACTTTGTCATTACATTTGTATCAACACGCAAAAAAAAAAAAAAAAAAACTATAATTCAGAGGACGGATAATAATAATAATAATAAAGATTAAATAAATGCAGGCCTGTAACGCACACAGTCTGCATGGAAATCTGTCGTGCCGAACCTGAGCTCAGTCGTCGAACAATTTGATCTTCTTTGCCTCCGGTGTGCTGCTCTCCGCGTCCGCGCCATCGTCATCCTCTAGAGCAACGGCACCGGAGCCTCCACTCCTATCTTCCACATAGGTTTCGAAGAATTCACCCCTATCTCGCAGCCAGATTTGGAAGAACTTCATGATCTCCTGGTATTCTTGGGCGTCCTCTGACGCCAGGTCAAACACCTGACGCCCGAGGTCCTTCAACCCGTCGAGCCTCTCGGACTTGGCATCACCTCGCCGCTTCATCCTTCTCAGCACGCAGCCGGCCGGAATCGGCGACGTGTAAATGTGGCGGTGGCGAATCACACAGAAGATGTGCCGGCAGGGGAGGCCGTCGCGCTCCATCTTCCGGCAGCTGCACTTGAGGACATCATTGCCGGAGCTCTCGACGTCGAAGACCACGCCCGGGCGCTGCTTGAATCCCACGGCGTAGCGCACCAGCTCGCCGGACGCGGCATGCTGGCGGCCTCGCGTCTCAAAGAGGACGTCGAAGCTGCCCAGCATCCTGATCTCCTCGCGCAGGAGGTAGAAGTTGGCCGGCGTGAACATGCGCGCGGCGCGCTCCTCCAGGCCCCGGTGCTCAGTGGTGAGCGGCAGCCTGGACATGTCGGCCTGGTCGTCGAGCGCGGCGACGTCCCCGCGCAGGGCGTGGGTGCACGCGTCGGCGTGTCGCCACAGGTCGACCAGCGACATGCCCTCGTGGAGGCCCGTGTGCAGCGCCGTGGCGAGGCACTCGGTCCTCTGGTCGTTGGCCATGCCGAGGAAGAACTTGTCGTGGACGAAGGCGGCCGCCCACTTCTCCCTCTTGCCGTACATGGCGTCCAGCCAGCGCTGGTTCGCGGCTGTCCGGTGCTTCGCCATGAAGCGGTACCACCGGTCCTCGAACGCCGCAAGGGAGCACGCGTCGTCGCACATGAGGGCCCTGAACTCGGTCTGCGCCGCCGGCGAGCCGCGGAGGTGCTCCTCGATGGCCTGCTCCACGTGCCCCGAGCAGAAGCGGTGGTTGGAACCCGGGAGCACCGCCTTGACGGCTCCGGCCACCGCGTCGCTGTCGTCGGTGATCACGGACGCGGGCCCGTGTCCGTGGTTCGACTGCTTGAAGGCGCGCAGCAGCCAGACGAGGGAATCGAGGGAGTGGTCGGAGGTGACGCCGCAGCCGAGGACGATGGGCTTGCGGTGGTGGCTCAGCCCGACGAAGGGGACGAAATGCACGCCGTGCCTGTTCGTCCGGCACGTGGTGTCGAACACGACGACGTCGCCATAGCCGGTGATGATGTCGATGACGGAGTCGGTGTCGGCCCAGAAGAGGTTCTTCAGGCGTCCCTCGCCGTCCAGCTCGGACCGGTAGAAGTAGTCGCAGTCGTACTCGGTTTCCCTTTTCCTGCGGCAAAGCTCGAGAACAGCGTCCCATTCGCGCCGGTCGATCGGCGGCGGCGCCATGTACGTCGTCGTGCCTGCGCGGACCATGTGTATGAAAGAATTGCAAACAAGTTGTAGGTGGGTATTAGAGGAATGTAGCGCCGAGACAGGCGGAGGCAGAGGTTACCTCTCTGGACAGCGGCGCGGATCTCACCGAGGATGTGGAAGATGGCGGCGACGGTTTACTTGTACTTCCGGAGGAAGAGAGTGGGGAGAGGAGAAAATCAGTTCAGTCCTTCAGAAAAACTACCCTCGCGTCAATCGTGGGCACGATAACAAGAAAGAGATCTGCCGAGATGAACGCATCAGTTATTTACGTGGGTAGGATAACAAAATTCACGGGTGCCGGCAATGGAATCCAGGTTTCGCAAAAAAAAAAAAAAAAAAATCTCTTCAAATGACGCCCATATACACTGATTTTAATTTTACACCAACACTTTAATGCTTATGGGTCTCTGTTTCCCGCACGCCCCGCATCGTCCTCACGTAGGGCGACTTCGTCGCGGCGCCTCCCCTCCGCGTCGAGCCCCGCTCCCCCTCCGGCAGCCCGTAGCCGCCACGCACTCAACAATGCGCCTGCCGCCTCCTCCCGAAGCTCTCCCAACCTACCCCCCCGCGCTCCCCTTCCCCTCCACCCCACCCCTTCAACGGCGGCGGTCGCGCGACTCGGCGGCCTGGCCGGGTGGGGTCCGGGCGGATCCGACTCCTAGGCCTCGGATCTATCCTCCTCCCAGCCGTCCATGGAGCTTGGCTCCATGGAGGCGGGCACGGCTCTCGATTCAGGCCCCCTAGGGCCAGGATCCGTAGACTACGCGGTCGAACGGGTGGGGTGGGCCGCACCCGGCAACCCGGCCGACGGGCTACGCGCCCGCGGCGCGGCGCCGGTGTGGACTGGCGCTTCCTTGGCGGCGGCGAGGGCGATTGTCCTATCCCAGCGTGCGGATCCGGCGCCAGCCGCGCGCCGACGGGGTGGTGGGCGTGGCGCCTCTCCCGCCGCTGCTCCGGCCGATGGTTTGCCGATGGCCTTCCCCGGTGTTCCTTGATGAACAAGGGTGAAAACCTAGCCTGTGCTTTTGGCCATGGGCCAACGATGGTGGCGCTCTAGCGCTACTACCTTCTTGAAGGCGCCGTGTTACGTCCGTCATCCGGGTGGCCGGCCCGTGCGGTGAGGTCTCGCTTACGCCATGGTGGCCTGGGCGGATGACGGCTACCTCGGTACTCACCAACGCCGCCGCGTGACGTTGTTGGTTGAGTTCGTGTGTTGTTGCGCTTGCTCCGCCAGGGTGGCGGGGTGAATGGCGACAGTCGTCTCTTCACCTTGTGGGGCGCCGGCATGGGGCTGCCTTGCTTGTTGTTCGTCGTGTTGTGCCCAATTACGCTTATTTCTACTCTCCACTTGGCTCATCCAATTGGTGTTTGTCATGGCCGTAGCTATATTGGTTCTCCCCGCCCCGCGGTCCCGGTTCTTAGTGACTCGGAGGGTATCTTCTTGCTTGCCGCACCTCGCCCGTGGTTCCGCCTAAGTGACTTGGAGGTGCATCTTCATGTTCATGTTCACGCTCCTCGCCCGCGGTCCTAGCCCCCTCAGTGACTCGGAGGAGCACCTGGAATCCCCCGCTTATCTACGGCTGCGATCGCCACCGACTATCCTGGTGTTAAGTTTTCCTTTTGTATTGGGCTTGGCTTTGCCGGGGTTGTTAGGTGGAGGGTCTCTCGTCCCCGTGTTTCTTGCTTTCAGTATAAGTAGGTTAGCGTCTCGGTAACTAGTTGGTTATTGTTCTGTCTTGTTATCTTGTTTGAACTTTTTTTCTGCTTAATGAAAAAGCGTGCAACGTCGTGGTCTCAAAAACTTTAATGCTTATGTTTGGTTATGGACATTAATACACTATTTAATATTACTTTTTAAAAAAGTATGGTTATTAAATAATAGCATTTCTTTGGAATGGATAGGAGATGTTATTGAAACTTAAAAGTAACAATTATGTCCTAGACTAATATACCATAGTAGTTAAAAAAAAAAAAGGGGCTTTGGTGTTCTTCTACGCCTTTTCGATGCAAAATGGTGATTTTAACCTCATTTTTTTAACCTTTTTGTTTCTACTCTCACTTTTAAAGAATGAAAAGAGAGTCTACTCCTGGTCACTTAAGTACCTCTAACAGTGTTAGAATGGACAACTTACCCATCCATTTTTTTACCTTGCCTTTATTATGAGGTGCTTTTGCCCGTCCAGCACCCCCTCGCTGCCAACGCCCACCAGAGCACGATAAGGATGGCCAGCGCAACATGCAACATTGGTCCTCAATCTTCACCGGTCAAGGTCCTCGGTCTTCACCTCTTCAAAATACCGGGCAACAAAATACCAAGAGAGCTAGTGTAGCTTTTTTTTTTAGGGAACTTCCATTTTATTTATTCATGGAAGATTACTTGATTACACACGCCAAAAGGTGGCACCAAAAACCAGACATGCCTGCCTGTCTCTAAAAAAAAAAAATTCTAGCTATACAATGTGCATCTACATTCGATCTCCTATTCTCGTGTACAAAATTTACCACTAAAAATTCTTTTGCAAGAGAGCTAGTGTAGCTACCTCTAGCCTTCACCTTACAGTTACAGAACAAGCTAAATCTCTACGAGCCGACAATGTAATCTATCCATCTATCCATTACCACTATTTTCGTATACCTTTTTTTGATCGCACAGCCGACCACGTCGCCTCCATTACAGGCCCATTCGATTGCACATCCACGGCGCCTCCATTACAGGCCCATTCGATTGCGCATCCACGGCCCATATCCATAGCCCCCACGCCCCGCATCCGGACGCTCCAACTGCCCTCTCTCACCCTATCCTCTCCCTTCCACACTGTTCCCCACTGCGCTCCCCATGTTGCTCTCCCTCCCATCCACACGCACACGCCGTCCTCCCTCTAGCAGTGTGGCTCCGTGACCGAACAGCCCGCCAGCTCCACCGGGCGTCGGGAACGACGGGGCAGCGCGATCAGCCCCGCCGCCCGCCGCAGTGTGTGCGCCCGGCCTGTCCACCTCCTACCATGGCGCCCTGCGGGCGCCGCCCTCCGGCTGCCGCCGACGCTTCCAACTGTCCTCTACGGATGGCCAGCTCAGAGGAGCAACCCAACAATGCCGCCGCCGCCTTACTCTTAGCTGCCCCAGTATTCGTCGGATCCTTTGCCGGCAATAACGAGCACCCACCGCACCACCACGTGCCTTCTCCCCGTGCCAAACTTTTTTTCGAAAGCGAGCTTAGCTCGTACTTCATTAAGGGAAGATAGAAAGTTTACACGTCCTAGGCCCGCCCCATGTTGAGCTAACACAAGCGGCCTAGGAAAACACACATTTACATAAGTCACCGGCTCTAACGGTGGTGCTAGAAGTGTGTAACCCGGACAGAAACACAATTGGGCAACAGGTGGAAGCATGTGGAGCTCAGGAGGTAGAAAGGACGCTAAGAGGGCTGGATCCCCGAAATCCGCCATAGACCCAGGCATCAGCTTCATCACGGATGGCCTCGAGAAGCTGGAGTGGCGTCCGCGCAATGCTATCAAAGGTGTGTGCTGTTGCGCTCCTTCCCGAGCATCCGGGGAGATGAGAAGCACGAGGGAGTTGAACGCCCTCCTCAGCTGACCCGGCGCGAGGGAGCGTGCTGAGCCACCAGTTAACGAGGGTAGAGTCGTCGGAGGGGCATAGCTGTAGAAGTCCGACCGGAGAACAAGAGGGACCACACCTGGCGGGAGTAGACGCAGGAGGCTAGCAGGTGGTCGATTGACTCATCCTCCTGGGAGCACAGGACGCAAGACGCGGAAGGCTGTAGTCCGTGCCGCCAACGTCGTTCCGCCGTCCATGGCTTGCCATGCAGGGCCAGCCAACAGAAGAACTTCACCTTGGGAGGGGCGGAGGCCTTCCAAATCTCGGTAGCCCCGGCGATCGGTGTCCTCCCAGCGAAGAACAACCGGTAGGCGGAGGCACTGGTGTAGGTCCCGCTCGCTGACCACCTCCAGACGAAGCGGTCTGGAACGTCCGGCTGTAGATGAACGTGCTGCAACAGGTCATGCAGCCGCATGAAGTCATCGATGACGGCGGCCGTGGGAGCCCCCGTGACGTCGCGAGTCCACTGGTCGTCGAGGAGGGCATCCCGCACCGTGCGTCGACGCCGCCGGCTGCCCACCGCCTGAAAGAGGCTCGGCGCAAAGTCACAGATAGCTCGCTCAGGTAGCCAAACGTCCGTCCAGAATAGCGCGCATGCGCCATCGCCTAGGACGATCGAGACAGATGCACGGAAATTCTCCTGTGCCAAACTGAGCACCCGAATCCTAATTTGAGCTACCTCTCTATTCGGATTTGATCTAATCAGAGGTATAAGAGCATGTGTATGCATGAGTTTTTATTTTTGATCTGATCTAACCACCGGTGTATTTTACTTGGATGCAGGTCTGCGAGTTCTTTTTTCTCCAATGAGTTAATTCTGTCATTTATACACTTTATTTATGAACCTCAGCAGCCAAGGGATCAGTAGTGGTGGTGTTTACTCAGCTAGCGCGACAGTACCTAGCACTGTCGTCCTGCTACGTATATACTCATGTCCTCAAGGTATTCACAGATGTAGGTTGTACATATTTTTAACTGATTGCCTGATTTGGGTATGTCTGAATATGTTTATGTCTTTGTGTTCTCATGTTCCTCGATTATTATTTCTTAGCACGACTGATCTGCTCATGTTTCGGGTATTAGTAATAATCAATTATTAGATGATTGAATTTTCCCTTTTTTTTTTTTTGGCTAAAGTCCTTTCAGGTTCTTCGCCTGCAATTTGCCTACACACTGAACATGTCAAATTGCTTATATCGGCGTAGTATCAGCTTTTCATATGCCTATTAGTGCTAGAGTACCTGACTCTCGAGTAAGACAACGATTGCCATCTCTAGTTAAAGGACCCATATCATCGTCCAGGTCCATTATGCTTCCGTACAAAAAAATCTTGATGTCATTGCCTTGGTAGAGAATGTATAAATTTTAATTTCCTAACTAGTAGAAAAGCGCGCACTTGTGCGCTGGACTTGAAATAGGTATTGTTTGTTACACACTAAATAAATAGGTATTGTTTGTTACACACTAAATATGAAACAGTGGAGGATAGAAAGTGTAAATACATTAGTTGCAAAATGTACATAGTCTGACGCAGGGTAATTGATGACAATAGAGGGCACGCGACAAGCACGATAACAAAGTGTATGTCACAAATATAAGGTGGTACATGTGGTGTGCAGGTCGAAACATTATAGATGGTAAATCATAGTTGTGCACGTTGGGCCGATATCTTGGAAGGGTTGCACATCATAAGCTTGGTGGGCAGTCTCTTTTCCAAAACTCACGGTCAGACTCCCATGTTTTGCAACACAGACTCGATTATAGTTGAATATAAAATAGATGAACAGATTCATCTCCATGGCAAGTCCTCCAATAAAAAGGTCTGAAAAAAATAATGTACCGACAAGAGTTTGTTCAGTTGTGAAACAATGTAAGGTCCGCCAGAGAAACTATCAAGCAACCTGGATGAATTGATATGGATGGCAAATAATTTGGGTAGCTAATTTGGAAGATAACGTAAGCAAACATTATTAAATGTAGAAGAAAGGTAAATGTTGTGTGCATTGATGAAATCAGAGTCTGTTCATTTGTCTAGGAAAATAGAATTAAATGTACCTTGATCTATCAAAACGATCTACAGGAAATATAGGCTTTAAAATAACTGTACATGATGGTGAACTTTGAAACTCTATTTTCAAGCTTAAGTTTGGACACCATGAAGGCAAGCAACAATCAAGTCGAATGGTTAATAATAAATATTGGGAACACCATTTCTTTTGTTTCACTCTCTGCCCTTAGCGCAATGATGAGTAAAACAAAGTGAGGTCAGTGACCATGTGTGTGCACAGCACCTTACCTGTCTCCATTTTTTGGATGTATGGCTATGGGAGCCTAGTAATAACCAAGCTGAATCAGAAGACCCAGTGAACCTGCAGCACAAGAAAGTGTCCAAAGCCACAGTAAGAAGCAGGAAAAATCTTTCTTCCAACATCAGTTGGTAAAAATGGTACCAAAAAGGTCGGTTAAAAATGGTACCAAAAATGGAACACAGGAGTCGATATATAACCGTCTAGAACTTTCCAAAATAAAGAATCCTCCACAGGTGTCCTATATCTGTCCAGAACTTTGAAAAGGAGGAATGTGGCTATGTATATCACAGAGGTCACATGAAAGGTAATGTCTCAAAAGGATAACATGGCTAAATAAATTCAAGAATTATGGATAACTGCATGAAGAGAAAATACTTTTCGCAGCTGTAAGCTGAAATAGTTGTTCACATTTACGCTCCAGCACAAACCTAGATGACGACCTTGCTATACCCATATATTCGACACTAAATAAGGAGAAACTAATATGTTGGATCAGATGGTGATATATTAACCATATGTACTGTAGAAAACCTGAAGACTCCTTTGGCAAAAGTAAATTCCATTAATGGTTTGGATTGATTAAGGCAGAAGAAATCAAAGCAAAAGAGATGCCTCAGCCATTATTCTAAGGCCCCTGCCTAGAGGAGCCTACATGATTCAGAGATATACAGCCTTAAAGTCTGCTGTGACAATGATGATAATTTTGGAATTCTAACTCAGGTTCAGACCAACTTGTGATACAATTTAAATAGTGGTTCCATATTCTCTATTCCTGACATGTTGTCATTCTGAATAGATACATAATACAAAAATAATGTAAAAATCGGACTTACTATGGCCAGGATCCATTGGAGACAAAAAATCTGTAATCAACACCAAATCTGTACAGAGTGTACATTAGCATTGCATACAAATAGTAGGACATATATGATATATCCAACTTCATTGGTTGAAAAGGAGTCACGGTTTTAGGCTCAATAGATGAGGAAATAAAGAATTCATCTCAATTCTGACATTGGTCAGACTAATGATGCCTGCCTGAGCTTGTTATGAACAGAAAAAGGTTGATGCCTAATGATGAAATAGCTACAGCATCCAATAGTTAATGGACCAAATAAGGCCATTATCAACTTTAGAAATCTGTAACAGCCTTCCTTGTCTCTGCAGGAGCAGACCAGCACTGTTTGTTCCTGCTTGAGTCGAGGCTGTGAAAGATTGGATCATCTGAGATATATAACACAGTGCATGAACAATGTAGCATTGATATATCAGCGTTGTCACCCAGCTTTAAAGAATGAAACCAATGGATACTTCCTCGATTTTATTTAAGCTTGAGGTCACCTGGTGACCAACCAAAAAATGGATGAGAAGGCTGTACATAGATCGCTGTTTTGTGAACAACAACATCAACTGGAAGTTATGCAAAGTCCATTATCCATGGAGCTGTTTTCACCACATTGAAGGCGAGATTAGAACCGATATCAGCACACAACATGGGAACTCATTGAAGTACTAAGTTTGGTAAAATTAAGAATTAAGAATGGACCTTTGGTTTTAAAACTGAATGCCGACACCAAAATATGGGTTGAACATAACAGCAAGATGGTCATAAAGCAAGCAAAGAATATTTAATTTTGAAGATTATATCCACAGCGCTGCTGCGACCACATCCAGATTGATGCGAGAACTAATTTATGATGCGGTATACACAAACCTCAACCAATGATGGTACAACAAATGTAATGGAACCATCATCCTGCCGACCATCCTGTAGGTAGGTAGCGCTCAATCATTAAATATGCTTCATGTCTATATACTAACTGCAGGTATGCGACATAAGTATATATGTGGATTGCACAAATAATATAACACGAAACTATATTCTATAGCAGACGAACACCTATTACCAGAGGTAACTGCAATTGAAGCCTAGGAACACTGTGTAACCATTACAAAAGAAAGCGACGTGATTTTCAATTGGGTCAACTACGAATTATCAACACTAAGTATAACCCAAAAAAAAAAATCAAATTCATATAATAGGAGACGGATAATTCCTGTGCATACCAACATGTTACTTTTAAAAGGCTTTAAACCTTTTTGCCGCACCAATGATAAACATAAGAAATTTTTTCAATGAAGAAAGGATTCTTAGGGGGGGCTCAGTAATATGTTAATCATCACTTGTTTGTCAACTCGGATTCTTAGGGGCTCAGTAACATGTTAATCATCAAATGGTGGAGAGGGAGGGATTCGACGAAGCAAGCACAAAATCAGACACGAAAACCAGCGCTGAACCCTAACCCTAACGTTAACAGCAACCCTAGGGCGAATCTTGAGCGTCACCTGCGAGGAGAGGAGGCATGGAGACGGAGAGAAGGCCAGGAGAGGGGCCGTCAGCGCCGCCGCCGCCGCGACCGCTGCCGTCGCGCGGACCACCCGCCCGCAACGGCGCCGTGGCGCGCCGCCCGCCAGGGGAGGAGGGCCGCCAGTGCCGGGGCTGGCGCCGCGCCGCCGCGGCCGCACGCCCTCCAGGCGGCATGGGAGAGGGAGCGGGAGAGGAGAAAGCGTGGGCGCCGCCGCCGTGCACGAGGAGAGGCCGAGGGAGAGAGGGAGCATAGCCCGTGACATTGAGTCACTGACGTGTGGGACCCACGTCTTTCGGGCCCACGTGGGTCCCACATGTCAGTGACTCAATGTCACGGGGCTAGGTCACTGAATCTGCTTCCGGCGTGGAGACAGGAGAGGAAGTTTCTTTTTTTTTTTTTTTTTTTTTTTTTTTAGGAGGAGTCGACCGCACGCCAGTGGGCAACATGTGGCGGAGGGAGTTCCAGTCACTGTAGCTACTGTAGAATTGCTGAGCTGGCATGCCTCCCGTGCCCGATAATGCCTCCCGATTGATGATGGGTTTTAATGCAACCATTCTGACTCATGAGATTGGGGCATCCAAAGTACCTAATTATCTTCTATGCATGTCCATGACTTGAGTTCTTTTCGTTAATTTGCATTCAATTCCTTTTGACGGCACCTCAAGAGAAAGGATCCATATCATCATCAAGGTTCATTGTGCTTCAGTATACAAAATGCTCTTCATCTCATTGCCTCGGTACAAACTGTACAGTTTGAAGCTATAAAAACTTTGCATTTGACCTGCAATGATGCCTTCAATGTTATGTCTATCACTTCAATAATGCTTTGTACTAATCACCTGACGACCACTGATACGCACCACCTCCTCTTTTTATTCATGATAATTATATGTTCCTGCTAATTGAAACAAACAAAGCTTAGATTGCCTACCTAAATAGTGTCACAACAACATTTTACAGTTGCTGGCACCACAAGTCCATCAACCCTCTACTCTCACTGAAAGGAGTGCTTTATTACAGTTTACAGAACCTTCCTGTTTAATTCTTCTTCATTCTATGCAATATCAACTCCGAAACAAGACATGAGTCTCATAGTCACTCAGTTAACTCACTCTATCTGTTTAACACTATGATGCCTTTCCTTTTTTTTTCCCCCAGATTTTCTACAACCAAGGAGTAGTAATGACCATCTGTTGAATATGATCATAGTGTGCTTCGAATTCTGAAGCTTCATCTGCTTTAAATACAAAGAATAAGGCTTAGGTTGGAGTACACACACATAAAAAGAAAAAAAAAATCCTAGCTAGACAGCCTCGCTGTATGCATGTCGTTGATATGGAAGCTCTCGGACCAGGCGAACCAAAAGAACTAGCGGTTGATGCCGGTGTGGGTGGCCAGAGCCCATAGCAGCGTGATGAACTCGCCACCCTGCGCCAATGCCTCCGCGTGGCCCCCTATGTTACCAGAGGGCGCGATGTACACGAGCAGCTCGGTCCACAGCTCCGCTAGCAGCTGCCACCCGGCCGCCACAT
Source organism: Hyparrhenia diplandra (assembly GCA_015847255.1). Lineage (NCBI taxonomy): Eukaryota > Viridiplantae > Streptophyta > Magnoliopsida > Poales > Poaceae > Hyparrhenia > Hyparrhenia diplandra. The sequence goes on along the minus strand of JADLZK010006298.1, from coordinate 118,336 downwards.
TGGCACCTTCGAAGCCACACTCCTCCAGCAGCTGCCTCCCCAGATCAGCACCCATGGTCGCCGCCGCGTCGGGGTCTGACCCGTCGTCGATGCCCATGCCCATGACCCGCTGCAGCCTGGTGCCCTCCGATGCGCTCCTGCACCCCTTCCTGCGTAGGGCGCCGTGGAGGTCGCGGGTTGCGGCCTTGTAGACGCGCTTCGAACCCTCCAGGTCCTCCGGTAGGAGCTCAGGCGCACAGGCCACCAGGTAGGCGCAGTATCTGGACAGTGTCGCCGCAACCGTCTGTTCCGTGCTCTTCCCACTCCCAGCCGGCGCCGCCTTAGCTGAAGCTGAGTCCTTCATCTCGAAGAGGCAGGTCGCGATGTGCCAGACGAGGATGACCTCGGTGACACTCCTGCTGTCGCAAGCCCACAGGAGCTGCTGGTAGCCACGGCGGTGCAGCACGGCCACCCCATTGCTGAGGGGCTCGCCACCGCCAGCCTTTGCCGTTAGGGGAGGCGAACACCGCGTGCTTCACCTCCCGGCACGGGCACCGACGGCATCCCGAGGAACCGGTGCTGCAGCAGCTTGGAGGCGATCGCCCACGACGTGTGCCGGCGGAGGTCGAGGATGCACGCCTGGTTGAACCGCATGCCCTTGCGCGTCCGGCCGGCACGTTTCACCCACAGCAGTGCGCAGAAGGCTCTCTGCACCCACCGTGAGGACTGCCACCTGGGCCTGCGTGCGTACTCGCACAGCAGGGACACCAGGAGCCAGTCGGAGAGCATGTACACCACGAACTCCCACGCCTCCATGACAAGGAAGGTGAGGAAGAGCAGGAGGCTCACCAGGATGTTGAAGGACGAGAACAGGTCGATGGTGGTCTGGAGCACCTTGCGGCCGAGGCACTTGAAGAGGACAATCGCCCGGCGAGACAGCGTGGCGACGTCTCGGGCGAGGCAGCCGATGACGGGTAGCAGGTCGCCGTTGCCGGTGATGACGAGGGCAATGATGGCCTGGTTCACCACAATGAGGAACACGAAGAAGTAGTTGCCAACAAGGAACCATGGGCTGCAGAGCACCACGGGGACCACTGAGTGGTAGTAATCCATGACGAAATTGAGCTCCAGCTCAATCACGTGGAAGGCCCTCTCCGCAAGCTGCTTGCTGCTGTCGCCATCATCTCTATCATCGCCATTGATGGTGCTATCAACTCCTTCGCCGTCGCCACCAGCAGCACCACCACCATCGTTGTTGCTGATGAGGCCATGGAAGATGAGGTCGCGGTTCTTCATCACCACTTCCTCCTCCACTTGAAAGTTGTGGAACCTTGCGCGCAGCAGCTTAAAGAGCGCGAAGGCGAGGCAGAGATCCTTCAGTCTCGGGTGGTCAGTTAGCAGGCGGTCGGCCGGCTTGCCATCACCGCCTTCCGCCAGCTCCCAAATGTCCCCGACGGTGACGAGGTCTTTCTTGTCGTCCAACTCTTGCAGCTTCACTCGGTATCCTTCGGGACCTGCTTGCCTCTTGAGCCTCTCCTCCCCCCCATGACTGGGTACCAGCACTTCCTCAGAAGCATTGTGCCGGTCTGCTGCTCGCTTGATCTGAGCCCCTCATCCTCCGTCATCTGAGCGACGTAACCCACGACAAGGTGTGCGTTCTTGCCAACGGCAAAAGAACGCTTGGCAAAACTCCACGGCGGCGACCCGCTGGGCCGCCTTGATGAGGGTGAGCACCCAGAGGATGATGAACCCCGGCTCCAGCATCCCGTGCACATACGAGTAGATTAGGTAGCCGATCCACGCGATGCGGACGATCTGGTCGATGGCATCCCAGAGCGTCTGCTGGTGGTGGACTGTGCGCAGCGGGGACGAGCCCATGGAAGTGAGGATGGCATCCAGCTTCTTGCGCAGGAGCTCCACGCTGAGCATCCACACAAGGATGACCTGGGCACGGAACGGCAGTTCCGGCCGTTCTGGCTCTCCGGCTCTTAGGCTGCGGTCGTGCTTGGCGGTGGCGGCCTCTTCCTTGGCCTGGGAGAACATGTAGGACATGAGGGGGAGGAAGAGGGAGAAGGACGCATAGAGGAAGACGCGGACGGTGGGGTTGAGGGCGGCGCGGCCGGAGAGGCGGCCCAGGAGGCTGAGGCCGACGAGGATGATGCCGAGCACGAACATGACGGCCGCCGCGAGGACGGCGAGGAAGACGGCGGCCCCCGAGTCTGGGCCTTTGTAGTACTGCACCACAAACCATTGCTGGGAATAGACGCTGTGGCAGAAGTTGTACGTTGTCGAGTTGATCGAGTAGATGTCATTGCAGCCCATCCTTTGTGTTTATTGAGAACAAACTACATCCTATCCTATATACATAGATGGCATGCCTGCATAGATAGCGGATGTGATCCCATGCGTGCAGTGGCTTTGCTCCAGGTCCAAGCAAGATGACAAGATGCCCGCGAGAGCGCGATACGTGCTCCATGGATCTTGGGCTTTCCGTGCGTGCTTAATTTGTCTTTGCAGTTCCTCTTCTGGACAGCGAAGAATGGGATCCTTTCGCTCTTTTTTCACTTTATAATAATAGGGGTGTGTCTACCGGAGCCAGATCACTCGATTATCACCAAAAAAAAAAAAAAAAAAACAAGTGAACCCTGCCCATATTGTCACTCGAGTGGCCAAAAACAGATTGATCACTCGATTCTACAACAAAGCCAAATTCGAGTCATCCAAAATGTCAAACTCACTTGAACTTGATTGCTAAAACAAATAGATGTTCACATAAAAATGGGTCTCTCTACTCGATACTGGGGGTGATCCCCGGCCTATCATCAATCGAGTGACCGAGACGTACACTCGATTTTCAATAAAATACTAACGGAGCCGCCGGGCTTTCCCGTGGCCGCGGCTCTCACGGAAAGGCCCTTTCCCCCCACATGGGAAAGGATTTCTCGTGAGTTACTCACGCTAAGACATCACGGAAAGAGAACTTCGGAAAGAGCCTTTCCGTGAACTGCATATGGGGCTCACGGCTTAGTCTTTCCCGTGTACCCCACGACTCACAGGGGAAAGACACTAACGCTGGGGGGGGATGCGTTTAGGGTGACGGCGTGAGCCCCTTTCCCGTGAGCCATCCCGTTAAGGCTCACGGGAAAGGTAAAACCTAAACGGTGTTTTGCCATCCTTTCCCGTGAGCCCCTACCGGCGTGGCTCACGGAAAGACTCCCTCTTTACCGCGTGAGCATAGGGCCCGCTCCACGGCAAAGTTATGGTTGATTTTCCGTGAGCCACAAGTTCAGGTACACAAGTTCATCACCTAAATCATCACAACTTCACTGCCAACCCGGCCAGCCGCCTTGTTGCTCCGCAGCTCGTATATTCAGTAATTGAACACTGAGTGAGAGTTTGAACCGATCAAGAAGACATGAAAATTTCGCAGAGGAGTGCAACTTCTAGTCAAAGTAATTCTTTGCATTGTACAGAATGTAGAATTAACCATTCCTAAGCATCAGTAACAACTTTTTATATAGATATGCGGCTAGTGTTCTGACAGAATCTAGGAAGTGGAAATTTCACAGCATAGAAAAGTGAGACCATAAAATATGAGCGTTCAAAACTTACAGATGCTTTTAGTCGTTTTATGACGTCCTCAACAGTCTCAGCAGAGAAACATTTGTTGATGATTGGAAGCCTATTATATCTGCAAAGATTTATAAGCCCCCTGTGTCAAGTGCCCCACTTGTCGGAGCCTACCCTGACTTATGAGGAAGAAAACGTACTTAAGGAAGATGCCAACGACTGAGCTACCGACAGTGGATCCCATCTGTCAGCGTGTTGTTTGTTTCGAAATTAAAATTTCAAACAGGTATAGTGTGCTCATATGCAGTGGCGGAGCTAACGAGAAAATTAAAAGGGGGCCAAACAAATATTCATCGGTTTAAGAATTTTGCAATTCCTACAATTTTTCATTTTCCTTACAAACATAATTTAGCTTGCCTTGATTGTAGTTGTACTAATTAATTATGCAATAGAAATACACAAAAAAACAAATAGCTAGTTTTCTTGTAGTAAGAAAAAAAAAGTGTCTTTCTATAGTTTTTCCCTTGTTTTCATACAAGAATTTGGTCGCATAAAAAAATCTACTATACAGTTTTTGTGAGATAAGAAATTGAATAGGAAATAGTTTTTTAAGCGAGAACTAGTTTGCTAATTCTATTTGCTTAGGACCAAGATTTTTTTAAAAACTAGGACCAAGAAATTGATACTACATGGTCTTAATTTTTTCTTTTTGTTGGGGTGCACTACTACGATTGATTTTGGGAGGTGTTCGGTTTTGATTTTTAGCGGGGCGGGCATTTCAAAACCGCCACGGAAAATAGGTGGCCTCGCAGCCCCGCCGGGGGAAAAACCGCCACGGTTAATCGATTAACCGTGGCGGGCATTGTAAAAATAACCGCCACGGTTAATCCTTATTAACCGTGGTGGGCATTGTTAAATAACCGCCACGCGATTAATCGATTAACCGTGGCGTTTTATAAATAACCCGCCACGGAAAATGCGTGGCGAAAATATATATACCAACACTTCACTTCTCTCCCGTCCCGCTCCTCACCCCACTCCTTCGACCCAGCGGCGACGGGAGACGACGACAGCGACGGGCGCGCGCTGGGTCGCTTGGCGGTGCGGTGCGGGGACGCGGAAGCGGCGGTGGGCTCAGCGGGACAGCGAAGCGGCGCGGCGCGCACGAGGAGCGGAGGAGCGCGACGAGCGAGGCGGCGCGGCGGTGGCTCGCTCAGGATCCTGTGGAGGCGGCGCGAGCTCGTGGCGGATCCAAATGACTTCTACATCGAGCTCGCGGCGGATCCAAATGACCTCTCCATCGACACCAAATACGCTGGCGGCGGCGGCGATCCGGCCGGCACCTTGAGCTCGTCCCACCTCTAGATCCGCCGCCCCTCCCTCCGTGATCCGCCCGGCCGGGAGGCGATCCGCCACGCAAGCGGCCAGCGACACCCAAAACGCCCGGCGGGCGCGCCACATGTGACGGGGGCGGCGTCCCTAGAGTTAGGTTTGGGCCCCTACAACCCGTTAGGGTTAGGTTTGGGCTTTTTTTTTTTTATTTTTTTATTTTATTTACTATGGCGGGCAAATAAAGAAGACCGCCACGGTTAATCTATTTTTCGTGGGCGGGCGGGAAACCGCCACGGTTAATCGTGACCCTAGCTCCATGGCGGTTTCAATGCCCGCCACGAAAAAAAAAAACCCGTCACGGAAGTTTAATCCTCAGACTAGTGGTGGCCGTGGCCCCCGCCAGCCACCCCCGCCACTGCTCATATGTAGTCCAAATAAGATGATTCTTGTTTCTATTTTTTATATAAAAATCATCTTCTATCTTAAAGATCCATTTTCATCATGTTAATTGCGTACAGTTTTCTACTTTCCTATCCACTCATTTGTGGTCATTATTCATGGTCTGCTTCACTAATTTGTACCTCTCGAAACAAATGTATTTTGGCAATGAATTTTTGTGTAAGCGTAGAAATTATGAATATCCATCTATTGTATTTTCTAATGAAATTTTAAGAAGGCTGAAGAGAGGGAAATGAAAAAGGCGGGAGAGAGAGAGAGAGAGAGCAGGACGTAAAAATGACACTTTATTTGACAAAAAATTTTAATCCGAGTGTCATGTAGTATTTTTTAGACCGAGCCAAGATTTGAGTTGAAGTTCGATCTGGGCCAGATTTGAGTTCAAGTTTGGAGCCCAATAGTCCGTTGTTGCCAAGAAGGCCTGTGCACACCTCCATAGCCTTGGGTTTGTCGCTTTGGGCCTTGAAGACAATCGATAGCATTTATTTGGACCTGGGCTGATTCGGTTCATGGGGGCTAGTGCAAGGTGGTCTGGATCAATATGTGCAAACCCAAGAAACTTGGGAGACTTGGTGTCCATGACTTGAAGAGGGCTGGAGTTGCGCCACGTACAAGATAGGTGTGAAAGGACCGCTTGGAAGGGAGGCGACCCTCGACGTCCGAACGACACTCCCTCCATCTTTTCCAGGCGGCGGCAGAATTCTCGTTGGGAAATGGCCAATCAATGTTCTTCTGGATTGACCCATGGCTGCAATGTCGCAGCATCCAGACCTTTGCGCCAACAATTGCCAAGGGTGTGAGTGCAATAAAGAGCTGGACAAGGTTAGCTGAAGCTCTGGAACATGATACTTGGATCTCACACACGAGGGCATGTTTGGATGGAGCCCTGGGCTAAAATGCCCGGACTGGTACCTGCCTGTATTCTTCCCCGGGGTTCGTTTGGTTGGGACCCCTCAAGAATTTGCTGCTATGAGCCGCCTCAGTGACACACTTGCACTCGGGAGCCAGGCGTAGGGAATTTGGTCGCCTGGGTCCTCTCCGACTTGCCTGGGCCTTAATAACTCCACCTAATCCACTTTTCCCTTTTCTCCAGAACTCTCTCTCCTTTCTCCTCAAGCTCTCTCTGTTTATCATTTGCGCTCATCCAAGGAAAAGGTGAAAAAGAATCATGGCTAGATTTTTGGATCCAGGTTTCTATTCTTTTTTTTCTCTCTGTATAATTAGCCTTCTACAGACTACATACAATTTCTTTTATTATTATTATTAATTACAACGACCGCTAGTATTATTTGTCTCCATGTTTAATGAATGAAAATGGAATATGCTTCATTTTGCGTCTCATACTTACTGGATTTATAAAACATTTGCAATATTTGTTGCTACTATAATATTTTCTATAAATGTTTTTGTACCGCACGTTCAGAAGGTATAAACACAGGCAGCTCCTCAACCAAACGCTGCCCCATCCCTTTCATCCACTCAGGCATATCTCCAGGACTGCAACCAAACGAGGACATGAAAAACACACTTGCCTGGTCAGGCAATCTTGCTATCGGTTACAGGCAAGTCACAGGCAGCTGAAATGCCCAGGCAACTCATCCAGGGTTGCATCCAAACATGCCCTGGCGTGATCACTTTGGTAATGTTAGTATAGTTTGCGAGACTCTGTGACCTTTTAGACACGGCTCACCTTTCAGACCAGCCGGACACCATCTCCTGGAAATTAATTCAGCACGGACCGCAAGTACTCAACTGCCTCAGCTTATGGAGTGATGTTCATTGGCTCCACCCTACTGCCCAGCGTTAAGGACGTCCGCAATGGTAATAGCTAGTGCTAAATACGTAATCGACTAACGTGCAGGTGACCGATAACAACAAAGACTATTTTATATTATTGACCCACATACTCCTGTCAAATATTCTTGGGCTATGTGAAATAGTCTAGCTATTTGTATGTAACAAGTGGATGTTGGACAGCGGACCGCAGTTCAGGCTTGGGTGCAGGATTCAAACTTGTTTGTTTTATGCGACCAGAAGCCGGAGACGATGGATCACATTTTGCTCGGTTGTGCCTTCAGCCGTGAGGTCTGGCATATGTGCTTAGTGAGATTGAGATTGCACCATGGCATCGTTATCCAACAAGGTGAACCTATACACTTGTGGCTGGCAAATAGGAAGAGGATCCCAAAGTTGATTCGTCGATGTCTCGATTCTCTCTTCCTGCTTGTTGGTTGGAGACTGTGGAAGGAACAAAATTCGCAGACTTTCAATGGGATCACAAAATCAGCAGGGGAGGTGGCGAACTACTTTCAGGAGGAAGGCGCCGCTTGGTGTGGGTTGGGTTCAGGCAGCTGGTTTGATGTGCTAGGTATTTGAGTCGCACCTTTATTGTTCCAATGTAATTGCTTCTTGTGGATCCAGTAGTCGTTAGGTTCGGGCGTGTAACCTGGGTTACCCCGTCCGTCTTTTGTGCTTGTGTTTTGAAATTGAAATTCTATCCGCTTAATGAAAAATGCTCCTAGGCGTGATCTAAAATAAAGAATCGGTGATGGCTAGGAAGTACAAGTTGAGGAACAACACCGATTACCATAGCACCAGTGCCTTCACCATCTTCTCAGACGCCGGTGGCGCCAGCGTGGCCTGCAGTCGAAGAGAGAGGCAATCAGGGCTTAGAATTTGTATGGACGGCAGCCATCCATTTGAGTATACTGTAAAGGTCTGAAAGGCTAAATCTGTAATTGTTCTTATATAAAATCATTCCATTAAGCACCTGAATTTCAGGGAGTATACTGTTGCCAAAAACCGAGGCGAAGATGGAGATAGAGAGGAACGCGTTGAAGGTCCTCTTGGACCTGGACGAGCTCAACAAGTAATCCTTCACCGTAGCATTTTGACAAACTTGCATGCCAACAACGCATTACACAACCACTGCCGTTGTTACAATAATCGATCTTAACCCACAACAGCTCAATTGCTGTTAGAGAAACAAACAAACTACCAGTGAAATGCAGGTGACCAACATCACTGTCATCATGTGGAACCCCGCGTGCAACCACGTCCCTGCCATCCTATCACCTCACATCCCTGTCATCTTCTTCCTTCTTCCAACCGCGCACGCAATATATTAACAGAAGCCATGGATGCATGAGAGCTACGTGCCTTTGGACTCGAGTACTAAAAGCAACGCCGACGTTTGCCGTGGCTAGGTGGACGAGGACGTTGTTGTGCTGGCCTAGTCTTGACGTTGGAGGAGGGCATGACGGCGCGCCCTATTCCGGAGATCGAGAGTTCGAGGCGTAGAGGAATGGGCAGTAGTATTAGATGATACTAGTGCTAATGATAGTAAGAGCCTCTCTAGCTAGCAGTAGCTCAATATCACTCATCATCTTCATAACTATCACATCGACAAAGATGAGTGTTGTTTCATGCTCTATTAGTCTCCGAAGAACTCTATCTTTTTTTTGGTGGCCACCAATATCTCTCTTTAAATAAGAAGGAAATTGTATCTCTTTATAGTGTTTTGAATTATTGATGCTCTATTGGAGAAATGGCTTGTAACAGTTTCTACAAAACCATACTATTGGAATTTGTTAAAGCCTGTGTTGGAAAGCTCTAGATCTATAGCAAGAACTAGTTATAAAGGCTATTCCCGGCTCAAAGTTGGTGTGCTCTTATAGGTGTGAATTGAAGGGAATGCATCATGCAAATTAGCTTTTGTGGAGATCATCATCAACAGCTGAAATCCCATGCATGCAATTTTATCATACCTATCATGCCGGATATTTTTCATACTATTCGCATGCATACAATTGACTATGCAACACTACAACATGTCTCTTCGCAGAAGGCATTTTGTTAATGGCATTTTTATCAAAATGCCTTAATTTCTTGTTTCATAAAGGCACTTTTCTAAAAATGCCTTCAGAAACATTTTTTAGGAGGCCAAATTTAAAAACGCCCTTATACCATTGGAGGCATTTTTATCAAATCGCCTTAAAAGGATATAGCAATTGGAGGCATTTTAATGAAAAAACGCCTTCAAAAAGTCCTGTGTTGCAGGAAGAAGAAAAGGAAAAAGTGGAGACTGGACACAGCCCACGTAAGAGCAACCTCAATGTACACCTAGGAGCAAGGTAAAAGTGTGGGCCCAAAAACAGGTGGAATCAGGTTGGAATGTGGAGAGAGAGATTTTTTTATTGCCTTGTTCCCAGTTAGTAATGCTACTACCAAAGCAATAGTTACTTTGCCACCTCTTCCCTCTATTCCCACACACTACTACGTGATTGATTTTGGGAGGTGTTCGGTTTTGATTTTCCGTGGCGGGCATTTGAAAAACCGCCACGTAAAATAGGTGGCCTGGCAGCCCCCCGGCTAGGGGAAAAACCGCCACGGTTAATTGATATCGTGGCGGGGAATTAAAAAAAACCACCACGGTTAATAGGATTAACCGTGGTGGTTATTTTACAATGCCCGCCACCGTAAATAGATTAACCGTGGCGGTTTTATAAAAGCCTCCGTCACGTTAACAGCCACCGGCCCACTATAGTTAGAAAAGCCCAAATGGCCCGTTAACACGCTCACGTATATATAGCCCCACAAACCCTAACTCAACTCACTCCGTCACTCTCTCACCCTCCCCCCAAAGCCCCTCTCCCGATCCCTCCACCCGCGACGATCTCCCTTCCACCCTCTTCACTCCTCGATACGGGCGGCCGGGCCATGTCTCCCACGACGGCGCGCTGGCCTGGCGGATCCGCGGCGGCTGCCAAGGTCCGGGCGGATCCGGGCGGCTTCCCAGCCTTTTCAACTCCGGGCGGCGGCGCCCGGCCGGCGGGATCCGCGGCCTCCCTTCCCTTCAATCCGGGCGGCGGCGCGGCGCCCCTCCCCTTCAACTCCGGGGCCGGCGGATCCGGCGGCCCCCCCTTCCCTTCACTTCCGGCCGGATCCGGTGGCGGCGCTCCGGCGAGGCGGCGCTTTCCACGGCGGACGGCGGGCGCTGCTCCAAGGCGGCGGCGGCGCGCGGCGCTGCGGATCCCTCCTCGACCGCGCCCGAGGCGGATCCAGGGCCCGGCGGTGGATCCCGCCTCCTCCGGGCGCCGGGCGGTGGCCGAGCGCGGGCGGGATCCGGTGGCCGAAGGTGGGATCCGCCTCCGGCGAGCAAGCGGCGGGGTCGGCGGGCGCGAAACCCCTAACGGGCTCGGATCTAGTCCCGGCGCCCAGATCCGGGCCCGTTAGGGTTTGAAACCGGATTTTTTTATATTTTTTTATTTATTAACCGTGGGCGGGCATTGTTAAATAACCGCCACGGTAAGCATAGATTTTGCGCGGCGGACATTTGCCCGCCACCGTGACCCTAGCCGCTGCGTGGCGGTTTTAATGTCCGTCACGGAAAATCAAAATAGTCTGCCTCGGTTAATCATTTCAAAGAGTAGTGACAATGTATCCTACCCATAGCATGTGCTTACTACCCTCTTATTAAGCCCCACTGTGGACGCCCTAAAAGTACCACCACACTGGACACAACACAATTGCAATCGCACACTCTCTCCGCCTCCTCTTCCTCGTGGCCGAGATCCACGGGTCTCCGGCGGCTCCGCGCTCCACCCTCTCTGCCTCCTCTCCTCGCCTCCCAGGTACCTGCGGCTCCTTCACTCGCCCTCACACCCACTAGCACTGCCCTCGCCATCGCTCTCAGGTACCCACTGGCATGCATCGGGGTGGGGTGCACCCAATTTTCTTCCGGTTCTAATGGGCACCCGTGAAATTTGTTACTGACGCGTTGATCTCGGCAGATTTGTTTCTTGTTATCCTGCTCACGATTAACGCGAGGTTTCTGGAAACGCTGAACTGATATACTTGGACTTTCTCCTCTCCCCACGATCTTCCTCATCCGGAAGTAAACCGTCGCCGGTTTCGACGCCTCCATCTTCCACGTCCTCTCGGTGAGCCCCGTGCCGCTGTCTCCAGGTGCGCGCCGCCTCCGCCCTCCTGCCGTCCCGGCACTACATCTCTCGATCTAAAACCTATCCTGCTCGTTCTGCGCAGGCACGACGACATGGCACGGGCGCCGATCGACCGGGGCGAATCGGACGCCGTTCTCCAGCTTTGCCGCAGGAAAACCGAAACCAAGTACGACCGCCAGTACTTCTACCGGTACGAGCTGGACGGCGAGGGACGCCTGAAGAATCTCTTCTGGGCCGACACCGACTCCGTCATCGACGACGACGACGACGACATGATGGGCTACGGCGACGTCGTCGTGTTCGACACCACGTGCCGGACGAACAAGCACGGCGTGCATTTCGTCCCCTTCCTCGGGCTCAGCCACCACCGCACGCCCGTCGTCCTCGGCTGCGGCGTCACCTCGGACCAGTCCCTCGATTCCCTCGTCTGGCTGCTGCGCGCCTTCAAGGAGTCGAACGACCGCCGGGACGCGCCCCAGTCCGTGATCACCGACACCAGCGACGCGGTGGCCGCAGCCGTCAAGGCGGTGTTCCCGGGGTCCAACCACCGCTTCTGCTCGGGCCACGTGGAGCAGGGCATCGAGGAGCACCTACGCGGCTCGCCGGAGGCGCAGACCGAGTTCAGGGCCCTGATGTGCGACCGCGCGTGCTCCCCGCCGGCGACATTCCGGGACCGGTGCAACCGCTTCGAGGACCACCTACGCGGCTCGCCGGCGGCGCTGACCGAGTTCAGGGCCCTGATGCGCGCGTGCTCCCGGCGACATTCCAGGGCCGGTGGAACCGCTTCATGGCGAAGCACCGGACGGCCGCGAACCAGAGCTGGCTGGAGGCCATGTACGGCAAGAGAGAGATGTGGGCTGCCGCCTTCGTCCACGACAAGTTCTTCCTCGGCATGGCCAACGACCAGAGGACCGAGTGCCTCGCCACGGCGCTCCACACGGGCCTCCACGAGGGCATGTCGCTGGTCGACCTGTGGCGACACGCCGACGCGTGCACCGATGCCCTCCGCGGGAACGTTGCTGTGCTCGACCACCAGGCCGCCATGTCCCGGATGGTCCTCACCACCGAGCACCGGCGCCTGGAGGAGCACGCCGCGCGCCTGTTCACGCCGGCCAACTTCTACCTCGTGCGCGAGGAGATCAAGATGATGGGCAGCTTCGAAGTCAGAATTGAGGCGATGATACCCGATGCCGCAACCGGCGATCTAAAAGTACATCTACACACTGGAATTCAACCAGTGCCGCCGGACCGTGTGCTTCAATGTCGTCAAGGGCCCTGGCGATGTCATCAAGTGCAGCTGCCGGAAGATGGAGCGCGACGGCCTCCCCTGCCGGCACATCTTTTACGTGATGCATTACACTTCCATGGTGGAGATGCCGGCCTGCTGCGTGCTGACAAGGATGAAGAGAAGGACGAAGAGGCCACTCAATATGGAGAGGCTCCACGAGATGAAGGACCTGGGGCTCCAGGTGTTTGACCTGGCGTCGCAGGACGCTCAAGAGTTCCAGGACATCAAGGAGTTCTTCCAAACCTGGCTGGAAGAGAAAGAGAGGCGGCGAGGCTCCGGTGCCATTGCCGACGATGATGCCACGGACGTGGAGAGCCGCGCCCGCTGGCGAAGAGGATCAAATTGTTCGACGACTGAACAAGAAACCTTCTTAGTGCATCCAGTTTTATCAATGGACAAGAAACCTTCTTAGTGCATTCAGTTTTATTTATTTAATTATTAAGTGTGTGTCCGTCCAATGCTTCGGCAAAGCAAATTTTGCATTCAATTTATGATTTCATCTGATCCTCTGAACGATATTTCATGATTTGGTATATGTTCCAACGTAATTTTTAAATGCATTAGATATGTTAGTCGATGGTTGTATGCCAGACATAGGAAAATAAATTCAGGAAATGCAAACGCTGTTTTCAGCAAATTCCAACAAATAGAACAGCGAGAAGTAGTACTCGATCAAACATAAGAAAAAACACAGATGCAAATATTTGCAGTTCCACAGAAGTTGATAGTTTGTGCACCCTAACTTAGTCGACTCAATATCCACGCTCCTTCAGATTTGAACACAGGTGACATTGATAAGATCAAGCCACATCATATCACAATGCCTAAATGCTTTACTTGGCCTCCTCCTTGTCATCAGGTAGCCCTCAGTTAACAGGGTCAATTAATACTGTCATTTGGAAGTTCTTTAATTTCAACCATGAAGAAATATATAGACAGTGCATTAGTGTAGTACAGGCAACCAAGTCACAAGCTTAATTCGGTTGCATCACTATGTCTAAATGGAACGGGGAGCATGCCAGAACTACAAAGGACAGAGAACAGACACATAGGTTCCACAAATTTGAAATTTTAGTTTTCAAATGAAATGAACAGTGAAGGACACGTGGATGTATTATACCATAACAATAGCTGCATTTCGACATGGCGCAGAGATATATTATTTCTTTCAGTTTTCAAATAAATCAAGCAGCAGCAGGACATGAGGACAATAAAAATGTAATTTTTTTTTTTTTTCGATCGGGCCATTCACCCGTATTTCATTAAGGGAGGAAAACCAAATCCAAATACAACAAGCCCCGATGCTGAGAAGACATCACAAAGTAAAAACAACAACGAAGAACTTAAAATAAACAATGAGCGGAAAAGCGAGGGCGGGGAACCCCTCGACGTAACATCCCAACAAGCTGCGCCTATACAAAAGATAACTCAACACCTAGGTAGCTAATGGTGATCGGAGGCGTAGGAAGAAACCCCTCGGCAAAGAAAAGCATCTGCTGGAAAGACAACGACCTCGGTGGCAAAGCATCCACCGTAACCTCCTCGGCGCCCAAGCATCCGCCCGAAACACGACCTGCCGGTGGCAAAGCATCCACCGAACCACCACGGCGCAAAGCATCCGCCCGTAAAGACAACGACCTCGCCGGTGGCAAAGCATCCACCGGAACCACCACGGGCGGCAAAGCATCCGCCGGAAAGACAACGACCTTGGAGGCAAAGCATCCACCGTAACCTCCTCGGCGGCCAAGCATCCGCCGTAAAACATGACTCGCGGCAAAGCATCCGCCTAAGCAAAAACAAAGCGGCAAAGCATACGCCAAACAGCAACTACGGCTACGACAAACACCATTGGACATACCAAATGAAGAGCGGCATGAAGCACAATAGGCCCAGCGCGACGAACGGCAAGACAAGAACCAAAGGCGCAAGGATTCTTCAACAGCGCCTTCATGAAGGGGGTGACGCCGAGGGCACCATCACCGCTGGCCTTAGAGAACTAAGGTAGGGCTTTCACCCGTAATCCGGCGCCGGTGACAGATCGGGGAGATTCAAGACGACGCCTTCATGAAGGGGGTGACGCCGAGGGCGCCATATTTCCGGGCCTTAGAGAGCTAAAGCGGGGCTTTCACCTGAATCCGACGCCGTGACGAGGATCGGGGAGACTTCGAAGGCGACGCCTTCAAGAAGGGTGCGGCCCCAAAGGCGCCGCCGTCGCCCGCCCGACAAAATGTCGGGCTAAGCTTCGACGTGAGCTCCATACATCCCGATCCACGCAAGGGGAAGCGAGACGCCGCCAACCACACCACCCGGCATCGATGGTGAACCGCCGCGAGCACCGTCCACACCACCGCGGCGCGAGGCGGCGAGACAATCGCCACGCCACCCAAGACGCCACTCGCCCGCACACCGGCCACCTCAAGTAAACCTCTCAAGGCGGCGGCCGTCGCCCACCCGCGAGACGGAACACGCGGGCTCCGGCCCCGCACGCTGGAGGGAGGCGCGGGAGGACGCCAGCGGCCACGCCCTGCCACGCGCCGCCCCAAACGGCCGCCCGGGGGACGCCCGCGGGCCCACCTGCCAACGGAAGCACCGGAGGGGACGACCGGACGCCCGGGGAAGCCACCGCGCCCCGCTCACGGCCGGATCCGACGAGGAGGTGGGGATGGTCCCGCCCTCCATGCCAGGCACCGGCCTAGCTGCCCCCGGACCGACCGGCGTTTAACCGGCGACCGCCCGCCCAGCCAAAGGCCACCACCGGAGCTCGCCGGGCGCAGATCAGGAGGAGGGGGCGGATCCGGCTTGAGAGACGCCGGATCCGGCCGCCGCCAGCCGAGCCGCCGGAGAAGCGCCGGGGTGGTGTAGGGGGAGAGGGCTAGGAGGGCGCGACGCGAGGCCCTTTTTTTCGGGAACCGCGGGGGCCGCCGCCACCGCACGCCGGAGTGCGGCGGCGGCGTCGGAGGTGGACGGCGGGACGGCGGTCGCCCGGAAGTCGCCCCAAGACCTAATTACTGTACTACTACTGTACCTTGCTATGCAACAGAATTGTAATGCATAAATATTCTAGATCATGTAGTGTTCAATTAACTTTAAGACCAAATATAGTTAGGATCATATCAGCTTAGAAAAGGAAACGTCTCGAAAGCTTTTTACAGAACAAGCCATGCCCATGTTCCGAAGAGGACTACTACAAGAGCAAAACGAAACCCCAAAGGAACAAAATAGCCTATCACTGTTGCACTGTTGCATAAACCTTCACAGCTTTGCACATTATTAGCCGTCTGTAATTATCATCCACCTGACGTCACTTACGACGCTTACATTTGGCGCTTTAGGCTAAATCATTATGCACTACATATATTACGCAGCCACTTCATTGGGAACTTCACTAAGATTGCATATGTCGTTGGTTGTAACTTCGTGCAACAATGCAAGAAGTATAACTATAAGAACATTAATTAACTCTGGTCATCAAGTGCTTCATATTCTAATAAGCTCCAAAGGATTCGAGATATGCTCACTATCATTCCAAAATACAACAATAAATATACAGTCGAACTGCCTATATATGTTGGAAATTTAAGTATTGTGTATCCGGATATGCCCCCTTCCCCACCCTCTTTTTCTCAGCTCAGTAGCAAGAGCTGGGAATTTCTACAACAAAATGGCAAAACCATCCGTGAACACTGCATTGTAGAAATTTTCCTACACAACAAAAAGTTCATGCACTTTCTCTTCAACTTTGGGCATTTATGTCTCGGCGCAAGCTAAAACAGAAGCAACTGTTGTCACAGAGGTATTGTCCCATAACTTCAATTCACATAAAACCTTCAGACGGTCCAGCGCAAATCTGTCAGCCGCGGCAAGCAAATGTTGCAACATCTCCACAGGAGAATTTCCAAGCTCATCATCTGGTGGCAAGGCATCTGTGTACATGAGCCGGCAGGTTGAATGTCCTGCAACGTGATGGATGGCATTGTGGCGTCAGCCATTGGGCCAAAGAGCTCTACCCTGAAGACCGGTGATCGAGCTGCAAGCACAGTACGGTACGGTGAACATTGAACGTCTCACCGCCCACGATGATGACACGTCTGTTCCCAAACTGCAATCCAGCAGGTGACCCAAGTGGCTTGGTAAATTGGATGGTGGCAGCACAGGCAAAGCTACTGTCATGCACAACTATGGCCCCCGCACAAAATGTGACAGTGCCATTTGTGACATAACTCAAGATCACACATATGCAAACTGAAGAATCCAAATTTGCTAACATGAGCACATATGCCATTTGTTTTGAAGTAAAAAAAGGTTTAGGTTTAGGATAAGAAAATGAACAAAAGAAAAAATACATTTATTTTTACGCTCTCGAGGCAAGGTAGCCATTATTATTTATTATTTATTCCTGCTAAACATCACTGCTCCAATGGTTGATGTAGTGTAAGTAACACAAACATAACTGTTGCAGCTTTCTCGGTGAGTGTAGAAATATAGAACATAGAAGCAGAAATATTTTTTTAAAAAAAAAAATAAAAAATAGAAAAACAGCCACACGAGAATAGTAAAAGGAAACTAAAATTAGTAAAAGAATTAAAAAACGAAAATACATAAAAAGATAAAAATAAAAAGAAACGAAAAGAATAAAAAAACAAAATGTAAAAAAAATAAAAATAAATGGAAGAAAAAAATTAAAGGAAACATACATAAAAACAAAAATAGAAAAAGAAACGAAAAAACATGTAGAAGACATGTACATGATGTTCACTTACAAAAATAAAACCTTTAAAAATAAATACTAAATATTAAAGATTATTTAAAGTAAAGTATAAAACATCACATAGAAAAAAAAAAAAACATATAAAACGAGAGAAGAAAAAAGAAAAATCTCCAACGTCGGGCCACGGACCTACATGCGTGCTGATCTGATGGAGCTTCGCGTGGGCCTGGTCCATCGATGCATGGGCTGCATGCAACATGTGAGCCGAAACAAGGGTGCTGAAACAAAGACAGGGCCGAAAACAACGTGGGCCTGGGGGTGGTCAGACGATGCATCCGATTTCCATTGTTGGAAGAAAAACAGCTACGGAGTACGGGCTTAAAAACGAGAGGGTCCGCTACAACCAAGTGGTATGATCGGCTTATTTTAATTTTACTGGAAATACGTCCGCGCGTTGCACTTAAGAGTAACAAATTAAATAGAAGACATTATAATATAAGTAAATTGCACATGATAATCCAACCTGGCTGCTTTAGACTATATAAACCATTGAAGGCAGCTTACAGAATTATTTGACGTCATGTTGTTCTGGATGCAGGTTATTCTTCGTCTTGAAACCAAATTCTATAACACGACGCTATACTCAAACTTGTATAGACACATGACACTTTGAGATTTATCCAATCAAAAAAACCAATTTAAGCTCTCAAAGTAGTTGCCAACTTCACCTCTCACCTGGTTCTACTTGTGATAACCATGCAAAGCAAACATACAACATCATGCAAGAAAGGCGTCAAAAAATTTGTCGTGCTATGCTGTGAACGAGGAGAGCACTCTTAGATGAATTACTAAAAAAAAATAATTAAACATGTGTACTTTTTTTAGCAAAATTGATATGGAATTTATATTATATATTAATAATCTGTGGAACCCTCCAGGATACATGAGTCTCATGTCTTCATCCTTATTATCTTCAGGCTTCTGCATCGCCGTCTTTTTTGTGGCGCAGTAAGCCGTTGTCGGCAATTTTCTAACCTCTCCACCCTATGCTTGAAATCGGAATAGGAAGAGAGCCGGTGTTGAGCAAAATCTCACCGATTTTCCAGCTGTGCCCCCATGCCTACCTCCCGTTACTGCTGGCGTCGTTCTCCTATTAATCTTCCGCATCGCTGGCGGCTTGCTCTCCTCGCACTCATCCTCGGCGCTGGTGATGATGCGCTAGCCATCCTCGCGCTACCGACGCGGGCTCCACACACTCGTCTTCCCACGCGGCAGAGTCTCATCCTCCAAGCGGGCAAGCTCTCCGCGCCGCTGTCGTCCATGGCGAAGAAGATGCATCCGGCAGCGGAGTCCCCAAACGGATCTGCTTTCATCCCGATTAGCTTCCGGTGTTTGAATTGCTCAGTCCGGTGTTTTTCATAGATAGATGTGATATATATAGTGACTTGCATTTTATTTTTGGTAGCTGCATGTGATCGTGATATCTCCGGACCGCACAACCAACTCAAACTTCTTCTTTTTTACAACTCAGTTTTGGATTTAGAGCTCTTTTTACGTATCCTATACGGTCTCCAACTCTGTTTTGGATTTAGAGCACTTTTTTTACGTATCATATATGGTCTGTATTGCTATTACCATCGATACGTATCCGGTAGATAGAACGCAGACCAAGCGGGCAGAAAAAAACCGGCACCACAGGCAGAAACGAGGCGGAAAAAAAGGTGGTACTGAAATTTTCTCTCTTTATTAGTAGGTATAGATCAGCGGGCACCACAAATAATGCAAATGCAAACTAACCCACCTCACTGTCACCTGCATCATCAAGCTATGACAATTCCGGGGCCACGCGCCAGCGTGTAATGTAGCCACTGCTGTCGCCTACCCGGCGGAACGACCAACCTGTGGTAGGTTGCTGCGCCGCCCGGCCAGGAACCCCGCGCTCCCGCCCGCCGGAGGACGCAGCGCCAGCGGTCGTCCCCTCGTTGCCGCCTGAAACTTTGCTACCCGGAATGGAATGAACATAGTGGCCTATAGTCGGTGTCACACCGTACATACGTGCATGCTTCACGGCCTTTACTTCCTGCAAATATCATTTCGTACACCTACACACACTACTATTTCTGCATAATCAATCACGCGACACGTAACAACATATTAATGGACCGGCAATAAGGCTGGGGCGGTGCCGGTGGGCACCACAATAATGCAAATCCAGGTAACCATCACCTGCAAATCCAAATCAAATTCCAAACACACGCAACCATTTTGCCGCCACAAGCTGACCGACCGCTGTCGTCGTCTCCCGCGTCCGCTCCCTCGCCGTACTCACTGCTCACATGGATCCACGGAGCGGCTTCTGCCCGAGCACGCGGACGTTCCGGAGCCTACGCGCACCGACCCGGCTCCCACCGGCGGACGCGCCGGTCTCCTTCCCGTCCTTCGCCTGGTCGCGCCTCCCGCGCCCGCTCCCGGCGCACCCGGCCTTCGTGGACGCGTCCACGGGCGCCGCGCTCTCGTTCCCGACGCTCCTCGCCCGCGTCCGCTCCCTCGCCGCGGCGCTGCGCGGCGAACACGTCGCCAGGGGCGACGTCGCGCTCGTGCTCGCGCCGCCAGGACTGGACGTCCCCGTGTTGTACCTCGCGCTGCTGTCCATCGGCGCCGTCGTCTCGCCGCTCAGCCCGGTGTCCGCGCCCGCCGACGTCGCGCGCGCGGTCGAGCTGTGTGACCCGTCCGTCGTCTTCGCCACCAAGGCGACCGTCGGCAGAGTCCCCGCCGCCGCGTCAGGGAAGAAGAAGAAGAAGAACAAGAAGGCGTTGCGCGTCGTCCTGCTGGACTCGCCGGAGTTCCAGTCCTTCCTCCTCCACGGACAAGACGAACCGGCCGGGGCCGAAGCAGGCGTGCCGCCACCGCCGGTCGAGGTGGTGCGGCTTTCCGACGTGGCGGCGATCGGCTACTCGTCGGGCACCACGGGGCGAACCAAGGCGGTGGCGCAGTCGCACCGGCGCCTCATCGCGTCGTCGCTGCAGTACCGCTCGGCGCCGCCGCGGCGGGCTGGATGCCCCGCGGTCGTCGTCACGCTCCTCGGCGTGCCCATGTTCCACTCGTACGGCTTCCACATGCTCATGCGCGGGGTGCTGATGGCCGAGACCACGGTCGTGGTCACCGCCACCCGCGGCGGCGTGTCAGCCGTGCTGGACGCGGCCTCCAGGTGCGGCGCCACGCAGATGTTCGTCGCGCCGCCTGTCGTGGCGGCCATGGCGCGGGAGGCGACATCGTCGTCGGACCGGAGGGGTTCCCGGATCTTGTTCGGATCGTCTGTGGTGGTGCGCCGCTGAGCACCGCCGCGGCGTCGGCGTTCCATGAAAGGTTTCCCGACATCGAGCTGTGTTTGGTACAAAATCCTCATCATCTCTGCCTGTCAATGACATTAATCTTGCCTCTGTGTCGGCGATACGTTTTACACGTGCCCACCGTGCAATCTACTTTGTATTTTTTTTAATGTTAATCCACTGTGGGTCACTGTTTCACTTGTATGGTTCGGTTCTGCTGCAAGTATCTTTGATGGGGTTTATTTGCGGAGTACAGGCACTAGGGCTCAACTGAGGGTGGCGTGATATCAAACATGGCCTGTCGTGAGGAATGTCATCGTATAAAATCAGCAGGTCGGCTATGTAGTGGTGTTGAAGCCAAAGTTGTTGACATAGTTAGTGGTGAACTCTTATCAACCAATGAGCAAGGCGAATTATGTATCCGAGGCCCAAGTGTCATGCTAGGTACTGTACTACAATTTATTTTACTTTTACATACTACTCCCTCTATCATCTTTTGTAGGGCGTACGTAGAATTTGTAGTTTTGATTTTTTATTAGGCGTGAGGAGTAGGCATAGAGCAATTACTAAGCCCTCTAATGGTTGAGCCCTCTAACCGAAGTAGGCATGCACCCAATATGGCTGAGCAATTACTGGGCGTGATTAATGCATGCAAACATGCAAAATGGAACTAGCTAATCAACGGTGACAACATGGCCGAGGTGAGCACTAAGTTCAGCGTTTATTTATACAACCAGCTATCTCCACTAGGCTTCCTTGGTATTTGTAAAACTACTCTATACGCCCTATAGAAGATAATGGAGGGAGTATTACATATTATCTATATACCTCCATCCCAAATTACAAGTTGTTTGACTTTTTTGACAACAAGTTTAACCAAATGTATCATTTAAAATTTTATGCAAAATATTACTTCTTTTTTTCATGATTTTCTTTATTATTAAAAGCTCTTTAAGAATAGCTTAAATTTGACTATGCTTGCACAATTTTTTTAATAAGATGAGTGGTCAAAGTTAGGGTAAAAAAATCAAACGACTTATAATTTAGGATCGAGTAGTATCCAATATACTTTTTATTACAAAGATGCAAGAAGAAGATTCCACAATACATCGTCCAGTACGTAGAGAAAATGGTAGCATAGGACAAAAAATTGTTATCGTTAGATTATTTGGCAATTAATGCACTTCTGCAAGTCTCAAAGTAATATGAATGGTTGCCACTTTTATCTCCATGAAAATGTGTTGTTTACCAATCATAGGATATGTTGGTGGAGATGAAACAAGCAATCAAGCATTTGACTCTGATGGCTGGCTTAAAACCGGTGATCTCTGCTACTTTGACGAGGATGGCTTCCTCTACGTTGTTGATAGACTAAAGGACATAATTAAGTACAAGGCATATCAGGTATTTGACTTGTCTAATTTTCAGTGACATTTTAGTTCCACTGCTACATTCATTAGCAAATAATTTCATGCCTTAAAATGCAATCTTTTTATTTGACACATAGGTTGCACCAGCAGAGTTGGAGGATGTGTTGCATTTGATCCCTGGGATATTGGATGCTGCAGTTATCTCGTATGTTTTCTGGAGCATCGTCCAATATATTGGCTTAGATGAAAAGTTCTCTCCTCCATCACAATAGTAAAAAGAAATATATTGGCTTAGATGAAAAGAAGTTCTCTCCTCCGTCTCAACAGTAATAAATCTCGATTTTTAGGAGTTAATGAATGTCAAGTTTGATTAGGTTTGTAGAAAATGGTATCAACATTTATATCTCTAGACAGGTTTATTATGAAAAATATTCCATTATAAATCTAATAATACTTACTACATATGCATCGTATATATTAGTGTTTTAATATATTTGGTCAAACTTATGATTGATTTACTCCTCAAATTATTATTTTTTGGGTGGGTGTGTGTGTGTGAGGGGGGGGGGAAGAGAGAAAGGGTTGTGTATATTATAAGAAACTATTTCGTAGCGAATTTAATAATGTAAACCCCCGTTGCCAATCCACACAAAATTATATTAATGGAGCCAAAGTTGACTATTAGGAGTTAGGACAAACCTATATCGTTATGTTTGGAGGAAGTATTCAAACAGCTTGAATTTCAAATGTTTGTTGCCCAAGAATCACAATTGTTTCTTCCCAATGTCTCATGTTTATGAGATTCAAATCTATTCCATATTTATCAACATAGGTACCCGCAGCGAAGAAGTAGGACAATTACCAATGGCATTTGTTGTCAGGCAAAATGGGAGCAATAATCTTACAGAAGACCAAGTAATGGAATTTGTTGCCAAACAGGTACACTACACTGGTGGCCTTCTTACATTCTTGATTACGCTTTGCGTTGCACTAACTATCAGCTTCTTATGTGCAATTTTTATATATGTACATATATGCTGATTAAATTAAATTTCATTAGGTTGCCCCTTACAAGAAGATACGTAAAGTTTGTTTTGTTGATTCAATACCCCGGTTGCCATCAGGCAAGTTACTAAGGCGCGAGCTGCATAAACACACGACGCTTACCGGCAGGTTGTAACACATCATCCACTATTGGAGTCTGCATTGAGATATATTGGAGGAAAATTACAATATCCAAGCGGATCGTTTCATCCCAAACTATCATCATCGTCCCGTATAGTATGTAAAGGCTCGAGAACTCCAACGAGATGTGGGGGGTGAAATTGTGACCAACCTACGATGGACTGTATTGATAAAGGTAATTGGAACAAGAGTTCTCCGGCCAACGTCGCCAGCCGATCAACTAGATCGCCGCGATCGCCGCCGCCGCCGCAGCCACTGGCTCGGTTTAGCGAGATGTTCAAGTTCGAGTTCTCCCCTTCGTCTCCACGGCACTTACATGGGAGCCAACAGGCTGTCCCAACTTGGGCCACGTAGGGCCGAAAGCGAACTAAACCCAGTCTAGACCAACATAACGAAGATTGGGCTTCTTGGGCCGCCGATTCTTGTCTCGACCGTTGACGCTCGAAGACGTACTTCCTGAACCTGCCTTCTTGCAAGCGATGGCGTCGTCGTCGTCTTGGGTGTCGCCAGGTCGCCGCGAAGGTGGAGTCGACGCTCGAAGACGTACTTCCTGAACCTGCCTTCTTGCAAGCGATGGCGTCGTCGTCGTCTTGGGTGTCAGCAGGGTCGCCGGCAGAGGTGGAGTCGTTGACGGTGAGCTCCTTCAATGAGTGGTATTCTGTGATCTCCCACTCTGGCAGGAGGTAAGGATGTTGGAGCTTCAAAGACAGTATGAAACTGATTTAGCAACTGCTGTAATTCTGCAGGAAGCTCTGAAGAAATAGATTGGCCAGAAAACTTGACTGCTTTCAGTTCTATCATAAACAGAAAGGAGTCACTCTTGGTGTAAGACTGAAGTTGAAGTGATGATATTGGAGGACCTGCTTCCAGGTCTGGCTTAACACCTTGTAAGGTAACAGGATTTCCTTGATATGTGACATGGAACAATCTTGTTGCCCAGTCAACATTCATTGGACTACATGCTTTTAACCAATCCATGCCCAGGATGACATCATAGCCACTAAGTGGAATAATTTTGAAAGTGGTGCTGAAAGTATGGCCTTGAACTGCCTAGATTTGGTTGGGCAACTCATGAGTGCAACTGATAACTCCCCCATTTGCTACTGTCACTCTGACAGAGTTAGGCAAGGGTTGCCATGGCTGGATATGAGAAGCAACCCGATCATCCACAAAGCTGTGGGAACTGCCTGAATCAATAAGCATAAAAACTTCCTTGCCATTGAGATGACCTCTGAGTCTGACAGTTGGAAATTCATTGGTCCTATTGGCAGCTTGAGCAGAGATTTGTACTGCCATAAGATCCTCACCAGAATCAGAATCTTCTTCTTGCTGTGGTTGTTGGAATACAACATCAGAGTCCTCACCCATCCACTGCCACACTTCCTCCATTGCATGCAGAGAAATCTGTGGAGGGCACTTATGTTGTGGACCACCCCATTTTTCACCACATTTAAAACATAAGCCTTGAGCTCTTCTGAACTTTTTCAATGCAATGAGTTTTTCTTCCACTCTTGACTTGTTGGATTCAGAATTTTTTCTTGTCTTCCTCATTTCTTGAGCTAGTACCGGTGTGAAATCCGAAATGCTTGCTATGCTCGAAATAAGACTTCTTGCTTGAGAATTTGTCATAATCAAACCGTCTCACGGGTTTGTCTTCCAGGCCTTCTTCCTGTAAAAATGCCAAAGAAGTTGCCTCATCCAGAGTAGAGGGACGGTGCATTGCAACATTTGCTCTAATGTCTTTTTCAAACCATCAATGAAACGATTCACTATTGCTGTTTGTGGGAAAGTAGGATCATGGGCAAGAATTTGATGGACTAGATCACAGAAAAGATCTACATACTCAAGAACCGACCGGGACTTTTTAATGTGGAAAAATGCCCGAGTAGGTGGTTATGTTCATCTCTATCAAACCTATTGCAAACAGTTGCAACAAAGGTAGCCCAAGACATTTTGGATATGGATGATTGCATAGTCTGGTACCAAAGAGCAGCAGAACCAGTCATACGCATGGTGGCTAGTTTAACCCACTTAGTAGGATCGACTTGACAGACATCAAAATAAGTCTCACACCTATTGATCCACAACCTAGGATGAGATCCATCAAATTTGTGTAACTCAACATCAGGGTAATGAGTAGAATGGCTAGTATGAAACATGGGATAGAATCGTCCATCATCATTGACTGAAGAAGTAAACTGCAGAGTTTCAGAGGCATGTTTCATCGGGTTCGCACCTGATTTCCGGTGGTGACCCGGGGCAGTGGTAAACACCACCCCAAAGGTCCCCTTACCGTGGTCTAACGACCTGCACGCCTCGATGGGGATGACTCCGAGATGGGCGAGCGCGGCATCTCCTTGTCCGGAGAAGCAAAGTGATCTTCCTTGAACGGCTTCTTCAGATCAGCTTCAAGCGCGATGGTGACGCTGCCTTCCTGCTTGCGGATCGATGGCTCTGTTCCTCGGCCTCTTCTTCTTCGACGATGGTGGCGTGAGGAAGACCTTGGAGCGCTTGGCGCCCACCTTATCACCGAGATTACGCACCGTGTGCTCGAGTTTGTGACGCGTTCGTCGACCTCGGGCTTCCACTTGTTGAATTCGGACCGAAATCCTTGCATCCGCTCCATGGACGATTGGAGCTTGGTGATTCCCTTCGATTCTCGGTCAACGGACCCAGAATCTGCCCGAATTGCTCCTCCGGTGTGGCCATGGCCAACCCACGGCGGGTCGTGCGGATGGAAGGCCGGTGGAAAAAAAATTTGGGGTGAATTTGGTGGATCTAGGGAGCTGATACGGTGTGACCAACCTCGATGGACTGTATTGATAAAGGTAATTGGAACAAGAGTTCTCCGACCAACGCCGCCACCGATCAACTAGATCGCCGCGATCGCCACCGCCGCCGGCAGCGACCATCGGCTCGGTTTAGCGAGATGTTCAAGTTCGAGTTCTCCCCTTCGTCTCCACGGCACTTACATGGGAGCCAACAGTGTCCCCCAACTTGGGCACGTAGGGGGCCGGCGAACTAAACCCGATGCGGACCAACATAACGAAGATTGGGCTTCTTGGGCGCCGATTCTTGTCTCGACCGTTGACGCCGAAGACGTACTTCCCGAACCTGCCTTCTTGCAAGCGATGGCGTCGCCGCCGCCTCTTGGGTGTCGGCAGGTCGCCGGGCGAAGGTGGAGTCGGCGCCGAAGACGTACTTCCCGAACCTGCCTTCTTGCAAGCGATGGCGTCGTCGTCGTCTTGGGTGTCGGCCAGGTCGGCGGAGGTGGAGTCGTTGACGGTGACAGAAATCAATGAATATGCTCGATCTTGATCGATTTCGTTCTTAACCCACTAAGATGGGATGGGGTACTACAAGCCTACAAGGATCAAATGCATGCACCTGTGGCATTGACCATTCTGTCCTTTTGACTAGTTTTAAACATATATTCTGCTTAGGGGTTCAAATTGGTAATAATTAGGCGCAACTTCAAGCTTCTTTAGTTCAAATATCTGTACTATTTTTCTAAATTTTTGAAGTAGTAGAATAAATAGTTAAACTAAAGAGGTTTGTTGGTGCAACCTAAAGGTTGCCCCTTCAGCCTTAATTCTGCTATATTTTTTTAGTCCAAATTATAGATGGCTCGGCCAAATGGGCCATCCGGACGGGGATGACTTTCGATGAGTGTCGGGCCGGCCCGGCATGCTCATCGGGCCATGTTGTGCCTGCCCACGTGCTGCACCTACGGCCCAGGCCGACCCTTTTAAGGTTCGGTCCACTTTAAGGATCAAATGCTAACGACGCAAAACAAACTCTTCAACTCAAAAATCCTCCTTTCCAGTTTCAATGCCTGCGGATATGAAAAATGTAGCGAATTGACTTGTAGTCCAATGGTAGGGATTTTCTCGGGATTTACCGGAGTTGCGCATTAAGTGGTAGCGGCGTTCCCGTCGACGACGAGCCGCCTATGGTGACTTCGAGAATCTCCGGATCTGTCGGCCGCCCAATCCCTTCGGAGGTGCTCATAGGGGTAGGGTTTCGCGTGCGTGTGTTCATAGGGGTGAGTGTGCGTGCGTTTTGTGAGTGTCTGCGTTGTACTTGTGTGATTCTCAAAAAAGATATGAAAAATGTACTGTAGTAATTCATATTCTTCCCTTGCTGCCTGCGGCGCGCGAGAAGTTTTATTTCAAATCCAGGGACTGCAATCGCGCTGGCATGTGGCTTGCCACATGCAGAGTGAACTGTCACTAGCATTCCGAGGCGCGCCCTTGAGTGCACCCAACTCTACCCGACCCGTCTCTAAAACCGGAGGCGTGCGCTCATCCGATCCCGAGAACACGTACTACGCACATCGATCTCGGATCTCTCCACGTCCACGGCCATATCATTGGTCAGGTCATGGCCCTGCTCCTGCTGCTGCCGCGTCGCTCCCCGCTTCTGTTGCTCCTCCTCGCGGTGCACGCCTCCGCCGCCGCGCTGCAGCTCCACTTCTACGCGCGGTCGTGCCCCCGCGCCGAGGCCATCGTCCGCCGCGCCGTCCGCCGCCGCGCCGCGCACGACCGCTCCGTGCTCCCCGCGCTCATCCGCCTCCATTTTCACGACTGCTTCGTCAGGGTACGTAACGTCTGTTGCACTGGTACACGTCCACGTTCATTCTCGTCGTCGATTCTGATGGCCTCTTGTGTCGTACTCGTACATCACCAGGGATGCGATGGCTCCGTGCTCATCGACAGCACGCCGGGCCACCCGGCGGAGAAGGACGCGCCGCCGAACCTGACGCTTCGAATGCTGGACGTGATCGACGACGCCAAGGCGGCGGTCGAGAGATCCTGCCCGGGCATCGTATCGTGCGCCGACATCGTCGCTCTGGCCGCCAGGGACGCCGCGGCGATGGCCGGGAAGGTGCGGTACGAGGTGCCAACGGGGAGGAGGGACGGGACCACGTCCAGCGCCGCCGAGGTGAACCTGCCGAGCCCCACCGCGTCGTTCGCCGACGCGCTGTCGGCGTTCCGCGCCGTCGGCCTCGGCGCGCTCGACCTCACCACCTTGCTCGGCTCCCACACCATGGGGTTCTGCCACTGCGGCCTCATCGTGGGCAGGCTATACAGCTACAACCGCACCTGCGAGGCCGACCCGGCCATGGACCCCGGCCTGCTGGCCGTGCTCCGCCGCCGGTGCCCGCCCAACACGGTGACGACGCCGCGGAACGTGTCGCGCGACGCGGTCGTGCCCATGAACTTGGACGCGCCGCTCGGCCCGTTCGGCCTCGACAACGCGTTGTATCCGAGCGTGCTTGCCGGGAGAGCCGTCCTGCAGATCGACCAGGAGCTCGCGTCCTCCGGCGTCGCTCGCAGGATCGTGGACATGTTCGCGACGCGGCCGGGGAACTTCCGGAGGCAGTTCGCGAGGTCCATGGTGAAGCTCGGGAGCGTCAACGTTCTCACGGGGAGCCAAGGGGAGGTCAGGCTCAACTGTCGAAGGTTTAACACCTGATCGTGGTCACAAGTTTAGTGTCAATGCAAAGTACGTGTAGATAGTATAGTAAACTGTTTCTCGTTGTTTTCTATTCACATACTATAGCCATATTTTTTAAAAAATATATATATACAAATGTAACAGTCCTTGAGCTGAACAATAAAAATGCAGAATTAAACCGTGTGTGCAGGATGATAAAAATGTTGGAATAATTAAGTGACAAATTCATGATTCTTATGCGAATTACTTGTGAGATATGAGGTAATTTTATGACAAACGCTTTTTATATTCTCTTAACTAAGTGATAAATTCATAATTTTTATGTGAATTACTTGTGAGATATGAGGTAATTTTATGACAAACTCTTTTTATATTCTCTTAATTTTGTTTTTCCTATTCTAAGGGAAAACATGTACCGTTGTATTTCTCTTTTTAAATCTGTTGTAGGGGTGCAAACCCCACCAGTTTCATTCAAATAAATATATCCCTAAATTTCACATAGTGGACAATTTATATTCTTTGTTTTGCCTTGTCGATGTAACTTTTGCGTGTAAAAACGTATTTTGACACCATAATGAATGTTTCAGAATGAAAAAAGCAAGGCAATTCTAAGCTGACCCAAAAGATCACGTGGCTAATGGGCTTACTGGGCCGCGTCTTGATCGAAGGATCAGAGCCCTTTAAAGCCCCATTTGCATTTCTTTTTCGTTTTTGATTGTTTTTCTTATCCATTTTAACAAGACACATATAAATTCTCAAAAAAAAAAAAAGACACATACCACGATTAAAAAAAAGACATATATATATAAGGAAAATTTCAACCAAAACATTTATGTAGTCAACTTTATTTGAAGGTAGTTTGGAGGATTATAAATATGATGACTATTGCTTTCCAATTAGTTGTTTTTTGCACAGATGAAATTAATAAATTTTCATATCTGTTGATCAATTCAATTTTTCCTGTAACAAGATTTTATTTTAATTTTTTTCAAGTACAAGTTGAGTTTTGATGTCATATCAATGAATGTCATAACTTAATTAAAAATACATTATGAATTTTCGTCATTATGTTCAATATAATTTTTTATTTGTAGTGTTAGTTTATTGTCAGATGTCCTAACCTATCAAAGGAATGATTAATTTTTATGTATTTTTAATATATAAATTATTGTATAAATAACCTCACTTAACACAACTTGTTCTTTCAGTGTAGACAATGCTCGCTTTGACAATAGCGCGTACCCGGTGCTTATATAGAGTAATTGTCCTATAATCCTATTCCTTTTTTGACTTTCTTAATAACTGGTTTAAAACCACCCTGCCTCCATGCATGTAGTGGTCAACAAGCCACATAAACAGTCAGACAACCCAAGCTGGTCTGTTTTGGACCTACACACGCTGAACCGTTTAAACATGTTTAGTGTCCATAGGAGGTAGGTCATCAGGGCCTAACTATAATTAATACGGGCAAGTTCCGTGTATTTTAATCTCTTCATTGGAACAAGAACTAGAAATCGGGAAACAAAAATAAAATAGTAACGACATACAAAGGTGGCAGCATTCAGTATGCGTACTGGCCTTGTATGAATTCCCCCCTATCTTCAGTGTTTTCTTTTCCATGTAATAACGTATCCAAGACATCATCCAATTTCAGAGAAGTTAGGCCGGCCGGGGCGGCATATCCATACATGTTAACTGCAATTCATAAGGGCTTCCCCAACGCAGTTATGTGGCGTGCTGCCCCGTCGTCCACAATCTTCACCCAAATTCCATGTCGGGTAGTGGTCTTGCGGCATGTCGAGCCTCGGAGGCTCTTGCGAGGGGAGTCGATGGCTTCACCTTCTAAAAGCTACAAGCAGCACGCCGAGCAGCGTTGCGGCAAGCGAGCCACACGGAGCTAACGCGCATGCCCGGATGGACATGGATAAAGTAATCCACGTTCTAGGCCCGGTAAGGACAGACGTTACTTGCAAAGATGCGTTGGAATGTTACGACTCAAATCAACGATGCTGATGTGGCCTGGGCCTTTAGCTTGAGGCAGTACTTGAGTTATGGCCCGCGTTGCTTCTCCATCGGAGGCCACACCTCTCGTCTTGCCTCACGCAAAAAGCCTAGTCCACATAGGATCCTTGTTTTGGGTCATCAAAGAGTCCCAACGCAGGTACGTGGTGCCATCTTCGCCGCGCCCGGCCACGCCACTCGTCACCTTCTGTTCGGCTAGTTGCAGAGAGTGGTCCCATGCCATGAAGCTGCTGCGTGTTGCTCCGTAGCCGCATCACGCTCCCGGATTGCTTCCTCCGCTTTTTGGAAGGCCGCCTCCTCCTCAGGAGAACTTGAGGGCTACAACTAGTGCTTTGAGATGGATAATTTGGTGCTGAGATGGATTTGAAGCAGGACGCCACCTCGTCACCTTGGAGAAGCCCTAAAGAATTCAGAGAAAGTTAGTGTTGTAAATTGCAATTCAGTCAGCAAACAGCTACTTTTAGAAGAGGAACACTTTTCTTTTTTCTACACAAGAAAATAAAATGTAGTGCAAAGAGCAGCAAGAGTATAAAAAGACAAATGCAGTTCATTAAGAACTTTTTCCTTTGAAATGAAGATGTTTATTTTAGACCAGTATTTTATCATATTGAAGCATATACACCAAACACACCTTTTCTAAAGACTGCAGTATAAAGTATATCAACTCAAAGAAAACGACTACAGATTCTTGTGCAGAAACAAAAGGGACGGACCATGGTTTGGCAACTGAGGGAAATAAAGCTGGGAAAAAGTGAAAAGAAGCGCGCTTTTCAACAGCAAAAACAATGCTTTTACAGGAGAGCTTATCCACTCCACCAATCACTCGGCATTGTCTGAAAAGATGGGTGCACTACACTTTAACGAGTGGATCCTGGTCCCGGTCCTGATGATCCTGCTCGTGCTGCACTATCTACCCTGAGGGGGTGTTTAGTTGGTGAAATATTTTGGGTTCGTGTCTTGTAAGACTTTTCGTTTGTATTTGGTAATTATTGTCCCATCATAGACTAACTTGGATCAAAAGATTCGTCTTGTACTTTTCAACCAAACCGTGCAATTAGTTTTTTATTTATCTACATTTAATACTTCATGAAATGCGTTAAGAGATTTGATGTGACGAGGAAACTGTAGTACTTTTTTTGGGTTGGTGGAGGGAAGTGAACACTCCCTCAAAGCAATCGTATTATTCCACTCCCTGTTTCCTCCAACTTTTTAGGGTTGCTTCTTCTGTTCTTGTTCATGGAAGATATAGGTACTTTTATTTGTACTTTTATTTGTCAGACCTTAATTGTTGCTTCCCGTTTTCTAGGATGCTATTTCCACACGCAAGGACACAAAAGTCAACGCCGGCCTGAAGCTGCAATCTACTACTACCAAGCAACAGAACAGATCAACAAATTGTTAGCACAAATGGTGACCGTCACCTTGAAGAGCAAGTTATGTCCTCCTGTATTCATTAATTTTAGTATGCACATAAACCCACGTAAATCCACTGTACGCACGTCAAGGGTGGATTCCCTAATCCCTAGCTAATTTTTCACACAACTTGTAGGTTTTAACAAGTGCATGCATGGCCACTGTTTGATGATAAATCACTACTCAAGATCTCAGTTGGTAGTTCTATTAGTTGGACCATTAGATCAAGTAGGTTTTAACAAGTTCCTAACTAGAGCTGCAACAGAAACTTGGTGGGAATACTTGTTGCTGATTAGGACAGGACGGGTAGTGATGTTGCCTTTTTACCCTTTTTCACATTTATTACCTTCATCCCAAAAAGATAGAATTCTAGTATATATCTCCTCAGTGAAATTATTTAAATTTTGGTCAGAATTCTAGCATCCCCATATACAAGGATATCACTATTTATCATTCTATATTATCCTTGTGCTCCTGGTTTTCTAAATAAAAATCGGCGTGGCACATTCCAGGATGGGAGGTGTGATTTGGGAACGTGGAATGAGATTGTGATCCACTAGGCAATTAATCTAGAGAACCTGAATGCAGTTATATTATTAACATCTATCTTGGACCTTGCTAAGTGCTAACATATATCAATATGGCCACGCACACTGTTTATCGTAGTCATCAGTTAAAAGCTCAGTGAGATCTGCTTACCCCCTTCTTTCATTCTAGGATTCTGAGTGAGATTAAAGCTCAGTGAGATCTGACTACTTCAATTCTTTCTGCTGGGGGAGAGAAAGTCAAACACAACATCCCCTGGGGCCAATTTGGCCTTCTTTCTCTTCGATCTAGTGAACACTGGGGGAGCTTGTATGTATGATGATTACTTTAAATTTTCCAAGGGTTATAAACCGAGCATAAACTACTACTTGATGTGCACTTTGATGAAGAACGAACAGCAGTAAAAACTTGGTCAAATGTGCCCTAAACAACGCACGCACGCAAGCAAGCTGCAGGCTGCAACTGCAGCAGATAAGATCGGGGCACCAGCAATGAGATCACGAATCATCGAGCTCCAGCTTAGCAAATCCCTCCCCGATCACGTGATCCGCACTCGGGCACTTGTGAGAAGCCCGATCCCGTCACCATAATTCTAGCTCTGACAGGCTGATCGATCTGCTGTTTAGATTAGTTTAACCTGCAAAGTATACAGTGCCGACCCGGCCTGGCTCATCAACAACTCCTCCTTGCATTGTCAGGAACATCTCCCGTGCACTGACTGCATTCCCAAGTAGTAGAATCATTGGTATGTAAATGACACCTATGTTCAGTGAAAACAATGTTGTTTGAAGTGGTAAAAGATGATGCAAGACTCAATTGACATCTCGTAATAACAAAACAAGCAAAGCAGTGACGTCCCGTCCGTGGCAGGTATACGTATACGTACACGGTACACCCATTCCTACCTAAGAAGCCGGATACCCATGGCCGGCCAATCACATGGCATGATGCCGCCATGACAGCCGGGAGAAACGACGCTCACAGCGCTGCCCGAGATCTCGCGGACCGATGTGGGGGCATGCCACGCCATGGCATTGGCATTGCCATCGGCATCGGCATCGGCAAACACTCCACTCCACTACTAGTCCAGTGATCCACTAGATGTCACTTTCTACTCCACTCTACTATAAGTATATATAACATATCCCGCGGACGGCGGACACCGGCCGCCCGATCAAGCTCTGCACTCCACTGAACTGCTCATGTGCGCGGCGCGAGGCTCGAGCCCGGCAAATCAGGGAGGGAGCTGCCTCTTCTTCTCACTACAGCATCAGTAGCAGCCTGCGCCGCTTGTGCTGCTAGCTGCTACACTGCCATGGCAGCGCGGCCGGTTCTCTTGCTTCCCCTGCTGCTGGTGGTGGTGGTGGTGGCGGCTTCGCCAGGCGCCCATGGGTACGGCTACGGCGACGCAGGTAATCAGCTCAGGGTCGGGTTCTACAAGGACTCGTGCCCGGACGCCGAGGCCATCGTCCGCAGGGTCGTCGCCAAGGCCGTCCATGAGGATCCCACGGCCAATGCGCCCCTGCTCAGGCTTCACTTCCACGACTGCTTCGTCAGGGGTACGCCACCTTCTTCCATTGCTGTCTTCATCTTCTTAGTTCTTCTTGGAGTAGCCGAGTTGACTAGCTAGTAGTATAGGATGGTTTCGTTGCGAAGTACGTGTTTCCTGGCCATTTTCTTTCGGTGTTTGGGTCCTTTTCTTCAGGATTCAGTGGTATCCAATGCAGGTTCAAATGATTTTCAGTCAGTAGTTGTGCACGAACAACAAACCTGACTGAGACTTTTTTTTTTCCCCTTTTCTTTAAAAAAAGAAAAGCGTCTCTGAAAACTTTGCCTGGACAACAAGAGGCAGAAAGCAAAGATTCCCCACGCGAATCTCTCAAAAGCGTCTCCTTTTAATTTGCTGGATAAATAGATAGATGTTGTTTCGAGCTGAAACAATCTCCATCATCACTTGTTCACTTTGGTCAACAAAGTGAGACTCTGATGTGATGATGATAATCCCTGACCATCGTCCCCACTGGCCAATCATCCGCCATTGCTGCAGGGGGTGCGAGGGCTCCGTGCTCATCAACTCCACCAAGGGCAACAAGGCGGAGAAGGACGCCAAGCCCAACCTGACGCTGGATGCCTTCGACGTCATCGACGACATCAAGGAGGCCCTGGAGAAGCGATGCCCCGGCACCGTCTCCTGCGCCGACATCCTCGCCATCGCCGCCAGGGACGCCGTCTCCTGGTACGCTGCCAGCCTAGTTGCTAGCTTACTTCCTTGATTGAAGCAGAGCAAATGAGCAACAATGGCTGACGACTGCAGGCCACCAAGGCGGTGACCAAGGGAGGGTGGAGCAAGGACGGCAACCTCTACCAGGTGGAGACCGGCAGGAGGGACGGCCGCGTCTCCAGCGCCAAGGAGGCCGTCAAGAACCTGCCGGACTCCATGGACGGCATCCGCAAGCTCATCAAGAGGTTCGCTTCCAAGAACCTCAGCGTCAAGGATCTCGCTGTTCTCTCAGGTACAGTACCGTAGTATTATTGTATTAATTAATCTGCACAACTTGCCTTATTAACAATTAAACTACACAGTACGCAGAGGTCTCTCTGTTTCTTTTCCAAGTGAAATTGATTTTGTTTGGCCGGTGGAGACCTACACTACACGTGTGTCGCACACACACTTGCACAGTGAATCTGAAATTGAAATATAGAAAATGTAGCTTATGCTAAAAAAAAAAAAAAAAAAAAAAAACGTTCTTTTGGCAAACAGGAGGGAGGGCGGTCTCCTACTGGATTTTTATATGAAGATGAAAAGTATACAATGAAAAGAGAAAAATGTTACATGTAAGTACAGTCAGATCTACTTATTAGAAGTTACTGACTTTTCATTTGACGAAGATCAAATAGTTTAGAGTTTTCTATCATACCTAAAACGTTGGGTTTTTCCCCCAAACAAAGCAGTAACAGTGCAGAGTATTCACCACTTATATATTTTGATAATAAAAAAGCCCTTTTTAAAAAAAAAAAAAAAAAAGGAAGAAGAAGGGCACGCCGTTTAAGAATCAGTTAATACAGCATGGTCATCAGTCATCACAAGTAGAACTACGATGCGACTTGTTCCATGCATGTTTTTGGCAATTCATTGAATTGCGCGCTCTGCTTCTTGAATTCCTTGTGAATATTCGGACTCTCTTTATTTATGTTTTTGTTTGGAAAAAAAAATATTTCCTTGGAGATGGATGATGACCTGAAAACCAACCAAGCAGGTGCCCACGCCATCGGCAAGTCGCACTGCCCGTCGATCGCCAAGCGTCTGCGCAACTTCACGGCGCACCGGGACAGCGACCCGACGCTGGACGGCGCGTTGGCGGCGGCGCTGCGGCGGACGTGCCGGAGCCGGAGGGACAACACGACGGAGCTGGAGATGGTGCCGGGCAGCTCCACGACGTTCGACACGGCCTACTACGGCCTGGTGGTGAAGCGCCGGGCGCTCTTCCACTCCGACGAGGCGCTGCTCAGGAACGAGGAGACGCGGGCGCTCGTCTACCGCTACAGGGACGACGCCGGCGCCGCCGGGTCGTCGTTCCTCGCCGACTTTGGGGCGTCCATGGTGAACATGGGCAGGGTCGGCGTGCTCACCGGCGACCAGGGGAGATCAGGAAGACATGTGCCTTTGTCAACTAGCGATCGATCCATGTACTACTACTCGATCTGTAGTGTATGTGAGATGATCCCTGTGTCAATTATCACTTGATCATTCTTACCCTCTTGCCTTAATCATATGCTGGAGTTACGTTTCACCTAGTTTCGAGAAAATCTTCCATGTTACTATATAGATTTAGGAAACGTTATATGATTGTGAACGTGGTTTGGGTTGAGACGATGGTCATTTGTAACTGTGACTTTGATGGAATGTGACAACATGTTCCATTTTGTTTGGACACTAGCGTGGCCATGGCATTGTGACTTGATTTCCCGTCTTCATCTTCAGCTTGCCGTAGTGTCTGCTGTGACATCTTCACATGATTCCGAGCTGCAAGCAAATGAGTGCGAAGAAGCTCAGTGTGGATCTCATGTTCAGCAAGCAAACCAGTCAAGTGTTTTTTTTTTTAAACCAGCAACCCAGTCAAGTGTTATTATAATAATAAAAGTGTATAAAAGATATAAGAAGATGGATATATTGGACAAATTATAATTTCAGATTATATAAGTTTTTTAATTTAGAAGCGTCGAGTTTTACATTATGATGATGATTGTCGTGGTCGTATACCACGGTCACAGTAATCAACTGGCTAACGTGTGCAACGATGACCTGACTCAAGGGACAATGATACAATGTTTATACTTGGTTCGGGGCTAATCGGGCGCACCCTAGTCCAAGGGTATGCACTATCCGAGCTCAAATGCTCGTATCGGGTTAATACAAGCGGGCGAGAGGGGAGATGAGCTCCCAGCCTCCCAGGTCTCTATGGGGTTGTGTGATCGGATGAGTTGCGAGTTGGTTGCTGGTATGCTTGAGAGCTTGCCCTCTCCCAATGGCCGAGCCTCCCCTTTTATAGTCGCAAGGGGTGTATAAGAGACCATCGAGGAAGGAGCTTAGGAGAAGAAGAGATACAAATTAGAGGGGTGAAGAGGAAATGTCGCCGGCCTGTCGCACGCCGGACCGCCCGCGTGGCGCTGCCGCCGCCGCCTATGCCCGCAGCCTATCCGCCGGTCGGGATAGACTTCGTGAGGGCGGCTCCATATCCCGAGGTCCCGTATGTCCGATTCATTGAACTCGGAGCTCGGGCGGTCGGTGGTGGAGGAGACACCGAGCTCGTTCTTGCCGTCGCCGCCGCCGTCGCCTCACGTCTTGTCAAGCGTCGCACGCCGCTGCTGCACTCGGCACTGCGGTGGCGCCGCCCGGGCGTAAATGCTCGTGATTTGGTGTCGCGAAAAACGCGTGTGGACGTGAGAGCTCAACGGAGAGTTCGGCTGTCGTCGTCGAGGTCCTCCTTGTCTTGTAGTGCTTGTCCGTAGTGTTCGGCGCGGCATGGCGTGACCTGACGAGCCATACCGCGCGTTCTCCTGGCGATATCCTGCTATAGGTTGCGGCGCCCCGATAGGTAGCTGCGACCTTGTTGATCGACGCTCGTGCCCGAGCCCGCTGTTGGTTGGGAACCCGTGCCTCCCGGGAGCTCGTTCGAGCGAGTGAGCTTGTCGATCGAGATCGAGCTCGGGGCTGGCCTATGTTGAAGAGCTCGTACTTGTAGGAGCTCATTCGAGGCGGAGAACAGACACTGGTTCGAGCTCGAGCTCGTATTCGTGGGAGTTCGTTCGAGGCGGAGAAACGCTCGTCAGTCGAGCTCGGACTCGATCGGAGCGGGCGGGGCCCAACCTAGTTCGTTTGTTCGCGGATCGGGCTTATCTCATGATGGGCTTTCGTTTCGGATTCGGCCTGTCTAATGATAGCCAGAATATCTGTGTCCCACAGTGATCGACTTGGATTAGATTATTTTAATTTTGAAATAGGAAATCCAGAAGCACATCACCCTTAAGGTGGATGCTGGGCCGCATGGGCCGTCCGAATCTCTTGGACCGGTCGTCTCCTGAGTGAGTGAGTGAGAGAGAGGCCTCAGGTCAACGATGGCAAAGCCGGCACCGGCGGCACCGCCGGCGTTCGTGTACCGGATCAGCACTTCCGACGAGTGGGCGGAGTTTAAGCGCACGGGCGCCACCCTCGGAGGCGACCTCGACCGCTCCACCGGCTGCATCCATCTCAGCGACCTAAGCCAGGTAAACCCTCGGAGAGCTATCCGCTTGCTGGAACAGATTTAGGTTGCTCACGTGTTTTTGAGTTGTATGGAAGTACTTGGGATAGGTCAATCCAGTTCTGGAATCTATGGCTTGGAGCAGGTCAATGTTGTCTGCAGATGCCATTCACTGCACAGCTAGTTTTTACTTTGCGTTATGATATTTTAGAAATTTTATCCATTTAATTTGGTTGGATTTTGTTGGTTACAGAACTCAGGGTAGAGGTTTGAGGGCATGTTTCTTTTGTTTATCTTTTTATATGCCCAGGTGTTCATAGTTAGATGATACTGACTGTTGATGCTATTTCTGGATTCGCTGATGTTATTTAGGATGACTGTCAATTGACTGTTAGATAATGCTAAGTATGTTGCATGTACTATTTAAGATGCAGAGTACATAATGGGTTTTATCTGTAAGCCTGCTGGAGCCTGGAGCTGCAGTAAGACATTTCTTGTGTACACTATGATATGATGCAATCTTGCAAATGGAAACACTCTGCCAACTCATTTCCATGTTTGTTTTACTCATAACTTTTTTCCCCTTTTATGATAGGTTCCTTCTGTTTTGATATGTTTTACAAGACTGATATCTAGCAGTTGTGTTGTGTGCTATTGTAAAGAACAATTAAAATTAAGTATGGTTTACCAGGACTCATTGAACTATGCCTCTTAAAGATATATTCTGCTCAGCTCTGATATATGTATATTATTACACTCTAGATGCTATCCCAAATAATTGTTTGAATATCAGTACTCCGCCAGTAAGTACATTCTTGTTGCCAACAATGTTGAACTTAAATCGTTAGTCTTTCCAGGTCCTACAAGATGCATGAATTCCACTCAACGTTTTTTTTTTTCCGTAATTTCTCTTCTTCACTACTGTTTCTGTATAATCAAAGCTGGACAACTTATCTTTTGATTTAACTCTTGAATGTGGTTCCTATCATTTTTCATGCCGTCACTTGTATATTTTTTTTCTCGAGAACTGAAGATTGTTTAATTCTTGGACCTGATGAAGGTGAAGATGACTTTAAAAAACTTCTTCCTGGGAAGGAATGATCTTTACCTACTGCAAATTGATGCTTCCAAGGTATATTTAAATCTGATCAGTTGTTGATCTGTTACTTTCTAACTACTTTAGTATTTGCAAAGATGTGGTGTCTCTTTTGTATAATGTAGATCACAATGCTTTACTGCTCTTGTTTATTACTTATTTTTATGGGAGGTTGCATACACACAAGTTCATTATTTGTTTGTATACATGGATAAGAAAAAAGTCATGTTATTGCTGTTTTTCTACTATATAGCTTTGTTAATTTATAATTTTACATATTCTCTCAGCAATTCTGCCAATAATTATGTTCAGACAATATCTTATTATGTATTGCATACTGAGTTTCATATGCTTCAATAACAACAACATAGCCTTTTGTACCAAGCTAGTTGGGGTAGGCTTGAGTTTCATATGCTTGTTCTTATTTTTTTCTCCTTGTTTATCTTAGATTGCAGATGGGTTAATTTATGAAGCAAGCGATGATAATAACTATTTTCCTCATTTCTATGGCCCTGGCCGGAGCTTTGTACCTCTTCAACTGGATGCTGTTGTGAAGGCAGACAAAATAGAGCTTGCAGACAATGATTTTACCTGTGGTCTACTTGATGGAAGTGATCTCCCAAGCTGATTTTTAGAGTCTTTCATTTATCTTAGCAATGTTCATTTGAGTTCTCTGCCGAAGCTTAGTTTTAAGATCTCTGTATGCAGATGCCACACTCATTTATTAGAGTGACAGATTGTACAATCCAGAATTACCAACAGCAGTGCATACACTTTCTGGAAGATAAATAAAAACAGAACCATGGGAACTTCAGAACTGTTTGGATTTATGCATCATCATGGATCAGGATGTTCATTATGCTAAAGCAAATAACACAATGTGTACTTGCTGTCATGTTACATAAAGTCCCTTATTGCATAGACATATAAACACACTATGTTAAATAAGCACCCTATTGTACATCAATTGTTAATGGTTCTGAAGAAGTTCATTTTACATGGTACTGTATTATTGAAGAATGCATAACGAAGTACCTTACAAAAACTCGCTAGCATTCGGGTTATGGTACGAAATATTGCAGGTAAAGTCTACAGATGTTATTGCATATTTTGAAGGAATAGCAGACATATTTGAAAAACTGGTTGCGTATAAGTTCTTCTGATGATTTCGTTGAGCTTTGCACATTATCATTGCAACAGGTTGGTCCTAAACTATTGAAGTCAACATGTAGTACTGTATATTCATCTAACTTGGAATAATTAGAAGCACGATCGACTTGAAATTGTTAATGCGGGAATTGTGCTCGCTTCTTTGATTGCCCCTACGGGTGTCAATTTTCACTGCTGGGATTTCTTTGGCGTGTATCCATCTGGTGTATATGTGTGTGTGTGTCCCAACGAATTCACAGGTTATGTCAGTCCATACATGGAGAACCTCTAATCCGGGGACTCCGGTTACATATCTTGAAGGTCATCGAGAGGCTTTAGTACGTTTTTGTTAGGAAAATTTTCATAGAAAGAAATAATATATTTGAAAGTACCCTCGTGCAAAGGTTTTGTATAGTAGTATACGGTTTTAGTACATGCCTAACGATCTGAGAAAAATCAGGTGCTGTTTTTGACTTTGACATGTGACTTCAATTTTGGTTGCTAATTTGTTTTTCCTGAGAGATTGTTCAAACTAGCAACAATGTCTGTGTTTTTGCTCAGAGATTGTTCAAACTAGCAACAAACCTGGCATTGGTTTGTAGTAAATTGTAACCAGAGTTGCCCATTGTATATGCTGAAATACTTTTGTTTGATTCCCTTGCAATGTCCACTATGCACAAATGTGACACCTGGCATGGGAGCCTGACAGCGCAATTTACATACTACACAGATTACAGGTGCAAACCAAGCCTATGGAGTATTAGTTTATCTTAGGAGTCAGATATGAACGGTGACAGGTCGTATCTGAGGCTGCAGCTTCCGCCCAGCACCCTGCCGCCGTCCGGCGCGCACCCTCTGGCCATCAGCTGCGCAATGGCGACCTCCAGGCACGCCTTGCAGTCCCCGCCGGAGAGGTCCTTGGTGCACTGCACCATGGCGCGCAGCCTCTGCTGCTGCTGCTGCTGGCCGGCCGCGGGTGTCACGGTCACGGCGTCCTCGCCAGCGGCGAACAGCAGCGGCGGCGAGGTACGCCGTCCTTGTGAGCCGCTTCAGCAAGCCGGCGACGTCGCGGTCGAGCTCGGCCGACCTCGCCCGGAGCGCGACGGCGACGTCGGTCACGAAGGCGCGGTGGTCCCGGTCGACCTCGCCGAAGAAGGGTGCGGCGGAGTAGCGGAGCGTGCACGCGTCGAGCCAGACGACGGCGTCCGTCTTGCCCGCGCAGGCGCGCCGCGCGTGGGAGGACGCGGACCGCACGCACGCCGCGCACGCCAGGCGCGCCACGTCGCCGCGGCACAGCGCGAGGCCGTGCACGCGGCCGACCGTGGCGATGTCGAACCCGCCCGCGGCGGGGCCTTGGCCTCGAGGAGGGTCATCAGCCGGCCGAGGTTGCCCGCGAACGCGCTGTCGGCCGTGAAGGTTCCCGCGCCGGTGCACGATGCGACGGGCGCGCTCGTCGTTGCCGGCGTCCAGGAGCCCGCTGCCGTCGCCGCCGCTGATGACGATGACCAAGTGGAGGTGGCGGCGGTGATGAGTGCCAGAAGGAATGCGGCTTGACGAAGAACCATGCTGGCTGGCGGCGATGCTCTGGACCTGGACGGTGGGCGTGAGAGCGCTGATGACGAAGCTTGGATTGGATTGCCAACAGACTGAGTGATCGGGAGAGGGTTAGAGGGAAATGAGCATGCATCCAAGTGACGGTGGCTGGCTTATAAAGAAGAAGCAGCAGCTAGGCGTGCAGTGCGCAGGTGGAGGGGAACGGGAAGAAGCCAAGATGGCGACGAGTGACGCGTGGGGTTGTTGAATTGAAACGGCCCAGCAGCTACAGCTAGGAGGGCGTGTTGTTGTTGTGGTTGGACCGCGGCGCGGATGGATGGAAAGGGAGAAACGAGCAGAAGTAGGGGGCGGGGAAGAAGGAAGAAGGCTGGCTCGGCGCGGCTTCGCCTGGACGAGGTCGTATTCGCCAATCGCCAAGGCAGGTTGGAGCTGGACGTGGTCTCTTGGTCGTCTGATGCTTTGGTCTCCGACTTGGGAGTCTGGAGAGTCTGACTGAGAGCAACGGCATAGGCAACCACCGCTGACCCACCCTATGACTGTCGTAGTACACGCACCACGGGGTGTTATCCTGGAAAACTTTTTTTTTTTATGGTTGGTACAGTTTGGATTAATTTCAGAGAATATGGTTGCGGGAGACAGTAGTAGTGTGGTTTGGTGATTTTCTTCCTACAATTACACCTATTGATTTGGTGTGAGTTTTTTATATATATAAAAACAGGATACCACCTATTCACTTGTGTGAGTTTTTTTTATATAAAAAAATTGAGATAATTAAAGCATTCTTACAAGAACACAGCCAACCAAAAAAGGTGATGTTTATTTACAGTACAGTACAAGTCTATCGGACAGTTAAGGGCTTATTCCGTGTAGATACATCTGGAAACGTCATCACAGGACTTGTAGACAAGAAAGCTATACGTAAAAAAAAAAAAAAAAAAGAAAACTTAGAAAACAAATTGGGTGAAGGACAAATTAGAGGACGTGGTAACTAACGCCATGCTGCCGCTGCTGCTGATCAAGTAGTGAGACTAGTAGAAAAAAAAAAAAAATATACTAACTAATTACTAGCCATTAAGATATGCTAGTCTCCTGTATCTTCCTGACACCGCTTTGTCTACAAAGAGATTTCGCGGTCACACATTAAGCTTCACCATTTGTTTAAAGGCTTGTTTCGGAAACTTCCCCGGCCGGCAGCAACCTGCCGAGGTCAAACACGGTGACGCCTCACCAGCCTTGAGGCCATCGTCGTCGTCCGTCGTCCATAGGCGGCCGTAGCAATCATTCAGCGTGCTGCCGCTACCAGTTCAAGAGTGCCTACGAGCAGCCCGAGGAACATGCACAACACCACGGCCACTACTCGCTCTGTGATTTATTTATTACACGACACATTAGCATTGTCTTAAGTCAAATTATTATTACTATCTCTTACCACCCGTTTAAAAAAAAAAGGCAGGCAGCACAAGTCAGCATCAGATGCTACCTACAGTATGACGTGCCAAGTCGTGACCTGAGATTGGCTGCTGCTGCGGCAAGTGCTAGGAGGACATGGCCACATGGGACGGCAGGTAGTCGGGAATGTACGTATGCGCATTCCACCAGATGGAATGGAACTGCAAATATTTCCTTCCGTTCAATTAGGTTCTAGCGTCAATCGGAAAGCCATGGAAACGGAAAACAAATGCCAGTACTGGAAGTACATCCTTGCTGTCCTTTCTTTTTCAAATAAATAACCCTAATAAACAAACATCCTAATATTGTCTTTGCAAGGCTGTCTCCAATCTGATTGCGTCGACACTGAGTTATGCCTGTTCATCTTCGCAACGTTGACCCAGAAATGTGTCCATTTCCTTCTTCAGACTACTGTATTACTGTGTGTTTTTAATAAACATAATAAAGCTTGTAGGAGTTTAGAGGCCTAGGCCAAAAAAGAATTACAGAACTGAAAACTGAGTACTGACAATGACAAGGAAAAGAGAAGGAAAAAAAAACACCTCACATTTCGTTCCTTCCATATGATGTCCCAAACTCCCATCATACATTAGGATAAGAATGATCTATATAGCCATTAAAATATGTCTGGTGTGAGCCGGTGTTTTTGCTTGATGCTTCAGAGAACTATGGAAGTTACTGCTGAAGCAACTGTGCTATTATTGAAGCCACATGTTGATAAAAAGTAATATGTTTATTTACCGATATAAAAATTTGTACTCTTTTAAACTTAATTTGGTCAAGACAAAAAAAGGTTTAACTTAGAAAAGCTGATGTGTTAGCCTTGGTAAACACTAACCATTGGCAATAAAACCCAAGGCCTTCAGTTTTCAGTTTCCAACAATTTCTCACCCAGCGCTGTGCTACCGCCACCGGCTCTATCCAGCCTGACTCGCCGGATCAGCTCTCCAACCTGTCACGCGCCTCCC
Source organism: Hyparrhenia diplandra (assembly GCA_015847255.1). Lineage (NCBI taxonomy): Eukaryota > Viridiplantae > Streptophyta > Magnoliopsida > Poales > Poaceae > Hyparrhenia > Hyparrhenia diplandra. Next base: position 73,758 of record JADLZK010006298.1, on the reverse strand, counting down.
TCTGGATTGGGCATTCGCATGAATTTCCCAATATCTCAAACGCCGGTCCCCTTTTTTTCTTCCTGGATTTGGGTGCCTAGACAAAACCCTACCTTGGTCTCCTCCCAACTCCAAGCCGACCTCCATCTATGTTCTTTCCTGAGCTCAAGCTCGGTTGGCCTCAACCATGCCATCCCTAGATGGCTAGCTCTAGAACATCCACAAGCTCCGGCCACTGCCACACCCACACCCCACGCCCGATCAAAGCGATGCAGGAGGTGAAAAAAAAAGAGAAAACGATATGTAAATAACGAACATATCCCACATGTCATAAGAAAGGAGAGACCCTGATTCAGAATCGTTGATGGAGTTGAACCACGAAAAATGGTCCTCAAAACTAGCCTTAAAATATGACTTAGGGGTTCCTGGTCATAAGAGTTGTTTGTACTAACAACCAACTCAACTTTGTAAGAACCAGTAGACATTTAAACGAAACTGATGCACATTACATCAAGAACGGATAATGTCTTTAAATACCTGTACGACAGCCTCGCCGCTCAGATACCACAATATGGACACAATTTCCCAGGATACAAACACAAGTCCACAAGTCCATACAGAACTTCCGGACCAGATCATTCAATGCAGTGATCATCCGAAAGATGCAAGCAGGGCATGATCAACTAAGATTTACCATTGTCTAGTTAAACCAAGTAAAAACACCACATCATATATTGGAGTTCAAAATTGGGACTTTTCTTTTAAGTAACAGAATTGCAAGTTCAGCTAAAATAACTTGAGTCCTCTCTATTTCATACTAGAGCAGCTGAGAAACTGCAACCTTAAACTTTTGGCATGCCAATTTGGACTTCATACCCTGAAATTAGATAAGCACACCATGAAATACGTCAGCAGTAATACAAGAACTAAAAGAGGAAAACTAGAAATAACTGCACACTATTTTCACAGAATTGCATCTCCAATTTAAGTTTTCAGAATCACTTGAGTATTGCCTCTAGCTTAGAACCCATTCCCATGAGAAAGAAGTATCAACAAGAAAAATCACATAATCACACAAAAAGTTATCAAAACAATCACTTCCTGGAAAGTAACTGGTATCAATTCATGTTAATGCCACCTTAGCATGTGGTAGCTTTCAAGAACTCACACAAATATTTTGATCAAGAACAATTTTACATGGATAAGCATGCCCAAAGAAATTTTGCAGTGTTAACTCATGCTCGACACAGGGCAACACCTATCAGACACGGCAGAGCAGTACCGGGGAAAATAGGTTTCTTTGGAGGATGGCCAAGCACTGAGCACGGAGGATGAAAAGTGGAGAATGGTCGAAGAGTCTGCCAGTGTTAAAGATGGTAAGAACCGCGGGTCCTCAGCCTTGCCCTTCCAGTCTGCTAAGTTAACAACATCTGATTCCTAGGGAAATTAAGAGCACCAGTGAAGATGAGAAGGCCAGGGTGTTGGGAACAAGAGAACAGTGATGTAGTCTTGGCAATAAGAGGGGGAGCGGTGGCAGCTACTAGTTGTGTCCCTGTGTAGCCCTAGTGAAGGTTAGGGCAAGATTTGTTTAGGTGGACTGCCTGTAAAAGGCAGCCCAATAGCATAGACGAGTATCTTTCTTTATTCCCTGTCCTGTTCTATTTCTCTCCTTTTCAAACTTGTGATGCATTTGCACACAAGATTACGTAAATGGATTTATCTTCTTTCTAATTAACAATAATAACAATAATTAATATATTAGACAAATCCCAAATCCTATTTTGTAGCGTTCGCTGGATTGGGCACCTGCACGGCTGCACCCAAGTCTGGACACCCAAACCCACACCCTCTCTCGCACTGGCACCTGTGTCCAGGTAACACTTGTCAAGCGCATCAATAACAAAAAGAAGTCATAGCTTCATGGTATTCTATTGCTAAATTTCAAGTCCATACTAGACACTTAGCATACCTAAACAAAAACATTAGCTAAAATTATATAACTCAAGGAATACACTGATGGCCATAATCCTCCAAGTCCACATTATATGTTAAATCTGATGAAACTTTTGCACAAAAGGATATATTTATTTGGTTCGAGCTTGCATGAGGTAAGCAGAGCATGATGGTAATTAATAACAAGTCCAACGGTACACACAACATCAAGTCACCCAAGTTTTTGAACTTCATGCTCCCCAACAAATTTATTTTACCCCCAACACTCCATTTATAAATCATACAGATCTGCTACGGATCCAGAATGGGTACCGCAAAACAGGAAAAATTCAACAATCTCATTTTAACTATTTCACTTCCTGTCACTCAAGATATTCAGTTTTCAAGTGGTAGCATTTTCTCTAGTTCTAGAATCTAGATCATACTAAATAGTGGTAAAAATACTATCAAAACTCAAAAGTTAAAATCATCTATTCAGGATAGCATCCTGATAGTTGCTACAGTTTTCTTTTTAACCTCACATGATGGTTGAAAAGGTGCAAGTTTCATAGAATCACTGAATTCTATAATCCAAAATTCAGAAAATGCTTCCTAACATTATTTTTCTAAATGTAGAATTACAAATTCAGTTTTCGAAGTGGCATCTCATTGCCCTCAGAAAGTTAAAACTAGTGTGACCTGAAAGAGTACGGATAATATATAAGAGGGCTCGTATACATGTTATACTTAAAAGTACGGATAATATAATAGTTTAAAGATGGAATGGGAGAATAGAAAGAAATGGAGAGCTCAAATCAAGGGTAAGAAACGGAATCCAATTCTAAACTCATTTGTCTGTTCACTTTGCTAGGACAGGAACCTAACCCAGCAAACACAAGAAAATACACTGCTAAAAAGTCACTAGATATTAATGCATCATCAATTTTTTTATAATTAATAGTGTACCAAATAATCTGTTCAAAATGACCATCCTCAGAACGACGAATACATAAGATAATTATTGGTTTTCAGGATACTACAATTATTTTTAATAATGCATGCTAACTGCCAAGCAAATTACTTCAAGTAATTGGAGATACAGAAATCAGCTTCATATGGAGATGCTCCACACCATTTACTTCAATGCAGGATTATCATCAATCCAAGTTTTTTTTTTGGATTTTCAAGCCAATATATCTTTTGCTTAAAACACATGTATACTCAATTATGAACCTAAGACAACATCATTTATACTAAGGGTCACCCCGATGTTAACGCAACAGTCATGACCAATATGCCAAATACAGAATTGGGAAAAGGTGGAATGTTATTCCATACCTCTGAAATCAAAGGAGAGAAGCATCCATCCCACTTGGCAAGAATTTCACCTCCAGCTGCTTGGGAAGAAGGTATGAATGCTATAGCCAGTCTTCCAGTTATCCAGGTAGATCACCTTCCTAACAGCCCACCACCCGATGGCCATGACAGCGAGCATAGCAAATCGCTGCGTCTGCAGGCTCTCCACCTTCACCAACAAGTGTGTCACCCCAGCGATCATAAGCCCCACGAGAGTGTACAAGAAGCCAACAGCAAACCCCTCAGCCCCCAGTTGCATCCCTGACCCCTGGTAGAAGAAGACAAGCTTGTTGGGATCCTCGCGGTCAGTGAGGAACATGGGCGTGCTCCTGATAATCCCGTACATGCCTCCAGAGACGCTGAAGAAGTAGACCAAGAGCGCCCCAGACAACCAGACTCGGCGGTCATGTAGCAGGGTCTCCCCATCGATGATCCTCTTGATCATGAAGGGGATGGAGATGAGGAAGAGGATGCCGAGCAGGATGATCTGGTTGCGGGAGAGGAGCGGAGGGCGTACGATGGGGCCACCTCGAGGCCCGTGCGGGACTGGACAAACTCGGCCATGGAGTCGGCGAGGCGCGAGAAGTGGGACTGGTCCATCTGCTCGGATTTCGACAGGATGGCGTGCTCGGGGCGGATGAGGCGGACATGGGGCAACGAGTTGACGCCGAACTGGCTGAAGGAGTGCTGCGACTCGGCGAACTCGATGTCGGCGAAGAAGAGGTCGCCGGAATCGGGGTTGTTGGCGAGGAAGGAGGCGGAGAGGAGCGCGAACTCGGTGCGGAGCTGGGGCAGGTGGAGGTCGGGCTTGGAGTGGAGCGAAGCGGCGTCGAAGAAGACGAGCACGGAGTAGGTGCGGCGCCCGGAAGGGGCGGAGAGGAAACGGGTGACGGAGGTGTCGGTGAGGTGGATCACGCCGGACGGGGACCGCGCGCGGAGAGGACTGGAGCTCGGAGACAAGGTCATCGGCTCCGGCGGGTGCGCTGGCGAGGAGGACGAGGGGAGGAGGAGGAGCAGCAGCAGGTGGCGGTGCGGTGGAGGCGCCATGGCGGATGGGCAGATCTGGGGAGGAGACCGGCGAGTGTAGACTTGCGTTGGGGCAACGGACAAGGTGGAAGAGAAGACAGAAGACTCATTAATGGGCTAGTAATGGGCTGAATCCTTAGCTAACAAACAAGTACCTGGGCCGCTTAATTGGTTCAATCTTCAAGGATCGCGCTAAGAGGATGGGAAAAAGTTCATTCGCTCAAAAAAAAAGGTCCAATTTACTCCTAACTATAATCCCTGAATTTGAAATTTTGACTACTTTAAAGCGATTTTCTTAGGTGGTTTGCTGACGTGGTAATGGGACTGATCCAAAGCATCACAATGGTAGATGGGAACATGAAAGTTAGAAATGATTCACACTTGAGTGTACTTTGTGAAAGACTTTCGTCTTGACTAGAAATTGCCGCGGCGTTGCCGCTTATGGCTAGTGTTTAGCTATGCATTGTATGTGTAGGGAAGTATTTTGCTTCCTATATGTGTGTTAACAATTATTTATTTTGTAGTATGTGCACTACAAGTTAGCATTAAATTAAAGATTTAGGAAACAAATATTATGAAAGAGGGCATGTATTGATTTAGAGTTAAGGTGGGGAGAATTAGGAAAATAAGGAATTGATTTGGAGTTAAGGTGGGGAGATATTTTTAGTTCATATGTGTTATGAGCAAAAAAATTAAGCAAATGACATTTAAAATATAGGTGTATAGCTCTATCAAATAGAATGCACTAAATCATATGATATCTTGAGTTCAATGCATAGATCTAGTTATAATAAACTCAACAAAACTGGTTTGATTTTTTTTTATTTTTTCTATGGTTTTATACGAATTTTGGAAGATCTTTGATTTGAAAAGAAAAGAGAAAAAACGTAGAAAAGGAAAAAAAATTGGTTCGAGGGTCGCTTTTGGCCCATTCCAAATACCGAACAGCGTGGTGCCGGCCCATCAAGCTGATGACAGGCCGCCCATACATTTGCCCGATGGCGGGTGCTATTTCGAAAAGATCGAGGGTGTTTTTGGAAGATTTCTCGTGAGGGGAGGCCGGACGGGCGGGTTCTATTTTGATAAAGTTCGAGGGTTTTCTTGCAAAAAAAAAAAAACCGATGGAAGCCAGATCCCGGCCGTCCGGGCCGGCGATCCGACGGCCGAGAAAAGCGCGGACGTGGCACGCCGTGGTGGCCTTCTTTTGGTGCGTGATTCGTATGGTACTAGTGATTTCTTGGCGCGCCCATGCGCCGAAAGTGATGGCCGTGGTTCTATTTGCGTAATGGAATAATGATGACAGAGAACCAATATAACAGGTTCTATCTAGTTAATGGATACATGTATTTGTTACCATTGCAGTCCACGGTTAGCCTAACAACAAGGCAACACACACTAATAGAAGGCTGAATTTCTAAAACGAAATAACATGTTCAAACACTATATATATATATATATAAGCCGGATAAAAGCCGGATTTGTAAAACCGTAATGTGAGCTATATCCAAATAGTACATATATCTTACATGAGTATATACTCAATTTCTATTTTTGTGCCATGTATCATCATCGACACTTCGAAAGAGTGTTCTTGTTTCACATGAAAATGCAACCATTTTGCAAAGGAAGATGACTTTTTGCATTGACGCCGATCACCCTTGAAACCCGGGCGTAAAACTGTAAGCAAAGAGGATGCATGTTTCATGCGAGAAGAGTTGATACTGCGGCTTAAAGACAAATGATAGAATACCTTGGGAAGGTGGTCCTCTTCCTCCATATATATATACAGAAGAAGAGTATATGGCAATGCTACTATGCTAGACAAATGTAGTGCCGCATGTCCAAAAGCATCCCAAGTGATTTTGTTAGAGATATGACATAGAGTACAAATCTTTTCCTAGGTGTGATACTAAAAGCATCCCAAATGTAGAGCTGCTTTCTATCAATTAAAAATAAGTCTTGCAATAAGTATGAAACAATTTAAGTACGTATATGCTTGACACTCATCAGCAGCCGTGTAGTTAATAATAGATGACTACTATGCAAATATATATACTCTTGAAAATGTACAATTAATACACTCTGCAGCTGAGGGAAAAACTCATATCTAATATGAACTCAACCTAAGATCATAATGCGTTAAAGGACTGTAATTAGGGCCGATTCACCACGGGTTGGTTTTATTCAAAAAATTAGAATATGCAAAAGCTCTACCAATTTCGAGAAGGTAAAACAGTTTGGAACTTATAGCCAGTTCCAACAAAGTTACCTTGACAACCTAAATTCAAGGGGTGGAGAGGAGGGAGAGAGAGCAGGAGTTCTCGTGCAAGCATAGGCTAGCAGGAGAAAATTTGTTTGAAAGAAAATTAAGCTGGGAAATACAATGCTTGAAAAAAAAAAAAAGAAAGAGAAGCTACTAAAAATCATCTTGAAATGAACTTTCTCGAGTTCCCCTGAATGTAGCAAAGATCAATACTCAAAATTGAAGATATTTCAAATCCTCACCTTGCTGATGGAAAGGTTCATGTTCATTGTGACGAACACCTCACTCCTTCATTCGACTGAATTGAGCCCTGGACCGCTCTCGATTCTAAGCCAAAGCTGAAAAAATCAATTGACATAAAACCTTACACTTTGACTGCAAAGCAACAAATGACTGTATCTGTAGAGAAAATGCTTTTTTCTTTAGTTTATCTTTTTACCAATGTTAATAACAAGATTTTGCAGCTTTTAGATACTCGCAGCTTCATAATTTAAAAATAAAAAAATCAAAGGATCAACAGATATTCCTCAAAATTAGTTTTGGAGGTGATGTTCCATCGGCAGCCCAAATTTTTGCGTAAGAGTTGAAAACTATATGTGTGTATTCATACTCTGCGTGTGAACATCAAAGCATAGTTTGTTTTGCTTCGGAACATTAATCATATCTTTTTTTTTTGGAAGGTAGAAACATTCATTCAATTAATCCAACCTGCACATGGCGACATCTACTTTATCCTGGAAAAGTGAGCGGCAAGTATAATGCAAGAAACAATCAGCAAGCAAAATGTCTGCAAGCCAAGCAATCACATGCACTGGTTCACATAATCGCTTGCATCCAACCGCACAAATGCTATGTAATTTCAGCTATGACATATGAAAAAAAAAAAATGTCTTTTGTATATCATGGTTTCGACTTGAGACATGCATGGGTAACAAACACCTTGTATAGTCTCCACCTTGCAAGCACAGCTTCATAGCAGTGTCTTCATGCAGCTCCAACCAGTTTATCAATCATTAAGTTTATGTTATTTTACTTAGTAAAACTCAAACAGAGCTGGAGTGTTGAAGTAGCAGGAATTCACTAAGGAATAATACCCAATCGTAGTCATGTGGCAGTCCTTAGAATCCTTCCTGCTAATCTTTGCTATCTAGGGAAATTCAATTGTTATATTCTCTTATTATCTTCTTCAACCTTGGAATCTTTCAACCTGCATACAAAAGGACAATTATTTTTCTAGACTACAAGCTGGTATATACCTCAAGGAAATCATAAGTATGGAGTGCTATTAGTGTGGCGTAAGCAGCATATTTCTTCATCGATTCATTGGCAAAATAACATTTTGTCCTTTTAATTTATATTCAGAGAAAGATGGTTCTCAACGGACACACGCTTAAATAAATGAGATAAATCTTGGCTAAACTCGTGGAAGAGACTTTTCATACAATTTATTAGCCACGTTCCGACACCCCCGACATCAATGGTGAAACACAATAAAGAGGAATTATACAGGGAACTCAAAATAATTTATCAGCTCAATATTGATCTCATTAGTTGTGAATTTAATTGATAGTTAGACAACATGATAAAATGAGGACTCTATTGTTACCTGCAGATTCACAGGTGGTTGCACGGCAAAAAAAGCTCTCTGTGGGAGCATGCGACATCAAATGCCTTGACAATATTGGTTAAATCATGGACTGGTACACCCGACACACACAAAAAAATTATATTCAAGTAGCTCTACATTCTGTCATTGGATGATAAACAAACAAATAAATGCTCTCTGTAGCACGAAAGTAACATTTCACATTCAATCAAACTACAAGCTACAATTGGCCTAACTAAAGATCTAAACAATGATGCAGCAAAGCTGCTGATGAGTGAAACCTCCTTGCTCCTATTCTACATGGTCAGAGTTACAGTCTTAATTGAATTAATTAAAGACCCGTAACGTTGTCTTGCTATGGTTTTTAAAACACAGGATTTCCAATTTGTCTTACTCATATAGAGATAGGAACAACATACTAATATTGTGAACAAACAATGATAGAAATCATTTCAAGCCCATGCATTGATATGGGCAAATAAAAATTGTAGTAATAAAGTTAGTTTTCAGATATTTGTAATGCTAATTACAAACTGTGTATAAATTTTGCAACACAAAACTATTTTTATCCTTTATCAATGCACTTTCTAGAAAATGAACACATGTTGTCTTGCTTCAATGTTAGTGCCCAAAAATAGTAACGGACATAAGAGATTGACCTTATCGAATACAGTAGCTGAGTTCAGTGTTTCCCTATAGTTATTTAGAAGCTGTTGTGTTTGGCTTGAGGATTCCCTAGACCTTGTTTGAGACTTTTTTTTTCCTTGAAAACAATCTGGACAGTGGAGAGTAATGGCTCAGTGCATAAATCTACCTAGCAACATGGTAAAGTTAGAACCATAGAACCATATGGAAAATACAAAGCTTGGCAATATTTGGAAAAGGTTGCGAGTGATCAGGCAATGGTGGGCAAAGTGGCCCGGGCAAAAAACAATTCATCACAACGCCCACCATTGTCCTCTGTGGACAACCAGCACCTCCACTGCTCGAACAAAAGTTACATACCACATTACCTGTATGTTTTAATATGCTCATGCTATAGTAAATTTTTAGACTTAGCCACATTTCCAAATGCCCACACCATAGCAAAATTGTAGACTTAGCCGTTCATTTATAAAGCCAAACCATGGTAAATTCTCGAGTTAGCCATATTTTCATATACCCAAACCCTAACTCAAACCCCAACCCCAACCCCAACCCTAACCCTAACCCTAACCCTAACCCTAATCCTAGGCCACATGGTGAACGTCACCGGTGAGAAGACGCGGACCTGAGACGGAGAGAGAGAGAGAGAGAGAGAGAGAGAGAGAGAGAGAGAGAGAGAGAGGAGAAGGGGGTGGGTCACCTGCGCCACCGCCGCCGCCTCCCGCCGCTGCCGGGTCCGCCCGCCGCCGCCGTCGCCGCTAGGGCGCGCCCCGCCGCCAAGCAGCGCCGCTAGGGCCACGCCGCCGGCCGCCGCGCCGCCGCCCACGCAGGAGGAGGAGGAGGAGAGGGGGGGGGGCGGGGCGGCGGGCGGCAGCGGGGCGGGGGCGCCCGCTGCTCGGGACGGAGGGAGGGAGAGAACTGAGTTTTTTTTTTTTTTTTTTTTTTTTTTTTTTTTTCGTGGTGGTGCGGGGCGGTATATATTTGCCCGGGAACAGAGCCAGAGCCGGATCCGAACGTCCAACGCGAGATCGAACGGTCGAAAAAATTTTACTACCGTGGACGCCTTTGGTCTGGCGTTTGCTCCACAGCAATTCTTACTTTTAAATAAGAGAAGAGATAGCCCACCAGATTTTATGGAACCTTCCTTCTACTCGGTCCTTCACTTACAGCAATAAAAACATAGTATGCAGAGGTTACACAATGTAGTTCCCATGTTGCGAACTACTAGTAACTAGTACAAATCTACAACGGGTAGTAGACTCAGTCTTCTTTGCATCTGGAGTTCTGCAGAAATACAATAGGGACAGCTCTTACATTGGTGCAGTGATACATGCCTTTAGAGGAGCCGCAAAAGCATTTAAAACATATTCCCTCTACTATGCCCTTACAACGCTTGGAAGCAAATTCTCTATCTCATAAACCAAAGGGCAAACAACATTGTACTCAGTTATTTCCATGATACATTCTCAGGCATGCCGCATCAACAGTACATCCATTGCGGATTTTATATTTCAATGCGAAGACCAAAAGTTGCTAATTGCATCATAATGTTTGCGGATCTTGAGATATCCTCTTATCGGAGAAACATCCGATTCTATGAATTTGTAGTTCAATAGCACTAATAAGTTAACCATCCATGCCCAAATTCAATAGACCTTCAGCTAGCATCCGGAAGGATGAAAACTCTACCAAACAGGCCCTTAAGTAGTAACCTAAAAAGTAATATCAATCCAGACAGAACAGAGCAGGCTGACATGACTACCGACTTCACGCTCTTGCCTAACAGTGACAATGTCATCAATCTTTAAGATCATTCTGACACACTCGCAGGCTAGCGTAATGGCACTTGTGCTCACCAGCAAAGGCTGCACGACATTCTCCTCCATGATGATTGTGATCTGCCCATTCCTCACATTGATGCCAGCATTCTTCTCACCTCTGGCATGGCGATTCCTGAGTTCAGTGACAATGGAGATTGGGTTGAGCCCAGCATTTTCAGCCAGTGTGTAAGGGATGACCTCAAGTGCCTCAGCGAACTCCTTGATGCAGTAACTCTCCATCCCTCGAAGCTCCTTTGCCCAAGCAGCCAGCTGCATTGACATCTCTATTTCTGGAGCACCACCACCAGCAATAAAAAAACTCTTGTTGACCAAGCACCTGAAGCATCAAAAGTAGTATAACATAAAAGTCATTTTTACTTGGTTTAAGCAAATATAGAAAGCATTATAAATGCAAATGTTTAGGTCAATTAGTTGGGGGTGGGGGATTTAAAGGGAAATATGTGTATTTACGCCCAGCTACATTGTTATGAAATTTATAACTAGCATCATAGCCATCATAACAAGAAATTAGCATTACTAAATGAGGAAGGCATGACACCAACGGTCATAACAATTTCCCCAGCTTCGACATCTTCAACATATACTAAATCCAAGTCAAGAAATAAGCAGACAAACACAAAGCATTCAGCATTGAAGCAAGGACAACCATAAAACAGTGTACAGACTCCAGAACGACGGTGTACAATGATCACTCCCAAGCCTACTTTGCCATGTACTGGTAAGGGAGGTCCAAAAATTTTTCAGTAGCATAAAAGAACAACACACACAAATACGTAACCAATCTGCTAATGCAAATCAGTCCCGAGAGCCCTCTATTTAAGCTCGTGTGAATTGAACAATAAACCAAAGTTGAGAGGTTACAAAGGTACAGGAGTCTCAACATCTATATCAAGCTAGGGCTCAATAAGGCCTAAAAATGCACAGTTCAACCAAGGATCCAGGCATCCAGCTTCGTAAACCAGGGACTAGAAAGCACCAACCATTTTGTCATTAGGACGAATTGTCAAATTAAGCAATCATAGAGTTTTTTGTACTCCAATTCTAGAAGAACAGAAAATGAAAAGATTTGCTCTAATGAAATCAAACTCAGTAGACAGTTTGGAAAAAACATTCTTAATGGAACTTGAACAAAGACCTCATCTGTTGAACTTTAGATACATTTCCAAATTCAAATATAGCCCCAATAACCAAAGGTATCTAAAGAAATTGGTGAACATACAGCATAAACAGTAAGATTTTTGCCACACAATAAACAAAAAAAGCACGTGATAAGACAGACTAGAATTCAGAAGCAATTATGAATAGCATTGAATTATTATCTCAACATAATATGAATTGTACCTTATGACACAGAGGGCATAATGGAGACTGCGTTCAGTTTCATTAATAACCAACTGGTTGGATCCCCTGACAAGTACAGTTGCAGTCCTACACATCTCCCTGATACCAGTGATCTTCACAACCTTGCCCTCCACAACAGAGATTTCCTAAACAACATCTGCATACCCAAGCTTATTCGTGCGGAAGTGCTCAATGTTGGCAATGGGAAGGCAGTTTAGGGTCTTGGTGATGAACTCCATCTCATCCCTCTCCACGTCCTTGACCACCAGAATCTTTGCCTTAGCAAGATAGTGCAGAGACCAACAGAGATTTCCTCAACAACATCTGCATACCCCTGTGTTTGTGGTTCTGTGGATTACCATATATATGATTACAATGGGCAGCAGACTAACAAGTCTTCTTTTGCTTCTGGATTTCTGCAGAAAATACAATAGGGACAACTCTTACATTGCGTCGCAAAATCAACAGAACATCCATCGCAAAATCAACAGAACATCCATGAACTACAATTTCCGTGCAGTGATACATGCCTTTAGATAAGACGCAAAAGCATTTAAGATATACTTATGCTCATACAATGCTTGAAAGCAACCTCCCAATCTCATGAACCAAAGAGCAAACAACATTCGGTGTCACCGTGTCAACATTAAGGAACAGCGGTATCATATAGAAGGAAATCCACAGAACTACAAACATCATATCAATTGGATACTTTGTTTCAAAAAAAAAAAAAAATCAACTGGATACTACCATAAATTATGAATACACATTAGCATTTGTGCAGCACGTCAGTACAAAACTCAAGGTTTAAGGCACTACAAAATGAATAAAAGATAACTATAAACAGTCAACAGAACATCCATGAACAACATTTTCCTTTAGAAAGGATGGAAAAGCTACTCAGGTTTCTGTTTTAGTCAAAGTTGTTGTGTGGTTCTGCAATCAAAATATGTGGATTCACCACACAGGAATCCATGAAGTTCTCATGGATGTTCTTTTCATCGTCTTTGCAAATCGAACGTTCTACAGATAGTTAAGTAATCACGGATTTTTCGTGACTAACATGAAAGATGTTTCCATTCACATGACAATGATAATAATTCCAATTCTACAAGAACCTGCAGCAATATTTAGTTCAGCCAAGCATCAACATTTTAGCAGCTATTTTCAAACACATGACCCCGATACTCACCATAGACACAAGACACTAGATATGCACTTACGGGGATGTGCTTCCCGATCTTGTTCAAGATAACTATCGATTTGGTCAGAGAGCGACACGCCAACCTTATAGTCAATGGTCGTATCCGAAGGAGTCATGTCCTCATCATTCACAGCCCAAGTAATGTGAGAAGCCATGATTTATGCTGATAAGGACAAGGAATCAGAAAAATATACTCAGTTGAACCTCTCACCTCACAAAATGCTCTATGCTGATAATCTACCTTTATGATGCCCTCATTGAATATACAGGCATATATGTGACCACCAGTAATCCAGTATCATTCTACCTAGTAGACCCTTTTTTTCGCGAAGAATCTACTAGAATGTAAGGTAGTCTTATCAAACACCTTAAAACCCTTCATATGAGGTAACTCACAAAAGTTATGAAGAACACAATGCAACATAGTTAAAACTGTTGCCCCTAAAATTTCTGGATGTGAAAAATAAAAATCCTAAAAAGACTCCTAATTATTAAAATAAAAGTAATGATAAATTTAGCATCATTTGAAAGAGAAGTAAGAATATTGTGATCATTAGCTAGCTACCCAAAATACAGGAGCCTCAAAAGAGGATTCACACTGGACATGAAGGTAAGCAGCTCTCCAGAAGCAAGAGAGCATCCCATACTCTGCTGACTTCATTCCTACAGAACAATGAGATAGACATCTATTACACCACTGCTGCAAAAGTTTAAGCCAACCTAGCAACCAGAATTTTTTTTTCATCTACTCGGTCATTTACATGATACATTCTGAGGCATGCTGTATCAACGATACGTCCACTGAGGGTTGTTTATCTCAAGGAGACGGCCAAAAGTTGCCAGCGCATCATAATATTTGCGGATCTTGAGATATCCTCTTATCGCAGAAACATCAGATTCTCTGAATTTGGCCTTTTCTATAATTAGTTCAATAGCACTAATAAGATAATCATCCATGCCCAGATTCAATAGACCTTCAGCTAGCATTCGGAAGGATGAAAACTCAGGCATGAAACCCTTATTCACCATCTCCACCAAGAATTCAAAAGCTTCTTTGATAGGCCCTCCACCACGACAGAGACCACGGAAAACAATCTTATATGTGAGGGCATCAGGAGGCTCACCCACTTCAGTCATCTCCCTGTAAAGATTAATGGCGTCTCTTAAACTATTCCGTCTAAATAAAGACTGTATCACAGGGTTGTAAGCTTTTGGAGTAGGCCTAATCCCTTTAATTCGCATGCCTCTTAAAAGCTTCAAAGCAACCTGAATCCTACCAGCCTTGCATAGACCATTAATGAGTGTTCCATACGTGACAACATCAATCTCAAATCCATTTGCTGTCATAGTTTCTAGAATATCAGCTGCTTTCTTGATGTTCCCCTGCTTGCAATAATGTGTTAGAATAGAGTTATAAGTGATATTATTAGGTTGTAATCCTTCCTTCACCATTTGTTCAATAAGTTCTGTTGCGTCATCAATCCTCTTGGCCTTGCACAAGCCATCAATAAGCGTATTAAATGTGACAGCACTCCTCGAAATACCCTGTGCATCCATTTGATCAAAAACCTCCTCAGCTTCTTCTATTCTCATTTTCTTGCACAACGCATCAATTATTGTGTTATATGTCACTGTGCTCCGAGGGCAACCATTGGATTCCATCTCCTTCAACAAATCCAAAGCATTTCCAAGCTTCCCCATTGAGCAAAGGTGATCAATCAGAATGTTGTACGTAACTTCATCAGGAGTGCATCCACTGCTCTTCATCTCCTCAAACAACCGAATGCCAAGATGAGGATCTCCTACCTTGCAAAGGGCATTGATCAGAATATTGAAAGTATAGACATCCGGAGAAAGCCCCTTCACAGTTAGCTCACGTGCAAGGTCCAATGCTTCCTCGAGACGATTCTGTGAGGACAGAGCAACAATGAGAGTGTTGAATGTTGTGGTGTCAGGCAAACAACCCCTATCCACCATCTGATTTACAATTCCTTTAGCCTCATCAAGCTCTCCATTTTTACTGAGGCAGTTGATAAAAGTATTGTAGGTGAAAACATCAGGATCATGGCCCTCCTGAAGCATCAGATCCATGACTTTCAAGGCATGACTGACATGTCCATTCTGGCACAACCCATGAACAAAAGTGTTATATGTGACCTGATCAGGTTCAAATCCATCAGCAATCTCTTGCTGTATGTAGCCAAGCGCATCCTCGACTCTCCCCATCTTGCAGTAGCCATTAATCAGAACATTAACAGTTACCCCTGTCGGTGAGCATCCAGCTTCCATCATCTTCACCTTCACCCTCAGAGCGGCCTCAATGCTCCCCTCCTCAATAAAGCCTTGCATCAAGGTGGTGAATGTGGTCTCATCAGGCGCGACGCCATGGCTCGCCATCTCCTCCAGCATCAAAACAGCGGTCCTGACCTGATGCGCTTGGCACAGCGCCTTGATCAGCGTGTTGAGTGTCACAGCATCAGGCTGAATCCCCCGACCAGTCATCTCGTTGTAGACAGACTCAGGAGCTTCATCTTGCTCCCCTCCACAAGGACATTGAGGAGGTGGTTGAACACCGCCGTGTCCGCCTGAACCCCAAAGGTGTCACTGTCGAGCCGGTTCAGGACTAGGTCGACGGCGTCGTCGAACCGCCGCAGCCGCGCGTAGCACTCGACGAAAGACCGCACCACGCCAGCCCCTGACCTGGTGCCCTTCCCGCCGCATCTCCCGGACAAGCCCCTCCATCAGGTCGAGCGCGCTGGCGGTGCCGAGCTTCTCGATGATCTCCTCGTACACGGCGGAGCTCGGGGCGAAGTCCTCCCGCGCGAGCGCCGAGTTGAGCATCCGGAGCGCCGCCTCGGGGTCCGCCTGCTCGCGCAGCGCGGCGAGGAGCCGGTCTTGTTCGGAGACGGCGTACACCCGGAGGGGCGCGGGAGGACGGGGCCCACGCCCACGCCGCCGGGGCTGAGGCCGCAGCGCGGGTGGCCCGGCATGGCCATGGCACGGGCACGCAGCCGCCGGTGATGGCGAAGCGTGGGAGTAGGAAGCTAGGTACGACGCCGCGGCCATTGGGACAATGTCGCAAGCATTTGGCGCGCGTTCTGGGCTGCAAGGGATGGTGAGCTCTGAGGCCGGCGGTGCAATGGGTCGAAGGGATTGTTGGGACCTTGGGTCTTGGGAGCAGCTGACAAGCAAGAAGGCGGATCGAGGCAAAGAAGATGAAGCTTCCACTTCCAGCAGCAGGGGTGCTGGGCCGCCGGCGAGCAGAGCAGGAAAAGGGAAGAAGAGGAAGCAGTGCGGCACCGTGACTGCGAGGAAGCCGAAGGGATAGATAGGGTACAAGGCTTTTTGCACCTATACCCCCCTGTTTTTGTGTTTTCTTTTATCAGTACAGAACTGGGATTATCAGAGATTCAGAGTTCACCTACTCTGAATCTGAACTAAACTACCACTACCAACTGATGGTGGCTGTTTTTTCTCTGGTTATTATCATGCCATCACTTTATTTATTTCCATGTATAATATGGGTAGGGTAGTGCCGTAGTGCCAAATTCATATTAATACCTGAAGCTGCAAATGATCAAATGTCTTGGTTATTCCCCGCAAAAAAAAAAAAGTTTTTCTTTTGCATTGGATTTCATATACATTGATTGATTCACTTCCAAGTTGCAGTCCTCCACCTGTCTTCTCAATCTTGATCATCATGGCCTCCACCATTTTAGCAGTTCTGAAATCCTATCTCTACTGAATTGAAGATAGAGCTTAGAATGCAAAAACATTTTGTTCACTGATAAACAGTTCTCTGATACAAAAGAACTGCGCATATGCTATAATCTGGTATTTGTGTATGGTACTAAGCATCTCAACCTGCTTCTACCATATGTGTCGTGCTTTATTGCTAGAGTGCACTGCATGTCTCTAGGAATCTATTGGCACAGAATTAACTTTGATGACTGTAGCTTGCCAACAAAGGATAATATACATCACAACAGTAGTAAAACACTAACTGCTCCTCACCACGGGCAATTTTCAGTTCACATGACTCCGGTGAAGTGTTAACTTGTTGGAGTTGCTTCTCTGACAAAAGCAAGAGGAGAAATAGAATTCCAACTGTATATATATGATGAATCGAAACTCTCAACTTGCAGGTGTGAAGAGGCACAGTACAAGAGCTGTTGAGAGATAGTATAACAAGTCTGGAAGCCGGTGCCATCGTTAAAGCCGGTGTCATTTGTTGTGTGTTTAGCTTAGTTGGCTTCCAGGCAACTCGCTATGGAGTACATAGGATGTATTGAACTATTGGCCTTCTTTTGGCATTTCTCTTAATGAAATACAGGTGAAGGCCTGAGTTCGAAAAAAAACAAGTCTGGACCTCGTAGAGAAAAGCAGGAGACATAAAAGTCGCATGTGTATGAATCAAAACTCAAGTTAGGCTTCCTGCCTTCATCCCATTGTTGGCCACCTGGCCTCCATGGGAAATGTTAAGATCTTGGAAAGCTGGAAGAACGAAGAAAGCAGAACAAAGGATGAGAGCATGAGTTCATCAGCTCTTGGAACTTGTTACGGACTACAACTCCAAGAATAGGAGGGAAAAGAAAGGTGGCAACGCACTGAAGAAATATATCCAAAAACGAGTCGCAAAAAAAAAAAGTAAATCCAAAAACATCCATTTATCTATCTATCTGAAACCCCTAATCCTTCTTCAGCTCCTTCTAATTCTGCCTTGGATTGCTCGGCATCTGCTTCTTTAGGCTGTCACCAACGCCCATGCCGCGCCATCACGATCTACATGTGTTCTTGGCGCGCATAACAGGCAATGCAGGAGTAGCAGCAGAACACAGATGACGGGAGTGGCGATTGTGAAGTATGGAGAGGAAGGCAAGATTTGAGTGCAGTGGAGTAGGCGTGTGGATTGTGATGGGCTGATCATGCCTGCTGCTCGGTGCTGGCTGTGAAACAGAAACTTGAGAGCGAGCCGCCGCTCTGATCCGGTTCCTCTGCTCTGCCTGTATGCATGCTTCTTTTCAGATTCTGTTTCCTGCTACAGACTACTACAGTCGACGTTGGCACTATGCATGAGGCTGTTGTCGCACAAATGCCACTGTCGCCAGGCCGGATCAAGCTTGATCCCTCCTTGTTTTTGGGTGATGGATTAGACAGAGGAAATCGCTACAAAATGGGGGGTGAAGAATTGAATCAGTGGCTAGTAATAGAACAATATAAACACAGCTTTGCGATTAATGTGTACAACTTCGCCTCTGATAATGCATGCATCCACAGCTTTGCGATTGCTCCTTCATCACTTGTGACAACATCTAACTACATTGGACTCTATATATATCTGTCATTGTTTTCCTCTAGATTCGGGCTTGAATCAGGCATGTGCCTTTTCTTGTCGGTTTTTTTCTCATCTTCATTAGTGTTACAAAGCGCAGCAGATAATCTTGTTGCACGCCTGCTACCGCGGTCGAATTCTCTAAAAACACATGTACCCTACACAAATCCCAAGATAACTGATTGTGAATTAAAAACAAAATGATTTCTCGGCATATAAAATATCATCATTTTATCTTATGAGAAACACAAAGTGAACATATATATGGTTAATAAACACTAAGAGAAGGGGTAGAAAAAAATATGCTAACTAATAGCATTTATTGTTAACATTTTTAAAAAAATTTATCTTTAGAACTAAATTAACAGTGAGGAATATTTACAACCCATTGAAGCTTCGCTGTTCCTATAGGAGCAATAACTTTGTATTATCTTTCTATTGTTTTGTTCACATAGAAGAAATAGTATATAACCATATACCTTGATATAGACGTTGAATTCCTTCTTGCGTTTGACCTGAGTAAATGAAGCAATGCAATTAAAACAACAGTTCATGGCATATTTTTTTTTAAAAAAAGTGATAATATACCTCTAGCGATAGCAGTTAATGTTGTACCACAGTACAGCCTGCATGTTCCGAAGTTCCACAAAATATCCCTTTTATTTGAATAGGTGAATGGGTAGATGAATGATCCGCAAAAACCTAAAAAAGTGAATGCTATATTTAGTTGGTCAATGTCAAAAAGTTTAGTTTTATGTAATATATAAAGAGTAGTGACTTTCATTATTAGAAGAACAAGGATGGAAAATAGTGTACCTCATTTATTTGAAAGTATGTACCATCCAATGGGAATATTTCTCTGTTTGCGGTCCGGCAAGGTATCTATTATCAAATAAAGTAGTTTCTAATTATTCATAGATCTTGAAATTGGATTTTACCAAGAGAAAACTTGCATCATCCTTGTAACATTTGAAAAATGTACAATTATATAAGTGGCAGATAAAAATTACTCACCAGAATTGTAGCATTGACACTATGGTCGTCGTAACCACGAATTATCAAGAGGTACGGGTTGCAATCACCATGAACCCTTGGTTCAAACTAGTAATCCAAACAATTCATCATTATGAGTTTGTTACTTCCATAAAGAATAATGCATAGTTCAAAATTAATTATAAAGAATGGAAGATTGAGGCTAACAATTACTAACCTTATCCAAGATTTCATGCCCATCTGGTATTATGTACCTGTTCAATGCAAAAGTGACATATCAAAAATAGATATGCATATGTTGAGGTATTTTACAACATATTTTTGTCTTTATAAAAAGAGAAATCCTGACATACGCAAGGTACTCTGTTCGTAGGCGGTATCTTCTTCGAATTGGGATTGGGTTGTTACGTGGATGGATCAAAACCATATCTGTTCCATGTGATAGTTCTGATGTTGCATTTTCAATAGGTTTTATTCCCGAAGATCCAAATATAAAAAATCTTCTATATCACCAACATTGTGGTACTCTTGTTCATACTCTTCTTGATACTCCTTTTCATAATCTCCCTCACTTGATGATTCTGGGTACTCATGTGGTGGAGTTGGTGGTATCTCAATAATAGGCTCGGTGTGATGCCTTTCTATACTTTGTCCCATTTCAATTTGGCACGGATACATGTGTTCCGACTTGGTTTGACCACTACAATATCATGTATTCTTTCATCCATGTTTGTTTTCCTTCTTTCATCCTTCAGAAGGGTGTGCCTGGCACTATTAAGAAACATCACATTGCATTATTTTCTTCATTGGAACAAAGTGTACTTAATGAACATTTATGAAAAGACAAATTAAAATGTTAAGAATAAGTAGGATGACTAGAAAACTTTACGTTTAGTTTCGCTAGTTGAGACCATTATATGTTTAGCTTCTGAAGCCAAAAGAAAAATCATAAATGCAACAATATATTACCAATGATGTATAAAATTGAAGCTAACCTTCCAAAGAGACTTTTGTAGTACTTGCAATCTTCAGTAAATGGACAGGCACCACAATTCGGTCGATTATCGGTGCATATTAACTATCATAGCAAACAAAACCGCATCATCAAAACCGAGATAACAAAAGGAGCAAATATATTTACATTCCTTTCGAAAAAAAAAAAATCAATTTACATACCTTTCCAAATGTTATTAGTTGACAATGCGCTTCATACCTATATTTGTCATGTTATATTGTATATATTATACTAATATTCCATTGACAAAATTAGAAAAGACGCTAAATCAATGGTTCAAACTAGAAAACTTACACTTTGTGTGTGAAAGAATCTTGGAGAATAAGGGCTCAAGACGCTCCTGAATTTTAGCCATGACAGGATATCTTTAAATGGACAAAAGATGTTGATGAGAAATATTGAAGTTCAAGTATGTACATGTGCACGACAAAAAACAAAAATATTATCTTACTTTTCCACCATATGGAACTCTATATTATCACCTAACGGTTGAAGTGGGACCCATCCAAGCCTTGTAACTAGGCGAGCAACATTTACATCAACCTAAAATAAGAAGAATCTGTCATAATTTTGTTAGTTCAAAATGCACTCTCCTATGACAATAATTATTTCACAATTTGGAAGTGGTAACTTGCCGGAAATCCTCTGTGTCTTAGCGATAGGAGACGGATGCATGCGACACTTTTATATCCAATCCCTATTATACTTTGCAGGTACTCCCTGAATGCACAAAAAAAGAAATTGTGAATACTTATTATTCTTTGCTTATTTTTTTTTTTTTAAAGTATATATAAGTATATACTATCAATTCACTACTCTTTAGAGTCCCTTAAAGAGTCACATATTTTATGTAAGCTTACAAAGCACTAATAGCGTATTTGAGTATGTCTATCTTACTTTGCCTTTGCACGGGGATGTATCTAAGCCACTCCAGGTCAAGGCTTCCTTGGTCTCTCTTGATCCGAATGAGTAAAAGCTGTAGAAAGTACACAAGATTAGATAATACTCTTTGCGTTCATTTAATCAACTAGAGAAATAGTTTCAACATCATTAGAACAAACAAAATGAAATGTGAAGAAAGAGTACTACTTTTATAAAAAGATTATGCTTTTATAAGCACAATGCAACAGAGTTATGGAATTAATGACAAAGAATCAAGAAATCGGTATTTTAACTAATAATAATTGTTAATTTATGCTTGTAAAACAAAATCAAATATAAAATCTCTAGATTATGTTTTCATAATTTCTTGGGTGCACCTTTCTATTGTTAAAATTACTATCTAGTTACAAGTCTTGGTATACATGCATGTTAGGAATAATACTAGCATTTCAAACAAACATGTTAAATAAAAATTAGAGTCATAAAAGTTAGACATGCATTGAACTTTAAATGGTACCAGTATTCTGAATGTCATCTGGCTGTAGGTTCCACGTTCCTTCACGCATTCTTCAATTTCACCAAAAGATGTATGCAGTAGAGCTTCCCAATCAATTGTTTCACTTGTTTCTTCCTTCTTATACCCATTTTTGTACGCTTCCTCGAGCAAATATTTCCAACAAGTGGTGTCCTTTGTTAAGAAAGATTTAATGTCCTTTGAAATTTTTTTTTAGCCGTCGAATTTTCGAAACTTTTCTGCAACACCTTCTCGTCCTCTGAAATTTTTCAGCCGTCGAATTTTTGAACCTTTCCTGCAACACCTTCTTTATACGCTCTTTGTCCAATTCCCAATTTGATATTTCTCCCGTTCTAAGCGATGAAAGAAGCTCATTTATACCCTTATCCTTATCACATTGTTTAGACACTTCTAAATCACACCCACTAGTAATCATTTCATTCTTCGCAAAGGAGAACTTCGCAGCAATATTCATGAAAACATTGCTAAAAATTCAGAATGATAGTTAATTATTTTGTCCAAGCAATTAATTTAAAGCTACTTCATTATATATATAAAATAAGATGAGTTTAGACTACCTTGATGCAACATCTTGGACATTTTGTGTTAGGAACGTGCCGACCACGTTAGTAAGTACGGATCCTTTCAATTACAAAACTCCCTTTTACCTGCATGTAAATACACGAAAATGTATCTTACAATTCCTTCGTGCTAACTCAAATCAATAAAAGCATGACATGAAAACATACACAAAAAAATCCCTTGTTAACTAAAGAAACAAATCAGTAATGCATCATGAGTTAATAATAAATGAATGTTACCGATGAGTGCGCGCACAGGCCCCATGAACTTATCCACCAAGACCTCCAAGCGCTGGCGCTCCTCTTCTAGCTCAGGGCCCTCCGGGATGCTGTCCAAATCGTCGCCCAAGCACGTCTCATCCGATCGCACGAGCTCCTTGTACGCCGCCTCTATCGCGGGGGTGATAGGCACCAGCTGCCGCAGCGTCTTGGCATCAGGGATCGGCACGAACTCGTACTCCCCAACGTGGCACGTACAGCAGCTCCGTTCCAGTGGATTCGTTGCGAACGGCGAGCGCCATGGCGATGGCGTCGTCGTCATCGGCGACGACTATGGCGGTCTCATCTGCACCAGCTGCAGCAGCCCGCCGCCGCTTGCTCTTGTAAGCCCTCAGGACAAGTTTGGCCACTCGCATCGCCTTCTTCTTCTTCTTGGCTTTGGTGGCACAGAGCCCACCACCATCTGCCGTGGATGTGGTGGAGGTGTCGTCGACGACATGCTTGGCGACGGCGAGGGACCTCAGGTTGTCCATCAGCTGCGCTCGGCTGAAGGAAGGCAGATCGATCTTGGGCGATGCTGACGCGCGGGGTGGTGGCTTCTTGACGTTCTTCACGTCATCGTCCAAAGAGAGCTTGGCGAGGGATCTAAGGTTGTCCATGAGCATGGCCCTGTTGAAGCTGGGCAGCGTCGTGTCGCCGCCGATCTTGGCGTCGTCCAGGTCGACCCTACGGCGCACCAACGTGGGGTTTCCGCCCACACCGCCGGCGGCGGCGGCGGCTTCCTCGTCGAGGTCAAGCCTACGACGCACGGGGTTTCCACGGACGGCGGCGGCGCCATCACCGGCTTCTTCCGTCGACTTCTTATTCTTCCTCGCCCTGCGCACCGACAACGTTTTCCGAGCGGTTGATGGTTTTGGCGTTGTGACCTTCCGTGGGGCAAGCCTCGCTCTGACCATTCCCTTTGAGAACGCTTCTTCCTCCATGTGGATCGTGGGGCGACCTCCTCAGCTGCCCTGGTTGGAGGAGGGGTTGAAGGCGTAGATGAATCCATGGACATCGCCGCCATCTTGCCGCGGGTGCAGTAATACGGCCCGGCGGCGGCGTAGGTGTATTGTGATAGAGAGGCGGGGGATTGGATCTGGCCGGCCCCAAGAAAATTATGGGTGTACCGCTGGAACGGTAGACCGTCCCACGTGGCTGCCTTTTATTTGCTAGAAAATTTTCCGTTACGCATGCGATTGACTCCTCTCGAGTCTCGACGGCTGCCGTCGAAAAAAAAGGAAAGAAATCAAGGCACCGTGATCCTTGCGTTGCGTCTCTCCACTACCTCCGTCTTCGTTCTCCCCTCCGATGCTCGCGACGCCGCCGCCTCCTTGTACGGTGCAGACACCCTGCACCTGTGCCGCCGACGCCCCCGCGACTCTTCGCCGCCGCCGTTCGATGACGACCGGCGCGTGTGCGACTCTGACCCTGGAACTCGACCTACAATCCTGCTGCGAACGCGCTGCACTGTTTCTTTTTTTTTTTTTTAAGGGCTGATCGCCCTGCCTTTAAATTGATTAAAGACAACCAACGAATTCAGTTACAGTTCTGGGGTGGTTCAGCACCCGTCTCTGAAAGGCTTAACCGAACTCAAAGCAAACGCCAGCACGCAGGCCAGGCTACCAAGTTCATTCAGCAAGGGCTCAAAACATCTAACCGTCTTCAGAGATAAAACTACCAGACTATATTCCCACTCGAAAACAGCGGTCTTCCAGGCTCAGATACACTCAGTCTTCAACCGATTGTTTTCCAACGCAAACCAAGACCTGCCAGCTTCAGATTTGTCTTGAGCAGCGTCCATCAGCTTGAGCTGCACTGTTTCTTGCCGCCAACGCTGTACAATCTCTTGCCTCCGCACGCCTTCGTCCACTTCGTGCACCCAGATCCGGAAGCCTCGCGCCGCACCCGCCAGGTCCGGCGTCCTCAAGTCTTCCGCTGAGGAGAACCACCAGGTGATCCTTTCTCTTTCCTAAGTTTCCTTCCTGTGCTGCGAAGCAGAGCACCCAAACCGCTGAACTAATTGGCTATTTGGATTCGGATCTGATCTAATTACATATTATGCTAACTTCAATTCCTTTCAAAGATTATCATGCGTCCATGTGGTGTGCACACACATGTCCGTTACTGCATCTACACTTTCAGTTATGTGTGCTTTGCACTGAATCTTCTGTGCATTGCAAGTTTACCACTCAAGAGTGCTTTGCACTGAATGTTCTGTGCTGATTTCAGAAATCTGCATTAGACCCAAGGCTTGGAGATGTGATTTTGTATTTTTGTGAATCCTGTGATAATGCCATGGTTGGGGCTGTATGCCTGTGTTTCTGTGAATCTCTCGTGATAGGTTGTTACATATTCACTCAATTATTACTTACGAAATTCATTTTAACTGCAGGTTGTAGTGCTCTGATCATTTGCTATATGCTAAACATGGTCCGCTGGTCGATCCTCGGGGTGAAATCATCGGAATGGAACTTCAAGTGTGTCTCACTGATAGCGGCTTAGGGAGGTAGAGCTCCTATTACTGAACCTGATCAAATGCAACCTATTAAGTAAACTCCTTGCGTTTCGAAGTTTTTGATTCATTCCTCAGTTTTCTCCCCATTGTCGGCCAATGAATATAGTCGTGTGCAGGTGAAATGAAAAACAGGTAAATAGTGAAGTTGAGTATACCACTTGGGCTAAACGTAAATGGTTTCCCTTAGAGGTCATCCTGAGGACACCACACTCTTTCACCACAGAGAAGGTAAGGTAAAGCTGACGAGAGTTAACAGTTAGTTCATCTTGGCCTGGTGGTGTCCCTGCATCCCTTGCACAATCAAATCGCCACCTACCTTGGTAGGTGATTTCAGATCTGAAGAATTGTTGTTGTGTACTCCCTCCGTCCCTTTTTGTTTGTCTCTAGAGAAGCGTGTTTGTGAGGGAAACACGGTTCTCTAGAGACAAACATTTAGGGACAGAGGGAGTAGGTCCTAAGATAGTTATGTTTTTTTGCTTTTTGCCGACAAAATCTTCTACTTTCCAGGTGATGCTTGGTCTATTAGTCTTCTATAACAAAGATGGATCATTCTGCAGAGTAAGATGAGGTCTGATCTGTAGAAGCCAACTTCATACAAATTGAGACTATATCCAACTCTTTCATTAGTTCTTCATTTCTTTGGGATACCGCTACCCCTCCTCCTTCCTGCTATCATAACATGAAAACGTGCTAATGGTATTTGTTGGTGCCTGCGAACCAGTCTTAAACAGTAGTTGAGATTTATATGTGAATATGCTATCAATGTTTATTTTTTGACATGACAAATCTCATGAATATTAATGGTTTATTTTTTAACGTTATGACCTGAAACATACTAGGATATATGTCACGCATGGATAAGTTTGAAGAGGAGCATAACACTTTGGATGATTTTGACATTGCTGTAAAAAAAGGTACGCTGCTGGGTGCCAAATGTTTTCTGCTCATTTGGCTTCCTCCTAAACGACCTAAATTGGATCAAATTTTGTTGATTTATAATTTTGTCTACAGATATTGTGTTTGCTGATTTGTAAAATTATCTAAAATTTGAACCTATGTCATGTTAGGTCATGAGGATCCATATGATATCTTGTAACATCATTTGTGACTTCGTGAATTAGTTCCTAATTTGTTGGACCCCTTTCATAATGTACTGTTATTTGTTCAAGCTTTCTTGTTTAAGAAAGATCCTTGTGTTCAATCTTGCAGCAGAGGTGGTATCTTGTTTAAATATATGATACTTGCATTGCTTTTAACTGATGCTCTCCGTTGCAAATATATGCCATGATATTCAGATATTTTCTTTGTTGTTGGAACTGATACACTGTCATGTGTTTGCCACGAAAGTTGAGAACTATCAATTCTAGACATTATACTTCAATTTGCAGCTTTGGGGGTGTTTAGTTGGTGAAATATTTTAGGTTCAGCTACTGTAGCACTTTTCGTTTATATTTGTTAATTATTGTCCAACTATAGACTAACTAGGCTCAAAAGATTAGCCCTCGCACTTTTCAGTCAAACTGTGCAATTAGTTTTTTTTGTTTGACTATATTTAATAAATACTCTATTTATACGTCAAAAGATTTGATGTGACGGGTACTTTGTAAGACTTTTGGGTTCACTTTTCATGAAGTGAACACACCCTTGGTTAATTAAGTACCAAGTTTGTAAGCAGGATCATGTGGAGAGCGACGATGGAGATGTCAGCCTTGGTCGAGGTGGCAGATAGGTGGCTGTGGGGTGGCGAAAATTCAAAGGCAGAGGAAGTCTGCATTTGCAGCTTTGCTTAACTAACTGTTGGAAAGATCGTGTTTCAAAATTCATGTTATATTACAAAGTTTGTAAGCAGGATCATGTGTTCTTAATTTTATCATGCGATCCGTGTGTTTTCAGTAAAAAGTTTATCAATCCCGTAGCAACACACAGGCACGAAACTAGTAATCATATATTTGTAGGACCTGTCATCATAAAAAAAATATGCCGGACGTGAGGACGTGAGAACCAACGAGCGTACCTACTTATTTGCTATGACGCCGTGAGAACCAACGAGCAAGAGCAAGCCGCCGGTGCGGTGGGATTTTTCTTTTGAGCCAAGCCGAGCCTCACGCTGCAACTCCAACAGCCGCGCGCGCGAGCGTAGGATGTGAGCTGTGCCACGCGTCTGCCATCGGGACAGGGGCGTACCGTTTCCAGCGTACGCCAAGGGGAGTAAGCAATTTTTTTTCCGGCCGGCACGATTGTGAAGTATGGATGGAGAGGAAGGCAAGATTTTCGAGGGGCGTGTTAGCGGCCGACCACCTAAGGTGGGAGGACGCGCCGATAACGCCATAGGTGGGCCTCGGCCCGGCCCACCCGACCTTCTTCCTCCTCCGGCGCGGGAGCGCGGCACCCCATTCTTCCTCTTCCACGCGCCGCCCGGCGCCGCCACCACCCGCCCGTCCACGGCCCCGCGCGGGGCGGCTAGGGCTCGCCGGAGCTCTCCCGGCGAGCCCTAGCGCGCTCGCGGCGGCCCCTCTTCCCTCCCCGCCCGGGCTCCGCCCGCCACCTTCTCCTACAACTCAGTTAACCTCCCGAGCCGCCCCCGCCGCCTACCCATACCCACCGGATGGGTCCGCCCCGTCCCGGCTTCGGCGGCGCCGCCGCCGATCCGCCACCACCACCGCGTACACGATCACCGCCCGGGCCGGCCGGGCAGATTCTATAGCGGGAGAGGATGGAGGCGGCGGGGGAGCTCAGCCGGCGACCTTGCTCTAACCCTAAAGCGAGGGCACGGCGTGGAACCCTAAAGCCATGGTGGGGCGCGGGGAGAAGGAGGAAGAGGAGGAGCACGACGGAGGAAGAGGAAGAGATGCCGTTGCCGTCACGGCGCTCGCGTTCATGGAGGGAGGAAGGAGGAGAGGGGGAATCAGGCCGGGCTGGGTGGGCCAAAAGGCCAAAAAGGCTGAAATTATAGGGTGGTCGGCTGAAAGGTCCCTTGTGGTTTTTGGTAATTGAGTGACAACATTAGGTGGACTAATAATGTGTGATTGAGATAATACACACGGAGATTAGTTCACATGAGATGACGTAATGAAGGAGCTTTATTGCATATGAGACATGACATGGAGTCATGTGACGAGGTGGTGAAGATCAAGACAAGGCTTGGCTTGATGGACCGGGTTGCAAGTGTGAAGGGTAAGTCGAGGCGGTGAAGCGATGGACCGCGAGGCGGTGAAGCTTAGGCAAGACTTGGCGCCGACGGACCGACGCAAGCGGTGAAGAGCAAGTGAGGTCGATCGATGGACCAAGAAGGTCATGTGATGATATGAAGTGGATCATATCATTCTTGATCGTGTTGATGCATTGGTTGCATCGGCGCTTGGAGATGGAGCGGAATGGAAATGCGCAAGGCAAAGGTATAACCTATAGGCATTTCATTTCGCGGTCATGAGGAGCTTAGAGAAGTTTATGACCGGGTTTAGGATAGATGGCCGTACTATCAAGAGGGGCAAATTTGTTTGCATATCGGTCATCTAGTGCCACTTGAGCGATCTAACTGCGTGTGTTAGGATCGAGTGGCGTGCTAAGAGCTAACCCGCCCTTTGAAATGATTGTGAAAATGCTAACACACTTGCACATGGTGATGTACACTTGGTGGTGTTGGCACATTTGCAAAGGCGGCGGTGATTGCGGGGTTGAGTTGGGTTTGGGAACCGCTCATCCTCCCGCCGAGCTTGCGAGGCGGGATTCGGTGCTTTTTGAGAAAAAATGAGAGGCTTATTTTCTATTGCGGATGCAAGTTGGTGGTGAAAACATGCTATTCCTCGTGCTCAAGTTGGTATACTTGTTGGATAGCATGTCGAAGCAAAGGCGGCGGAGTTTCGCAGAAAAGGGCAACCGGACGCATCGGAGAAGCCGACGGGGGCGCTCCCGGTCGGTGGTTCCGATCAAATTCGAGAGAGCTTGTTTTTCGGGTCGCCGTCGGGGATCGACCGGACGCACCACGGAAGCTCGACCGGACACTCGAAGTTGCCGCTATTTGTGGGGCCAAGGACTTTGTCCTATGTGACCGGAAGCATTGTTGGGAGCGGATCGGACGCTGGACCGACTCGCCGGTGAGTCCGGCCGGTCGCCCGGCCGACGCCGCTGAAATGGATTTTTCCTCCCAACGGCTTTATTTGACTTGGGGGCTATTTATACACCACATACCCGACTTGTTTCGGTCTTGAGCACACTTGGCCTTGGTGGCTTGTGTTGTGGTGCTTGAGAGCCCTCCCACTCACTTGTGATTGATAGTGTTCATCCAAATCAAAGTGAGGAGTGATTCTAGTGCATTCGTGTTGAGAGATCGCATTCGTGGCACTAGGTGATCGTGTTGCAAGCCGGTGTGCTTGTTGCTCTTGGAGGTTGCCACCTCCTAGATGGCTTGGTGGCAAGAGACTTCGTGAAGCACGCAACGGAGATTGTGCGGTGCTCCGAAGGAGGATTTGTGAGAGGTTCGGGCTCACCTCGCGGAGATCGCGAAGAGCGACACTACTAGAGCGTGTCGGTGAGTACCTCCCTTGTGCGTGTGGTGTCTTGCGGTGCATTGAGAGGCTCACTTGAGAGTGGTGTCTTGCGGTGCCTTGCGGGGCGTGCCTTGAGGGGCAAGTGGTCGGAGAATCACACCGAAGAACCATCTAGGTGAAAACACCAAAGGAACCACCCAAGGTGTTGGTCGACACAACGAGGAGTAGGGGGAAGTTGGCAAGCTTCCCGATACCTCGGTAAAAAAATCACCGGTGTCAACTTGTCTACTCTTCTCGGTGGTTTGCATTCTCCAAATCACAAGCTTCGTATTTACATTCATATATACCTTGTGCCTCATTAGCTTGTGGAGTAGCTCTTGCAATTACTAGCTTGTGTAGCTTGTTAGTTGCTTTGCTTAGTTTGTGTAGCTAAGTAATTTGAGCCTTTGGGTTAGGCGTGTGTCGCCTTGTCCTTAGTGCATCTAGTGAGCTTAGGTTTGGTTTTGTGCTTTTGCTCATTAGAATTGTGTAGGAGCTCACCCTTGTTTGAAGTACTAGTGTATAGGTTTGTGTGACCTTGCAATAGAAACGGTTAGGAGCTCAAGCTAGGCTTATCACCTCATTTGCTTTGTGTAGGATCTTTTGTGAGGTGATTTAGAGTCATAGCTAGAGGGGTGAAGTCTTGGCTAAATGAATAGTTACAATTCCGCATTATATTTGTTTAGCCGGCGCAATTAACATTAGAAAGGACTATTCACCCCCCCTAGTCCCCATCTCGACCCTACATCGACGCAATGTTAACTGCCGACTGGTCGGCAGTTAACATTGGCGAGATTTTCATGCAGTGGAGTAGGCGTGTGGATTGTGATGGGCCGGTGCCTGTGGATTGTGATGGGCGGTGCCTGCTGCTCGTTGTGAAATACGAACTCGCTGTATGCTTGGTTGGGCCGCCATATGGGCCCGGTGATAGCCGAGTATGCTCGGACGATCTACAAAAGCGAACGAGCAAAGAATCGGAAAAGGATCAAATCGAATGTAATCACCTCTTTCTACTCTACTATTCAATCTTCTGCCCAATACTATCTCTCCTCTTGTGCTCTTCCTACTCTACTATTCATCTTCCTCCCCATCTATCTTCTCCTCTCCTCTTGTAAACGGTCCTTCCTAGATCCTATGCTGCATTTTCTCCTGCTCTAGTTTATCTTGGTTCTATCAATTCGCTATTGTCGTACAATTGAGTTATCATTTTCCTACTCTAATTCATTTTGGTTTTATTAATTCGTTATTGTTGGTGTGTGATTGAGTTAACAAAGTTAGGCATTGCTAACACAATGTCGTCACCCGGGATAAGTTTGACGCCTCCTTGTTTTTCGATAATGGTTTTTGGAAGATGGATTAGACAAAGAAAATCGTTACAAAAATAGAGTGAAGAACTTAATCGGTGGCTATACTTAAAAGCAATAGAACAATATAAACACAACTTATAATTAGGTTTTAGAATATGTGTTGCCACATATAGTTGAAGTGCGATTGTACTTATTGGTGGAGTCGAAGGTGTAGATGAATCATCAACGCACATCGCTACCATGCTTGCCGCAGGTGCGAGAGTACGGGCGGCGGCACGGCGTAGGTGTAGTTGTTGGTGGAGAGGCGGGCCGGTATTATCACGGTTGAGTCGGCGCAGCCCGCGAGGAGGGAGGCGATCGAGGGTGAAGGCGGGGCGATGCACGGGAGTCCGGGTTTCATGGTAGATTTTTTTTTGAGATATAAGGTAGAGTTGCAAGGTGGGCCGTTCGCGGCTCCACGGGCGACGCGCGGCTCGATCCGGTGGTACATTAGACAAAGGAACTGTTCGAGTAGTATCCACAAATATTATCAAAAACATTGTTAAAATACTTCTATGAGAGAGTTTTATTGAAGGTGTTCGAAACATCGAAAAGTAACAGATATTTCTTGGTTTCAACTTTGCAACATCAAAGGAGAAAGACTAGAAA
The DNA here is from genome assembly GCA_015847255.1 of Hyparrhenia diplandra. Lineage (NCBI taxonomy): Eukaryota > Viridiplantae > Streptophyta > Magnoliopsida > Poales > Poaceae > Hyparrhenia > Hyparrhenia diplandra. Next base: position 41,991 of record JADLZK010006298.1, on the reverse strand, counting down.
GGGAATATATAGAACCGTAATCTTTTAAAGCGTATCACCGACCGGGCTTACGAATTTATGCCAACTATCAAGAAATTCCTAAGGTTTTGGGCGGAATGGGAATTGCTTTTCTTTCTACTTCTCGAGGTATAATGACGGATCGAGAAGCTCGACTAAACAGATTTGGGGAGAAAGTTTTATACCTATTTCCTTTGATTGCGCTAAGAAATGCCAATAGTTCTACAAGGACAAGGAAGTCGCCGCAGACGTGGGCCAAGTGCTCGCGGGCGTTCCTCGCCAAGTTCTTCCCCATGGGCAAAACCAATGCCCCGAGGGGAAGAATCGCCAATTTCGGCCGACATCAATGGAACCCATCCCGAGGCGTGGGAGAGGCTGCGAGGAATACATTCTCGGCATGCCCGCACCACGGATGGAGAATTGGCCGGTGCTCCGAACTTCTACAATGGTCTCACGGCCATATCGAAGGGGCACCTCGACGCCGCCGGTGGCGCATTTCTATCGCCACCATCGATCGGGCAACAGCCGATTGATAAAATGGTGGCAAATCGAGCCGGGGCGAAGACAGAGCCCCGGCCAAAACACAAAAAGGCATGCATACCGTGAAGGAGGCGGATATGCTTGCCGCAAAAATAGACCTTGTTGCTAAAGAGGCCGGAGGAGCGCAGCCACGGATGCTACTACCCGGCCGCGCCCGCCTATACACCACGGACGCTCACATGACCTTGTGAGACGTGTGGTGAGGTTGGCCACTTAGGGGATAACCGCCCGAGACCCGTGAAGAAGCCGCCTTCATCAACAACAAAGAACGGGTATCGCCAACCGCAGGCGGAACGGAACAACCGATCCAAAGCCACCATTCCAAGGCAACGGTACAACTCTAACTATAACCCCGGCAGCCATCATTGAAGGACCTGCATCGGGCGGCGAAAATTAACGAAAAACCTCACCAAAAAGATGAGCCGATCGATAACATCTTGGAAGGAGTCACAAGAAGGTCGAACGGATTTAACTCGCTATGACAAATCGCTTGACCTTCAACAAGAAGATTGAAGCACAAATAGCCCGGCTAGCCGCTCGTCTCCAAGTAACGGTGGGAGAAAAAGCCTCAAGGCAATCCGAAGCCCCCCCAGAGAGCATAAATGCAAAGAACTACCGGAGGGGGAGATCTACTCGTGACCCACCAAATCCCAATGCTACGGTGAGGAAACAAGGAGAAGTCGCCTGAAGAGGTAACCCCCGCAGTAGCGAAGAACCGTAAGTGGAGGAGGTACCATTAGAATATACGAACCACGACGTACCTACCCTTCGCCACAAGAACAAGGAAGCGACACCGGATGAACAGTTTACTCGGTTCATGGAGATGATCCAAAAAAGTACATGTAAGTGTGCCACTCCTAGATATGCTCCATGTGCCATCATATGCCAAGTACATAAAAGACATCATCCGTAACAAGCGGCCACTTTGCCAACAACGAAGTTGTGAAGTTGGATCAAGAATGCAAAGGCCGCTATCCTAAATCGCCGCGCCAGAAAAGAAGAAAGATCCGGGGTGCCCTACAATTCCTGCTCAATTGGAACATAAACATTCAACCACGCCTTATGTGATCTGGGCGCCAGTGTTAGTGTCATGCCAAAATCCGTGTTTGACAAGCTCAAACATACAAATCTTGAGCCAACATCTATGACACTACAGCTGGCAGATTCATCCATAAGGTACCCAAAGAGGATTGCGTAAGACATACCCGTGAAAATCCGAGGGTATTTTGTCCCGCTTGATTTTGTGGTGTTGGACATGGAGTTCACCAAAGATACACCACTCATCCTTGGACGACCATTCTTGAGCACCGCCGGCACCTGATTGATGTTGGGGCCGGAGAAATCCGCTTCAATATCAATGGCAATGAAGAGAAATTTGAGTTCGGGCCCCGAGTCTCGGAAGAGTGAAAGATGATCCGGATAAAATATGGGGAACAAGGCATTAAAGAAATAGAAATCCAGCCCCCAAAGACCGGCAACCTTCAAGACAGTCGGCAAAAATAAAAGGTGGGAACAAAAAAGAAAAAGACGGCTCTAAACCAAAGAAGAAGGAGAAGGTCCCCATCTTTACAAAAGGACAAAAGACCCCTAAGAAAGCTCCACACCAAAAGAATCAAAACCAAAGAAACAATCAAAATACACCCCTCCACAAAAGGTGTGGAAGCTAAAAGAAGTGCAGCCCTCCGTATCTCCGGGAGTAGGTGCACCATCAAACAACAAAATCGGAGAAAGTCCCAACCGCGAGACTCCAAAGAGTGGACCCTCCGTCAAAGGTAAAATGACGCTATCTCAAAAGAACAAAAATAAAAAAAATAAAAAAAATATAAATAAAAAAAAATACCCACAGGCTTCCGGATAGCTTGGGGAGGACCCCCGCAGGTATCATTGCATTGCATATTTATTTCCATCAATTTTTACTTTATTTCTAGCATGTTTAAATTTCAGCAATATTGCATTGAAAAAAAAAAAACTAAAACTAAAAAAAAATCTAAAAATAGAATAAGTAGCTCTTCTTTGTGCCTTAATGCTTATATATATGAGCTATAAAAATGTTTAGTCTTAGTCCCTTGTTGAAATGATGAATAGTTGCTCTGTCTTATGCTTTGCCATGTGCCTAGTTTATAATTCAAAGTTCTCTAAAGTTTGGGTTTAGTGGCTAATTCTAAAACTCATCCCGAAAAAAAACCCGATTCATGTGGGTTGCATATGCTCTATCTAGTCTAAGTTGTTGCCAAATATGATATGGTACAAATGGATTTGCTATGACTTCGTCCAAAAGAGAGAAACTTGACATCCGGGAATCTAAGCTTTAAAAAGAGAAATGTTTTTTGGCTATGCTAAAAAAAAATGAGATGAAAAATGGACAAGTGTCCAAGGGCGAGTAGAGCCCACATCTCTAAAAAAAAAAAAAAGAAAAGAGAGGAAATAAAAGACAAAAGTCTAGGGCGAGCAGAGCCCACCTCTCAAAAAAAAAAATATATAGCAATAAAGCTCAAGCTTTCTCGGAAAAAAAAAATATTATCTAAATAAAATCCCGGATAAAAAGTTGATCAAAAGGATGAATGATAAGCACCTCTCTGTTATAACCGTTCTATCGGCAACCGCCCAAGGCTTTGAGAAAAGCCGAAAGCCCCGCTACGATGAAAGGTAATAAAGGGTGGGAAAAAGATGTGCCATTTTATTCAAACTATAGTAGAAAATCTTATTATAACCACGGCACTTGTAAAACGTAATCGGCATAGTAGCAACTCCTGATCAACAACCAAGTACTTATCTCTTTTGCTCGAGGACGCGCAAAGGGTAAGCTTGGGGAGTTTGTTGACGGTAACCAACGACATATTTTTCCCGTCAACTTACTACCATAAAGGAGTAAAATTAAACCTTTTATACTCATATGCATTTACCACTAATAAATTCCACTTGTAGTGCCTTGTATTTTTATTTTGCAGATTTATAATAAAAGCAAGTGGAAAATCGACCAAAGTACGCCTTCCGGAAAGCGCATCATTGCAAAATCAAGCCCAAGAGCAAATCGACCCAAAACATCAAATCTGGGCCGAGCAAAGCCCGGCCCACAACTTTCGAGGCGAAAGACGACACCCGCCAAGACCGGGCGAGGCCGAGCCGGGGGGGTGCGCGCACCGGATGGTGCGGCCGCACCCTCCCCGAGGCGGTTTCGGCCCGACCTCGGGGAGGCGGTTCGTGCACCTTCCAAGCGGGGCTTCCGCCCTTAGTTGGTCGGTTTGCGCGCACGAAGGAAGGTTTTTCAGTCGGTTTTGATGTATTTTAGCATTTAGGCCCCTCCTCCAAGTGTATAAGTAGGCCCCCTCTCTCCCTCTCTCAACACACACCACTTGGAATCCAAAGAAACCGGCAATTTCTCCCTCTCTACCACCTCTACCTCTCTCTCTTCTTCTACTTCTTCCTTCTTCTTCTTTCTTCTTCTTTATTCTTTCTTGGTTAGCACTTGGAGTAGAAGAGCTACAAGGAGGGCTTGTCTCCTAGAAGAAAGTGCTTTGGTAATACATCTACTCTATGGAGCATTCTTCTATTTGCAAGTCTTATATCCATGTTCTTGGCCTAACTTATGAACTAGAGTATAGTTTTGTTCATGTTCTTGTGTTGGTATATGAACTAGCATATAGTTTACATATCATAATCTTGACATGTTCATTACGTTCATCATCGATCATCATATGCCTAACTTGATTAGAGGTGGGATAACGGTTCGTTGTTCCTTCGGGTTTGCTCTTGTTCTAGTCCGTCCATTCGACGAGTGGGGATCCCGGGGGACAAGAGTAGTGCTCTAATACGCGGGCATGGTGCCCGGGTATTACGACACCGCGAATATGAGGGCATGCCACGGTTGAGGGGTAGGCGGCTTGGTCGTGACAAGCCTTGACCGTCCTTTGAAATCCCCCACGTTCGTATGTTACGTAGGGAGTTCGTAAATGCTTCTATTGGGCCGTATGGCACCCGGAGTCTCCCCATTTATCCTAGACCTAACCATGCTTAGATCGGTTTACATATGATCCCAACTATTCATTTGTATGGCCATGACTAGATACATTAGAACTACTCCATTAGGTTATTCATTTATTCATTTATTCTTTATCTATTTTCTTTATCCTTTTGCCGGTGGATTCTTAAGTGTGTGTCACACTATCCATGAACCATTATTGCTTACCCCCTGTTATGAACATTTTGGTCTAAGCAAACACATGTTCCTCTATTCGGATGCCATGCTAATTTATTAATCACATGCCTTCCTTTGGGAAAATATAAATAACGATACCCTGAATACTTCCGGGTGAAATGCTACAATGATAGATCCGCGGCGCTTTTGCGGATGAATATCTAAGATGGCAAGATCTATCCCGTTGACGAGTTCCATTTCAGATCACCGACATGGTGGTTTACTTTGGGAATGTCGGCGGCGCATTTTCGACGCTCTTATTGGGGATGGGTTTTATACTGTTTCCTTTGATTGCGTTAAGAAATGCCAACGGTACCCACGGAAATGTCCAAATTGCAAATAAAAAAATGAAAGTAAAGGATATATTTTAACCTTGAAATGGATATTTTTGTATCTTTTTTTCTTTTTGTTATTTCTAACTCATATTTATGAGATAATAAAATATGACAAAAGCTATACCAAAAATAGGTTCACGTAAGAAAGTGTGTATTGGTTTTTATGTAGGAATGCCCGTTTTAGTTTACGGAAGAGTGCACGTAGAATAACAAAAGGGGTTATTCATGTTCAAGCCGTTTCAACAATACCATTATAACCGATTCTGAGACCCACAAGGTCGGTCGTTTTACGGTCCTCCGCAGTACTTGTGGATTCAAAAGCTCAAGAAAAACATCACCCTATGCCGGTCAAAGAACAACGGTAGATGCTATTCGTATGCGGTGGGTTTGCAACGAGCGAGAGTTATGGTAAAAGGTGCTTTGGGTAGCGGAAGAGATGCCGCATTACGAGCCATTGCTAAAAGTGGTGTACAAATAAGTTGTATACGCGATGTAACACCTATGCCGCATAATGGGTGTCGACCTCCTAAAAAAGACGTCTGTAAAAAAAAATGAAACCGCTTTCAAGAGAAATAAACGATTCAATGATCAAATAATAATACTAGTCTGTTATGGTTCGAGAAGAGATAACAGATCCACTCAAACACTAGAGTGGAAGTGTGTTGAATCAAGAGTAGATAGTAAACGTCTTTATTATGGTCGTTTCATTACGTCTCCGCTTAGAAAAGGTCAAGCGGATCTTTGTCGGTATTGTCTTGCGAGGAGCTTTACTTGGAGAAATAGAAGGAACATGCATCACACACGCCAAATTTGGGAACGTGCGCATGAATATTCCACAATAGTAGGTATTGAAGAATCCATACAAGAAATTTTACTACATTTGAAAGAAATTGTATTGAGAAGTAATCTCTATGGAGTTAGAGACGCATCAATTTGCGTCAAAGGTCCTATACATAACCGCTCAAGATATAATCTTACCACCTTCCGTAGAAATCGTTGATACGACACAACCTATAGCTAACTTGAGAGAGCCCGTTGATTTACGTATTGAGTTAGAGATCAACGAGAGATCGCGGATATCATACGTAACTTCGAAAAGAACTCTCAAGATGGAAGTTATCCTATAGATGCTGTATTCATGCCTGTTCGAAATGTGAATTATAGTATTTTTTCTTGTGGGAATGGAAATGAAAAACACGAGATACTTTTTTTAGAAATATGGACGAATGGAAGTTTAACTCCTAAAGAAGCGCTTTATGAAGCTTCTCGTAATTTGATTGATTTATTTCTTCCTTTTATACACACAGAGGAAGAGGGCACTAGTTTCGAAGAAGATAAAAACAGGTTAACTCCACCCCTTTTAACCTTTCAAAAAAAGATTCACTAATCTAAAGAAAAACAAAAAAAAAGAAATTACATTGAATTGTATTTTTATTGATCAATTAGAATTGCCTTCCAAAACATATAATTGTCTCAAAAAGGGCCAATATACATACACTATTGGACCTTTTGAGTAAGACTGAAGAAGATCTTATGCGAATTAATAGTTTTCGTATGGAAGATGGAAAACTGATATGGGACACTCTAGAGAAGCATCTCCCAATTGATTTACCTAAGAATTCCTCTTCTTCTTTTTTTGAGTTAGAATAAAAAGGAAAAGAAAGCAATTTTGCATCTTAGGCAAATCTATATTTTTGCGAAATGGATCATAATAAAATAGATTTTAGGTATCTAGGGAAGATTCGCTTGGAAGTAACTATTTCCTAGATACCCATGCAGGGGACTTCGCGCGGGTGGAATGAATCAACTCGAAAAATCCCTAAACTAAAAAAGACCTAAAGTTAAGGATTCATTGGGTAATGTTGCTCCAATACCTAACCAAAGAGCTACTGCAGTACCGATTAAAAAAAACGGTCGTAGCTACTAGGCGACGAAATGGATTTTTGGAATTTATTGATATTCTCTAGAAAGGGTGCACAGAAACCATTAAGAGAACGCCTAATAACTTATTGGGTACTGGAGTATTTGAAATGGTGGTACGTTAGACGGGCCCGACGGTCCAGACCTTTCATCTATCTCTCAGGCCGTCGCATAGCCGACGGCGACGTACTCCGGCTCTCGCTCCAGCTCCAGGAAGGTACGTGTTGACGAATCACCATGACTCCATCGGCCCCGCGCGCGCTCCACAAGCCACAGTCCGCGAACTCGTCCGATCCCAGCACGGACAACATAGCTTCTCTCCAGCCCGGCACGACAACCGGCTCGATCGTTTGGAGTACCTCTTTGACGCCATCGTCGTACACCACCCGAGGTTGTTGACGTGCAGCACATGCTGATGAAGCTGATGCCGAGGTTGGCGCGCGGCAAGCTCAGTGGCTATTGATTGGCATGTACCTTGCTGGAACTCTGTCCCGGTCCGCCGTGGACGGGGCGCCACGATGTTGCAGAGCACGCTGTGGGTGTCAACGGCCGGGACGAGGTGAAGGTGACCCTGCTCCGGTTTTCTGGCCTCTGGTGTGCTCTTTAGGTGGATGTGCGTGCATGATGGAACTTTGGGGCTCTACGAATAATACAATTCTGCATAGCTACCATTATTTGCATATACTATATGTTACTACTGCATCAAATAGTACATGGAATAATACAATTCTGCATAGCTACCATTATTTGCATATACTATATGTTACTACTGCATCAAATAGTACATGGAAACCCTGTCACGTTGCACATATAGAATATATATGCCTTCATCAGGTGTCAAAAGTAGATGACTAAGGTCCATTTGAACCATCTTTTCTAGATACATTATTTTTACTAAACTTTGAGGTATAATTTAAAACTATCTAAATTTATAACAAAAAAAGCTACGTATCTAAAAAACAAAACGTCTTAAAAATTTAAAATGGAGGGAGTAATTGTTAGTAAAACATTAGTTGAGGGTTCAAACACAACCTCAGCTAATTTTAACATGGATCCAAAGGCCCAAAGAAAGGTAAAATGTCAGGTGTCAAAATGCCGCTTATGCTAAAGAAAATAGCGATGGCATCACAATTCTAACAAAAGGGCATTAACCTAAATTATCAAGACCTTCCGTTTCCATCAATAGATAAAAATGCAAATAAAGTAATCAACTCAAATTGTTCTTTCTGTTAGATAGTTCATAAAAATGTTGACAAGTTACTTATACAGGGAGATTATAATATATATAATGCCCCTAAAAATTGGGCATTTAATAACGGGGGTAAACTCTTAATATCATATAGCCATGGCGCTAAGATGACAAAATACCTCTCAAAGCCATGCTCAAATATCACAGTTCGCTCTGTGACAAACGTAAGTCTAGGAAAATTTTGTCTTTCAGGATTTCTCAGCATAACATGCCAAACTCTTCTAACGAATAGAGTGGTATTGCGCTGATACACGCTTGGGAGGAAGCTTCCGCAGGACGAACAGTACAAGGGCAGAGGGCAATATCTCTGTCAACTACAAAGGAAAATACTGCATCAAAGAGAAAAAAACTGCAAAGGAAAATATGTGTATAAGAATACATTTCATGGTACTTACCATGTAGTAGAAGAAATCCAAAACTGGATGATCCAAAACCTCAAGAGATAGATCAGGATCAAATGATGAAAATGCCACCTGCCATCACATCAAAGCATGATTTAAGCTTCTGAACTGGTGATATAACTTTAAAACCTGAATATATTGAAGATACAACACACATGTAGGCATGCTACAAGAACCGGACTAGTCAATACTCAATAATACTCTCTCCATTCCGAATTATAGCATTGGTAGATCGATGTATCAGCCCTGGGGCCACCTGGCCCAACAAGTTTTGCCAAAGTACATTAAACCCATGTTATTGGCAATTATATATGTCAAATGTGTAATGCTTGTGCTAATTGACTGAAAATTTACAAGGTTGCCACTAGGTTATAACACTTTAGTTTTGTCAAGGGAAGCTTAACTTTGACCCAGAAAAATACATCAACACCTCCAAGGTGAAATAAGTGCACATAAAGACATATGTCATACAAAATTTAATGAAACCATTAGCCAAACCTAAAATATCTGACCTAATTTCCAAAAAAAAATTCAGCCTCATAAAATATGGTATGTGAGTTTTGATACAGATTGATATCTGCACTGCAAAAAGAAGTAAGCAAAAAAAAAAAAAAGAAATAGGCATGTCCTAGTTTCTGAACCAACTATTAGTCCACACTCTGTGCACTCCAACATCACCCTGAACCAGTTGTCCACTTCACAGGGTTGCAGCAAATGCTGCTGCTAGTAGCTGTTAGTATTGTGCCAGGGGCCAACCCTGCAATCTGCAAGCTACTGAGCAAGCCCGCAAAGCAATAGCGATGATCAAACATTCAAGTTCATCATCTTTATCATGTCGGGTGTTTGGTACTTAGACTCTTAAGTTATGTTGTAAATAGTTGTATTTCCTTTCAGGATGTTAAGTAAGCACATAAGAAATGTGCCCACTCAACATAGAATTTTTAATATCTATATTGACCTCGAAAATGCACAAACTGTAGGGTTATACACCTGATCTTTAGTCCCACATCAATGACAAAGCAAGCATTATTCTTCAAAAAACTTCGCAAAATAAATATTTGAGACTTTAAGAGCCAATAAGAAATAAATACTTACCACAATGCATCTTATCAAGAAGCAGGTAAAGCAAATTGCTGTCACGGTCCCAACCTGATAAACAATTTTAATACATGTAAACTTAGTCCCATTTATAGCACATGTGAATCTTAAGCTGCCACCAATAAACATATTAATTAGGTGCAGGTATGAAAAATCTTAAGAATTGTCAAGAGAAATTTCCAGTGATATTGCAGCTTTCAATTTGAGCTAATTGATGTGTGTTAAGGTATAATAGTCAAAGGGTATTAGAATAGGAGATTACTCTAATACCCTTACTATTATACCTTAACAATGTGGAAATGAAACAAATGCCATTTTAGACTGGCTAGTTTTTGAGAGATGCCGCTGTGAAGTAATGGCACAGGACAAGGGAGTAATTGTGCATAAAAAGTTGTTTTGTTTGCATGCACACCATTAACAGTACAAATGGTCTGTAGGGTACTTGTTAGTGTAATAATGACCTCAATAAGCTTCTTTTTTTTAAGCCCCTTTGATTCAATTGGGAAGTGTCTCAGCATGGCAAATAACCTAGACAAATAAGAAGGGAGATAATTTCAAAAATGAACTTATAAAAAACAGCAGAATATGCTAAAAAGGAAAGAAAAAAAAAAAAGAGAAGCTACCTTCCACCATAAATTAAGAATCCTAGAAGAGCTATAAATGAGACAGCTGAAAATTAATAAAGGAAAGACATTAGCGAGCTAAAAGCTGATAAACTAAACAGATAATTTCTCTAGCAATGGTGACAAAAGGAAGTACCTGATATGAATACTTTGCTCACAAGCTCAACGAAAAGGATTGTCATTTATTCCAAGGTATACCCAAATACAAACCTACAAACATCTATTAGATACATAGAATATAGTTGTCTATTACAGATACAAGAGAACAGTTGGGCAATGTATTTTACAGTTTGGGTTCATTAAACAAAGCACCCTAATATCAATAGAACCAACAGAAAAGGTAAAAACCAACCTGAATTACATATATGACACTATTAACTGCAATGTATATAGTCCTTAGCTTGTCTGTGGGAAGATGCTTAGCCTGGCATAGACATAGAAAATAACATATATAAGTTCATGAGTGTATGACCTGAATTTGTAGATGGAAAACAAAAATGGCAAAAGTAAAATGATATTGGTAGCACCTGATGGTATATCTCTGCCCAGAATAGCACAAGCAATGTGTAGGTCGAAAAAAACAAGAGACCAGGAAGATCTAACAGCACTAAAGTATACACCTGTTGAAACAGAAAGTTTTAGTTGAATAATCAACTACATGACTGATTGAAAGAACAAAATAGGAGGAAAAAATGCACTGAACAGTCCATAAGAAAGTTATGGATCTGGGACTACAAACACAAATTTCTTGTAAAAACAATCCAGATACTACAATATATACTAAAGAAAGAAAAGGCCTCCATAACATTTAGATGAATCTTTGACACATGGTTCTTACTTTTTTTTTTGAAGAAGGAACACATATGCATGAAACCCAAATATAATAGAACGAACTGCAAGAGGCAACCCACATAGTTATTAAAAATAGAATGCAATGGTGATAGAAGATAAAGCATTAGGACAGCAACTCACCTCCATTCACAATGAAATTCATGAGATGGAAAACCTTTTGTGTGGTCCAACCAATTTCCGGCACCCGCAACTGAATTCTGATTAGTTGAATCTGCAAATCTGAATGAAGTGAGTACTTAAACAGATATTCATTTCATTATCACTTGAAGTTCAAAGTGATGACTGCACATCTTTCAGAATAATGCTATAAACTTATAAATCTGCTAGGCACAAATATGATTAACGCAGCATGCAATATTTCCAACTTTGAACACTGCTGTATGCGTAAAAGCAGTTCATTGTTCGATAGGAACCAAAAACTTAAAGGCATACTGTACAAAGTTTAGTGAAAATAGCATCAAAAAACAAATATAGTTGTTGGAATACAGTAAGAGCAGAATTGCATTGCACTCTCAGCACGATACAATCCTTTCCAAATAGTATTGAGTACACAATTCTTTTCTTGAATTCAAAGGATATATATGTATCATTGCATTAAGAGAGAAGAAGGGCCAAAATAGCTTGGTCAGCGACCAAAAAAATGACCTCATCAACCACACTGACCAAATGACACCTTATACAACCAACCACACAGAATAAACAATTTATACCATGTGTAAGACAGTTCGACCTGTCCCCCAAACCAAATATAAACTAGAAAGAAAGTAAGGGGTGCTGCTATTGATGGCATGATGCAGCTCTAAGTCATCTTATGAAAATATCATTAGTTAGTGACTATTAAAACTTTCAGAGGGCCACAATAAGAGTATTAGTCCTTTCCAAAAATACATTTTTGTAATAATGTAGCAAGGCCTAACTGAGTAGACTAGAGAGTTTAAGCTCAAAAAAAAAAGTAGGTTAAAAGACTGGTTCTGCCATTTTTTTTTTAAGTATATAAGTATATAAGGAAGAAAAGGAGCAGGTAAGCAAATAGGATAATCAAATGGGTATTTCCACTGGTGCAAGACCGAATGTTATTACATAGTGATTTTGTCTTCAACCCTCTAGATGGCCATAATCTTAGTATTTAGTATTTAATTCTCTATTCAGGAGAACTATTGCAAATGTTCATCTCTATATTTTGGCTAGTATTTTTATTCAGAGAACTTCCGTCAAAGAAATGAACTATCCTACATCGTACCAATGGCAACTTATGCACCATATAAACAATTTTCAACATTCTTATCCTACTACCAGAGGGATTGTGGTGGAAAAGGAGGAAAATAAAGTTTCTAATCCAAGAAGTGTGCACAACTACAATTAAGCAAGGATTTTAGAAAAGAATGGAGGCAAGCTGTAAATACCTTAGCAGTAAAGATGGAAATGTTTCATGTTTGTGGCGCTAAAAAGCATAAACCCATGAGAAAGATAGTTGCTGTAATGATGGTAAAATTGAAGTGATAGCACTACATGGAAGTAGATTGATGTTTGTAGTAACAATCAATACTTGTATTAATTTTCTTCGGCAAAGCCACAACTAACAAGAAATTCATCCCCCCACACTAACCCTTGACAAAAGCATCTTGATGGACAACTTGAAGTGGTAAAATTGATGATGGGGCAATTGATTACAGCTAATTGGTGGATTCCATGGATAATCAAGTGCTTGTTTATTATGCCTTCCTTCTGCAAGCATGATTCTTAAGAGACTAAACAGAAAGATTGCCCTCAATTATGGTAGACATAGAACAACACTATGTTGTTTTGAGAGACAAAATGGCATTAATCTTCAATCTGTGTATGAAAGATGGCTGTTGAGAATGGTTACTCATGACTGGTACGGCATGACATGCAGAGTCATATAGTACAACTTGTCTGCACCTATCAGGATTATTCCGGCAAATACTCAGCCAGCTATAGAAAGATTGCCCTGATTACTGCTATGGTGAATGAATCTCCATCCATAATTTATGGACAATTCAGAAACCTTACTCATAGAAAACCTTATCTATGGAGATAGTGGTTTCCTTATCCTCACAATGATTCTTGTGAACAGGGTGACCGTGTGAATAGATTCCATAATGGCAACAGCACTCATTTCTGGAGGGAAATCAGCAATGGTTCCGTTATTATCAACTAAAACACACCTCTCTATAGCCACAGTTTCACCCAACACATAGTAGTACAATACAATTTCATCCAATACCAAAAAAAAAAAAAAAAAAATGGATGGAGACGTTCGGGGACAGCAACGGGGACAATCCTTCCTGACGCTCAAGGACAAAACACAAAAGATTCGTAAATTTACCACGCGTCGTTACCGCACACCGGAGTTCCATTCAGATCGAGGGGCCACAACACCCGCAAAACCAGATTGGGGGGCGGGGGCGCTGATTAGCGCGATTGGGCGGAGATGATAGATAGGGTTGGCACAAGGTCGAGCCGGCGGGCGTACCAGGGCGACAGCGGTCACGAGGGCGTAGGCTGCGGAGAGGGAGAAGAAGGCCCCGTCCTGCCACGCCGGCGAGTCGTTCACCTCCTCCCACCAGCTCCGCAGCGCCAGCGCGGCCCCCTGCCGCCGCGGCCGCCACCTCCGGCGACGACAGCGCCGCCAGGCGCGAGGAAAGTAGCTTCCTCATCTCTTCTCTCTCTCACCCCCTTCTCTGAGTCTGAGTGCGTGCGAGCTCTTCCCGCGAGAGATCAACAGGAGGCCAGATGGGGGAGCGGGCGGCGGCGGCGTTCTCGAAGGGGGCGCGCTCCCCAACCCACCCAAATCAAGCTTTCCTCGTGTCCGTTGCGGACAAGGTTGGCTCAGGGTCCCTTCGGGCCCACAATGTCAGTAACTGATTTGCCTGCCACTCGTTCGCGTGGGGCTGTCTTGATTGAGTTTTTTTTTTTTAATTACAGGAAAACCAATTTCCCATTAACCAGTGGGGTACAGGCCACCTCGGTTGAGTATACATCCATAATCTATCTACCCTACTAATGCACCGGCCTGGCTCCATTCAAATCCATTCGAATGAGCCACCTACATTTCTTCCGATCTTCTCTCTCGCTACTCACCCACAGTTCAACGATCCAGATTGAAAGTATTGGACACCCCTCTCCCACCTGCCCATCCGCGCGGCCTGCCTCGGGATCAGCGGGGTCGCGACGCACATTCCCCTCGCCTCCCCTTCTTCTTCTACCAGTCCACCAGACGTGTGTTGCTCCTCTAGGAACGCAGCTAGGGCCGGGCGCCGCCACCGCCAAACGCCGCCCAGATCGCCGCCGGGGCCGGGCGCAGCCAGGACTGTGGGGACGGCCAAGCGCCTCCGGCAGGGGCCGGTGCCCATGCACGCCGCCAGGAGTCAGCAGGACAGGACGCCAAAAGCCAGGAGCGTTCCTTCTCGGCGCATCGGGCGGGGACAGGAGCAGTGCGTGGCCTGCTGCCACAGCTCCGCTGGCGGTGGATCTAGGTGCAGACGTCGCTGGGGAGGCGCGTGACAGCAGTGGCGGCTTCCTGAACTTGGAGTCGTGCGGTGTGCAAGTGGATCCGCCGACCTTGGAGTCTGGTACGAGTACGTCTCCATGCATCTTCCTACATCTACTACTACTTCGTTTGTTAGGAAAAAGGATCTTGGAGTCATGCGTTGTTTGTTAGGAGGCGTGTGGCAGTGGTGGCAGCTGCTGCATCTTTTGCTCTGCATCTTGCTAGGAACAAGAATAGGTGGAGCTTGTTGTTGTTTTTTATGAATTTTATTTTATGGTATATAATTGATTTGGTTCGCTGGATGAGTAAGGCCGGATCACTACTTTGTTTGTGCAGGTGGAAAGAATGAGATCGATTTGTTATCAGTCAGAAGTGCTTGTTGTTTTCTTATTTCTTAATTAGGTGCTTCATATGTATCAGGTACCAAAAGGTATGCATGCCCACACTTCTGTTTCCTTGCAGTGTGAATTTGTGGTCTGATCTAATCTAATTAATTACATGTTGGTGGACAGCAGAGAAACTACTCGCTCTAATTAGATTTGTGATAATGCTTGAAAACTTATTCAGCTAATTATATTATAACCTAATGTCTCCAGCGGACAGCCTAAGAATCGGTTATGGCACATGCATTGATTTTTATTAGTGAGCACTGAGCAGTATTGTTTTCAGTTAGGAGATTTGTGTGTGTTGCTTTCAGGCCTAGCAGCATATTATCCAACGTTATTTTAATTTGTTATGTTAGTTATCCGGACTGGAATGCATTTGCTTGTGAGAAGAAACACCAGCACCAGGCCCCGATATTCGGACCTACAAGCCTTGTTGGTGTGGGGATAACCAGTGAAGGGCAAAAGAATGGCAGCACAAGTTTTTCAGCCTGGTTACAGGTATTAAGACTTAAGATAGTGTTATATGCTTCCAGGCATCTCGTAAAAGATTAGTGAGTACCCCTACTAAAATATTTTGTATTTATGCAAGTTGAAAAATCAATTCTTGAACTGCTCTTTTCTGCTACTCTTATTTACATCTGAGCGTGTGTCTTCTGTTCAGATCAGACAAGAATTCTATGTTCATTAGTACTAGCTTAAAAGTTCTGGCAATTGCTCACAGTTTCTGAAATGCTTGATGGTTTAGATACTTCTCTCTGAAAAAGGGTAGTTGCATACAGTAGTTGCAACCATTGACAACTGAACTTGGATTAACCTTGTTGCCTTCCAATTTTGTTTCCAAATGATTGCCTTCAAAATGCATAGTCCAGAAAGTTAGTCAAGCAAGGTTCACATCACATTTCTTAGTTGTTTATATCTCTTTATTTATAAGGACTGATGATTATCGTGCATGAGCTATAGGAAAATTTATGGTTCTATAATCTCATCGAAAATATTTATTTGTGCTGAAACAAATTGTCAGGACCCAATTCTCTTTTATGTAACTTAGATTTCAGTTCTCAGAAGCCATTTTTGTTATTATACAAGATCTTATGATTTTGTTTTGGTAGAAAATAGTGAAAGGTAACCAATAGCCAAGGAAACAAGCAGGGCCTTATATCAGGGGAGCAGTCCAAGGTGATGCCATGGCACTAGCATTCACATTTTGTAGATGGTCAGTGCAAAAGGACTGTATTTACTTTCTGTTTTCTATCTCCAAATATCAATATCGAGTGTCAAAAAAAAAAAAGTACCTGATGGTGGATAATATTTTCCTTGTGCATAAGTAATGATCTATAATCATAATATCTATCCATTTCTTTATCGGTAAGGCATATGGTGAGCATAAGTACTGGTCTGAAATTCTAATGTCTATCCATTTCTTTGTCAGAAAGATCCATTCCTTCTGTTGGCAAAAGATGCAAAAAGAATCACTGTTGTTGTCATAGCTTATGGTTTGAAAGCTACTATCCAGGTATGAAAAGTTCCTATCATAAGCTGGATTTGAAATCAACATTCACTTAGTCATTTGTCGAATTGAGGAAATCTGTTTTATATGATATAGTGCAGTTGTAGATTTTGGATATAGGGTAAAATTCGCTTCACCTCGCATTACATTGAAGCCCCACCTGCTTGTTTCATTCTAACTCCAGTATACAAGGTGAACATGCAGATAGATGACCATGTATTTTCACAGAGTACAAATTGTTCAGAATTTAGGCATGGAAGAACATGGAAATTGGAGGTGGCAATGATAAATTGACCATTGCGCCCATGACACCAGGTACTATGCTTTGCTGTATGGAGGAACTTGCTATATATTTAGGCTAATGCAATTGTACAGTATTTCATAAGTCAACATGTTGTTGCTGATCTCTCTCTCTCAACAAATATACAAGGCTGCTTTTTTTTTGCTGCAATTACATGCTTGTCTGGCCTGACCATCTAGATCTCATGAACTCAAATTGTTTTGATGGCAACCACAACTTTGGAATAACTCATGAACTCAAATTAGGATTAAGTTGTAAACTATGCAGCATATAAGACTTCTTTGTTTTCCCCCTTGAAGTCTTAACTGTTTATTGGCTTTAATAATCATGAAAGATAAACCTCCTGTTTTATATAGGATTAAGAAGCTAAAGGAATTGCAAAGTATGGAACCTCATGTGGCCAGCCGGCAAGCAGCACTGCGTGGTGGGGTTGCGGATACCTCCTGATCTTGAAGCAAAGTAAAATGGGACTATTTGTTTGTCGTGGAGACATGTAACCAAAAAGAAAGTTTATCGTGGTAGTAATATGTTTTATCGTGGTAGTAATATGTGACAATAGTAAATGTAAATAAACTTTGATCTAAAACACACAATAGTCAATGTAATTTGTTTGTGAATTCGTGTTTTTTTTTTTTTATCTAGATGTCACCGTAAGCGTTAACAGCGGGCAATATACTAGTCCATGTAATTAGTAGTATACATCCGATGATCGAGCCAGCTTTTTTTTTTACGGTTGTAGTTGTATGGATGTAATTAATAGTACATTCCGGTTGCTTACAAGCATAAGCATATAGATAGATACAAGTATCTACTACATCAATACAGAGAACCCCTATAATAAATTCTCTCGACATGTAAGCATGTCACCTCAACGGCTCCACTAAGACCGTGACATCCAACGGCAGACCTTAGTGTTTGAACTAACTAAAAAAGTTATGTAACTCACAAACTAAAAAATCAAATTAAATTCTGATTACATCATTGAATTTCTTTTAATAAATCCTTCCGAACAACATCTCACATGGATATATTTCAATAAAATTAGAAATGAACCCCACCGATAGTAGTTGGTATAGAGAAAAGTTAAAAAAAAAATGAAAAAAAAAAAAAAGGAAAAAAAAAAAATAGGAGGGTAACTCATAGGTTTCTCCTTCATGGGCGCATGGGGAATCCATCTAGTTCTATTAAATATTACATCTTGTTGTATTCTCCAAATTATAAAATGGTTCCAGCTTTTCTAGATGTATACCTTTTCTGTTATGTATCTCGATATACCTTTCTGCTTGTAAAATGGAATGATTTGATACATCATCATTTTATTTATTACAAGATAATAATTACTACTAGTATATATAGAGAATGAAGTTATTCCATCAAATTTCATGGAATGGACTTATGATACATCACCTCATCTAGTCTAGAATGAGATAGTTCCTTCAAACTAAACGTGTTAAGATCTGGATGCGGCCTTCCTTCATGAGATGGCAACAAAGCTTCTCTAAGGTTCGGAGTTGCACGATACTAATTAATTAACTCAACAACTTCTGACAATTCCGTGGCAGGCAACTCATCACTTAGGTATCAATTGGGATCGAAACCTACCTCCTCTTGACATGGTCATTCAAGCTAGATTGGAGTTTGGAGTCTCGTTCTTCAGAGAAGTGGTTATAGCAGTCTGTTGGTCCATTTGAAACATGAGAAATGATCTAATTTTTTAATAACAAGCAATGCACCTATGCCAACTGGAGTAGACATTTCAAGGAACAAATTAGTTTGATTTGCATCAAAGCCAAGTCTGGCCTTGCAGGTCCTCTAAATTTGTGGTTGGAGAATATTCCCTAGGAGTTCTTATTTTTTTTTTTCTTTGAGCTTGGAGCTCTAAAAATGTTTTTATTTCTTGTAGCACAGCTTGTGCTTTGTAAGCTTGTACCTTTTTTATTAATGAAAAGAAAGATTAGGTAGGGGTTTCCCCTACCGATTCCTTCAAAAAAAAAAAAAAAAAATCACTAGTAACGAAATCATTTTATAAGGCGCCGACCAATCTTTTCCGTGGTGGGCATTGAGTTTGCCCATCCGCGGTTAATAGTCGATTAACGTCACGGGCGTTTTTCTTTATTTTTAAATGACGAGGCACTTCGCGTCATGGAAAATCGATTAACAAGTGGCGGGCAACTTAAAAGCGTCCGCCACGATCAAATATCTATTTTTAGGTGGGCCCGCCGCAATGCAAATCGTTTAACCGTGGTGGGCGATTTAATAGGCCCGTCACGGAAAATCGCCCCAGGCCCAATAAGCCCAATAGGCCCGATAGCCATTCTGTTATATAAGTACACAAAGTTAGGGTTTGTAACTTCAGTTCACTGTTTTCCTCTCCCCAACCCACTCAACAGCGGCGGTGGCCGACTCTCCCATCTCGATCTCCTTCCCTCTAGCTCTGTCGCGGCACCCTCGTGGCTCCCCAACTCTCCGACTCTCCTTCCCTCTGTCTCCCAGAGCAAGCGCCTCCTTCCTTCTCTCCCGGCATGGCGGTGCAGGCCACCTTGAGCAGCCCCAGCGGGCGAAGCCATGTTGTGGCTTGTGGGTGCCCGGCACCCCCCCCCCAAAAAAAAAAAAAAAAGATTGGAAAATCACTATTAAAAACAAAAATTTCACCATGTTTGCGAGAAAAAAAAATCTTCACATCTATAAGAAAAGGCACCCCATCTAACTTGTTCTAACCGCCTCTGCTTGGCGTGCGTAGAGGCGGTTGGATCAGCGCCCGGCGCCTCCCTCCCTCTCGGCGGCAAAGGCGCGTGGATCGGCCTTTACCACCTGCGTCCCTCTCCGGTAGCAAGGTGTGCGCGGGGCTGGATCCGTCTTCGGCGCAAAGCGCGCGGATCAAAAGCGGCCACCTCGTCCGTCTTCGGCAACAAAGCGCGGGGGCTGGATCCGTCTTCGGTAGCAAAAGCGCCCCCCTCGTCCCTCTCCGGTGGCGGATCCGTGGTGGATCCATCGATGGCGAGCCTACCTCCTCCACCTTCGGCGGCGGTGGATCCGGTGCCACCCTCCTCCCTCTCCTGTGGCCTCCCCTACCTCCACTACGACGGATCTCTAGGATTGGCGGCGTGAGGAGGAGGTCCATGGCGGCGGGATCTAGCACCGGGAGCTCCCGGCGGTGGTAGTTACGGATGGGCTCGGCGGGCTTGTCTAGGGTTTTTGCTTTTTTTTGGAACCATTTACCGTGGGCGGCATCCTAATATGCCCTCCACGGTTAATCAATTTACGTGGCGGACAGCAGAGCCCGCCACGCAAAATGTCGTGATTTACCGTGACCTTAGCGGCGTGGCGGGCTACGATTGCCCGCCACACAAAATCTAAAATGCCCGTCACGTAAAAGATTTTGGTTACCAGTGTCATGTGACCAGTAAAAAGCTCATAAGTTAAGCTTAGCATACTGGGACATTGAGGAACTGCAGCCTGAAGGTAACTCATGACAATTAGCAAAAGAAGGGTGAAAGGAGGTTTGATATTTGAATATGAGAAACAATATTTGAAAAGGTTAGTTATAATTGCAAACAAATCAAGATATAGTTTGGCAGCATAATCCTAATGTTTGTAATTGGCATTGGCAATTACATGTGTGTACGTAAATTCTACTCCAACTCTCCAAGCACCACAATTTCAGATAATGGATGATTCTCACTACAATTTTTTAAAAATATTTTCTGTTCTAACATATACGGTGTACAATAAAATAAAATTATATTTAGCAGTTGCCTGTGTATCAACTTCTTTGTTTAAGAGTTACGGTCTACCATAGACCCAAGGTTCAAGAGAAATGAGCTATGAACTAAAGCAGATCTCAGATTGGAAATACAACAGAGAAAACTATCTAGCTTGGAGGGGAAAAGAACTTTTAATTTTCTAATTTTGTGTGTGTCTGTGTTTTCCAATTAGTAAGCCAGGCATCAAATGGCACATGGATGGATAGCTCCTCAGCAAAGTAGCAAAAATGCTAATCTTATGATCAAACCCCATTTGGTGTAGTAGGCCAGCAGGTAGTGGAAAAATGGTATCCTCAGAAAATCCAAGAGTAGCAAAGACCATAAAAGAAAAAAAGACTGATTTTTACCACTGATTACAAGTTCATTCATTCCAAGGCAAACTATTGTAGCCTAATAATTAGATCAAAGTGCAACAATTTTTTAGAACCGGATCCTTCAACACATTAATAGAGCATTCTATTACTGAACTAAATCATCTGGACTCGGAGTGTAAACACCAATACATTCCTACATTTTTCATGTTATACTTCACTCATCAGGGGATTTCCCTTTCTCAGCTGCCTCTAGCGCCCGAATCTTTTCATTCAGAGTATTAACCTTTTTCTTCAACTCAGCAATTTCAGCACGTCGAACGGCAGATGCTTTTTCGGTCGTTTCCATCGTACCAACTGCCCTTCTTGGTGGGTTAATTGCGTCTTTGTCTGAAGCATCTTTCATCCAATCAAACCGACTAGGATAGTAGAGTGTTTTTGTACAAACTTCACGTCTAACCAGTTCAGTATTTCGATCTAGTGGCTTGCTAGAGAATCCCTCACTGTTTCCTGCAAAAGAAATGGAGGCACAGACAAAGTTTTAATTTGGGATTTGATTTTCATTTCAGCTAATTTAGAGTGTATAGCAGCTGCTTGCCAGCTTCAACAAATTCTCATACCTGATTTCTTTCTACTAGCTCCTGCTGAGTGTTCCATCTCAGGAGATTTCAAATGCACGGTACTCAGTGCATCTTCCTTGCTTATTGCTTCAACAAACACCCCAGCTTCCTTGCTTGTTTCTTCATCAAGCTCATCATCACTAATGATTTCAATGACAATTTTGGGTGGGCGGCCCCGGGCAGCAGTGGCCACAGGCGGACACAGCTTTTTGCCAGAATTTCCAGCAAGAGCCCCTTCCACTTTCCTTTTCGCTGCACTAACAAAATCATGGCCTTCTTTCTTCTTTGCATCACTATCATATGCTGATGAGTATGGCTTCCACCACTTTGCATACTCAACAGTCACACCGGGCTTGTGACGTGGAAACATAAATCCAGTTTCGAGCTCTATGTTGTATGTCTCCCATGCTTTCTCCCAACTTGAGCTTGCCCGGGGAACCTTGCCAGGAATGTCCTGATCGAAGCCGAGCTGCCTTGCAACACGATGAGGATTATACTGCTGAATGCAGTTGATGCCCACGAGCTCACAAGGGTGCAAACACCGCGCCAAGGACACGAGCTCTTCACTTGTTGCTGTAGTCCAAAAACTACCCCTCTCTGGCTGTAGACCAAACAAAGTGCGCTTTCCATAGGGCCTCCACTGAAACTCCTTTGGCGACATGAACACCGCGTGGACGTGCTTGAAGCTCAGCCTTTGCCCAACTCCATGCCAACGGGCGGCCCCATGGCATGTCCTGGTCTTGATCACCTTGACCAGAAGAGGCCGCTGGTTCAGGGCTTAGTTGGGTGAAATGCTCCCAGACCCAGAGCTGGAGGATGTGCGCTGGTGCCGAGAAGACGAAGGGCTCGTTTTCCTCGCCTGAGGTTATCCGGCGTTTGAGCGCCGAGAGGTCGTGGTAGATAGCGGCGAGCGCGGCAGGGGCGAGCGCCACGCTCTGGCCGCGCGCCAGACGGGCCGCGAGCGGAAGCACCTCTCGGCGGACGACGTCGAACGCCGGGCCCGGGAGAACGAAGATGGACAACCACATGGAGAGGAAGGCGCCGTGCTCGACCAGTTCAGGCCCCTCCCGCTCGCCGCTGCCACCTGACGCGGACGGCGGCGCCTCCGCCTCCAGCGTGTGGTCGACGAAATGCTCCACCCACGCGCTGTAAGTGGCTTTCTTCTTCTTGCTCCGGTTAAGCACCGTCCGGACGGACTCGATCCCAGCGACATCCTTCTCGAGGCTCTCCGGCATGGGCGCGCACACGGGGAGACCGAAGAGCGGTAGGCCGGCAAGGACGCGGATGTCGTCGAGGGTGAGCGTCGCCTCGCCCCAAGGGGAAGACGAACGTTCCGGTGGCTTCGTTCCAGAAGGCGGCGAGCTGCAGCAGCATCACCTCGTGGTCGCGGCGGCGCACCCGGTACGTGCTGGCGAGTATGCCGTCCAGGATACCGAGTTGCCGCCACAGCAGCTCGTGGCGACGGCGCAGCTTGTCCACCCACTCCGGCCACCGTCGGGGCACGCCCGCCCAGCCCTTGAACTCCGCCTCGATCCCGTGCGGGCGGATGGGGACGGCACCGGGATCGCCGGGTGGAGCAGGGGAGCGGCGCCGTCCCCCCCGCGCGGGGACGCAGGAAGAAGGCCGTCAGGATGTGGGGTTTGGAGTTCGCGTCAGCAGCGTCGGAGACGAGCGAGGCGGCGGTGGATCGCTCGACCAGAGGATTGCGGGCGGCCATCGCGGTTGTCGGCGGCAGGGTTTTCGGTGGGGCAGCCACAGCCACGCGGTCGTGGGGTTGGTGTAGTGAGCGAGAGCCAATGCAGCAGGAGCGCGTGAACGGTGGAATGGAGTGTGGAAACGCTGGCTTTGGGCAATTGGGCTTTGGCGGCTATATATCGAAGGAAAACAGGTACTGACAACCTTGGCATGTCTGGCTGGTGAGCTGAGAACTCAGAACCACCTTTAATTTCTTTTTTTACCGTTGTAGTCGTATGTGACATGTGAGCTGTGGGATGTAGAATTAGCAAGAGGTTAAGTGTTGCCTAACATAAAACAATTTGCGTTGAAACTAGATTGGAACGGCTTTACTGTGGGTGCCGGCTATTTCATTCATATTCATTCATATAGGAAGTGTATATCGGTAGCAGAGTATAGGACTTGCTCGATTGAGTAGTTTCAATCCAGTAGTTTCAATCCAGTCTGCTCCCTCCGTTCCAAAATAACGGATGTCATTATATTTAGGGGCTGAAGTAGTAGGTTACAAGCATACGCGTCGTATCATATTGTTATGTTTTTGTGTATTTCTACTATCCTCTAAACATCGCAACACTTATAAAAGTCAAGTCTTAAAAATCTATATCGATATTATATCTATTCATTCATTCATTTATTTATAGCTAATATAATATTAAAAATAAATGCAATTGTTTCTTTCATTTTTTATAGATATATATATTATGTCTACGCACATAGCTTTTACTAGAAAAATCATAAAAACTCGCTTGTTGAGAATATATATCCAAGAAATTCAAGCTCTTGGCACTTGTGTTTTAAAACATAAAGAGACTTTATCAAGCTTATTACAAAAATAGCTTGGCAAAAGATCGATCCTTATTACAAACATAGCTTGGCAAAAGATCGATCCTTATTACAAACATAGCTGATCTCACAGGAAGGATTTAATTGTCTCATATAAACATCCTCCTCCATAACACCAAGTAAAAAATATGCTCAAAACGTCTAGTTATCGAATGCACCATTGGTTGATATTGCTAAAGACAGTGCAAGTGATCCTAATGGTATCCACCATGACAATTGGATTGAACGTTTGTTGACAATCCAATCCATGTCTCTGTTTGAAGACTTCACCACAAATAAGAGATTCAAAATTATGAATGGCCAAAGATCACGCAGGTCAGACATGAAACTCCTTTGGTGACATGCATATGAACACTGAAACTCCTTTGGTGACATGAACACTGCGTGCACGTCCTTGGAGCTCATCTTTTTTTTCCAACTTCATGCCATCGGACAGCCCTTGGCATGTCATGATCACCATGGCGCGACTAGTCTCGGTTACATTTTTTTAGATCAAAGGCCTAAGGCCCAGCTTATATTGAAAGCTGAAAATGTCAGGTAACAATACGCTGGGGTTACCAGCTTACATAGACGCCCTCAAACATACAGTTCAGTACCATAACCATACCCCAGACAAAGAAAGAAACGAATCACAGTTTTCAGCTTGCCAAAATTACAGCATTCCCACGCCCCTTCCTTGCTTCAAGGCGTTGAAAAGACACCGCATCCTTCACTTGGCTTGAGTACAGATCACCACCTTGACAGACCAGACCCATCTTCAGTCTCTCCAGCCATTCCTCCTTCTTGCTCGTCTCCTTCTTGTCCATGATTAACCATTGCTTCATCAGATCAGCCCACACATTTGAAAGCCACCTGTTTCGAGTTTTTAAGAACAATGTTAGAAAAAACAAGGTCATTGCGAGTTTTCCACAAGGTCCACCCGATGGCCCCCAATAACCACCACCAGACCCCCACATCCTCTCTGTTCCTAACTATGGCAAGTTTGTCATTAAAGGAGGTAACAGAGATAGGACTGCTAGTCTGCTATCCCAACCCAGGCAATCTCTCACCCAACACCAAATCACCCTTGCAATAGGGCATTGAAAGAGTAGATGATCAATCGACTCTTCCTTTTCACAAAATTTGCATCCTAAAGCTTCATCCCAACTACGATTTCTCAGCCGTTGGACATTCTGAACTCTATCGTGCCAGGCCATACAGATGAAAATCTGCACTTTCAGAGGTTTCAGAGGTATTTTTGAATTCCAAACCTCCATCATCTGGGTGTCAACTACCCCTGGGTCTGTGATCAGTCTGTATACACTTCTAGTTGTGAATTTTCCTGAATTTTGTAGTTTCCAAGTAACCAAATCTCTGTCAACTGTTAAAGTTATCCCAGAAAGAATGGTCATCAGATTATTCCATTCTAGGATTTCTTCTCCTCCAAACCCCCTTCTGTAGCTTAGGTTCCAATTGAGGTCATAAGCAGCTCTAACTGATATGTCTTGGTCATGACAGATTCTGAAGAGCTTTGGAAACAGAGTTTTTAGAGTGGTTTCTCCCCACCATACATCCATCCACAGTCTGGTTTGGACTCCACTGTTCACAATATGAGCCATTCCTTTCTCATACCACTCTCTTACAGCATGAAGCCCTTGCCAAAATTGAGAAGCCCCCTTTTTTTTGCTTTGACAGAAACCCTTATCATTTAGATACTTCTTTCTAAGGATTTTAATGCACATACTAGTCTCGGTTACATATGGCAGGAAAATTTTTCTTATGTGCACCAACAAGCCATGGCCAGCATCATTAGCAGCTTGCCAAAAAAGGAATATAAAAGTTGCTCTTTTTACTAAAAATGGACTCACCGTACGGTAGGTTATGGGCCTGTTTGGTTTCCATAAGTCAGGTGACTTATAAGTCAAAAATTTAAAATAAGTTACTTATTTTGCCAAACAGTAGAGACTTATAAGTCACTTGCAACCATTTTTCTCTTCTTTTCACCGTGACTTATAAGTCACCCATTTTCTCTTCTTTTTTTTCTTTACTTATAAGTCAGTTGCAAACAAATAGGCATGACTTATAAGTCACTGATTTTTAGTCACCCGACTTATGGAAACCAAACAGGGCCTATATTAGCCGTAATATAGCTGCACCCATTTTTTGTAGGTTGGCCCATGACGAATTTTTTATAGAATACCATAAAAGACCCCTGAGTGAATACCATAAAAGAAAACACATCTTAAATACTATTCCATTCCAAATTATAAGACGACTGATTTTTTTACCCCTAAGTTTGACCACTCGTCATATTTTACAAAATTTCACATCTTTTATCGTGGTTTTAATGCCATATCAGACAAACCAGATTCAAATCTATAGAATACCATAAAAGAAAACACATCTTAAATACTATTCCATTCCAAATTATAAGACGACTGATTTTTTTTACCCTAAGTTTGACCACTCGTCATATTTTACAAAATTTCACATCTTTTATCGTGGTTTGCTTTATTAATAAAAGCTCTTCAAAAATGACTTCAATTTGACAATAGTTGCACACCTTTTTAAATAAAACAAGTTATCAAATCTAGGGACCAAAAGGTAAATCAAATGTCTTATAATTTGGAATGGAGGAGGGAGTACAACCGAAGTCTCATATCCCAGGCCATTACTATTCAAATGCTGACCAAATCATACAAAAAGCTAGGCCTTACCCAAATTTTCAACAAAAAAGGGCCTTACCAAATCTAACAACCTCTATGGTACCAGCATCTGCTTTAGATGCAACACACCACACATGTCACAAGGCCACAAGCACAGATGATCCTTTCTCAAGCCGAGTTGCAAAAGCTTTCAAGCCATGGCCATTTCAGATGTCCAGATAGTGAGTAGTGACAGACATTCGATACTTAATATAACCCGTGCTCTAATTTCCTATACAAAAGCTAGTGCTAACCACTTATTCAGGGTTTACTACATGCTACTTCCCCGGCCACATGTTCAGTAGGCAATAGAGTAATATACATAGTCACCAGCTCACCATCGTGAGTGCTACTGCAACACACCAGCAGCACAGCTGAGCAGCAGGCAGCTGATGGTGCCAAAAGCAAAAGGGTTGAGCGTCCAACCGTAATTAGCACCAGGGAGCACCAAGACTGAAGGCGAGCTCATCTCCACAGCTTGGCATTGTGATGGCTTGTGGAAGCAACCAGGCCAGAGCTTGACGAGGCCAAGGCTGAGACAGGCTGTCGTGCACTGCAATGGTCATGCTCCGGTTCTCAGACATGTCCTGCAGCTCCAGAGACTATATTCAGCACAGGACCACAAGTAAGATATCTCGGAGATGAATGGAGGGTGCAGAAAAATACAAGTTGCAGTCGTCATGGAATTGTGCTAAATGATCATTCACTCATGTATGTAACTGTAAGATACTCCATGGCAGCAAATGTTCATAGAGTTGTCATACAACAGCTGCGACATATAAAATATTTTGATATTTTTCTGACACTTCATACAGTATCACTTCTGTTAGTGTATCAGGGAATTTTGATATTCTAAGACCAGCGTTTCTCTATCCTCAACTAAAAGTGAAACTAGTAGCAGTTGAAATCTAGTAGTTGAAGGTCAGTGTATGAAGTTGAAAACCATCATTTGGCGACAGGCACCCTAGTTCATAGTTGACAATGATAAGCTGACACTTCAAATTGTCAAAAATTTACAGCAACCCAGTTTGATTAAGAGGTCTTCAAATAAATAAATTACAGTAGCATCCTTCAATTCAGCTACAAATATAGGGAAAAAATTTCAAACAAGCAGATAAAAAGTTCTAGCAATAGTCAGTATCAGTCCAAATATAATACCGATGACCCACTCATTTTGAAAATATATATGATGTAGCACAGAGACATTAACCAACCTTACTGAAATAATGTACAATATGTATCAACACAATCCAGTAATTTTTATTGAGAAAAAAAAAAACTGATTTTTCCAAAATCCATTTTATTTCAAGCAATAATAGCACTTCAGGTTCACATTCCAGGTCATGGGAAGATCAAGATGGACATCAGAAAGACACAGATAAGCTCGCACCTGTCATTTCCCCTTAAATATTCCTACATATTGTTTCAAGTTATACTTCACTCAGGGGCCTTCCTCTCCTCAGCTGCCTCTAGCGCCCGAATCTCTTCCTTCAGAGTATCGATCTTTTTCTTCAACTCAGCCACTTCGGCTCGTCTAATTGCAGATGCTTTTTTGTATCATTTCCATTGTACCAACTGCTCTTCTTGGTAGGGTATTTGGATCATCATTGTCCCAAGCTTCTTCCAACCGATTAGACCGACTAAGATAGTAAATTGTTTTAGTACAAACTTCTTGGCTAACCAGTTTAGTATTTCCATTTCCATGTAACAGCCTGCTAGAGAATCTCTCATTGTTTCCTGCAAACAAAAAAGAGGCACAAACAAAGTTTTAATTTGGGATTTGATTTTCATTTCAGCTAATTTGGAGTGTATGGCTGCTGCATCAGCAAATTCTTATACCTGATTTCTTACTACTGGCTCCTGTTGAGTGTTCCATAGAATGTTCTAATTCATGGTTTGACACTAAGACATCTTCATTTCCTTTCTCAACGAAATTCAGAGAACCACTATTTTCATTGGGCACCTTGTCGATATTGCCAACATCCCCTGTGACAATGCATGTATCCATTTCTTTGGTTGGTCCTTGTAAAAGACCAACATTGGTTTGAACAGTAGCAGCGTGAGTTAATACATCTGGCTGTTGCTTTAGAGTTGTGTCATCTTGAACACTTGCAAGCTGATGATCATAACTGTTTTGCACCATGCCTTCTTCCATCACTCCATTGTCCCGCTCGTCATTTGTTTCCCTGATCACCTGCTTTTCTTCATTGCACTCCTGTAAGATGGTCCATGTTGGTTCCATCTCAGGAGATTTCAGACGCATGGTACTCAATGCATCTCCCTTGCTTGTTGCTTCAACAAACACCAAAGCTTTCTTGCTTGTTTCTTCATCAAGCTCATCATCGCTGATTTCAACGATATCAATGAAATTGTCTTGTGTGGTCACTTTCTTCAAATCTTGGCTGTCTTGCTCGTCATTTCTTGCATCAACCAGCTTGGTATCTTCATTTCGCTCTCTTTTATAAGGGACATTTTTGCCCCTGGCATATGAGATTTCAGATGCATAGAACTCACCTCATGTCCCTTGCTGCTTGATTTATCACACTCATCATCATCACTGATCACCAGGACGTCTTCATGTGTTGGAAGCATAACAACCTCAGTCCCAGCTCCAATGGCTTCATTTCTTACAGTAGTCACAGCACCCTGGACAACATTACGAAGCATGGCATCACAATGCTCTGTTCTGCTATTATTTTCCCCATTGGCGGTATTAAGATCTCCGTCTTTACTTTGTTGGAGACATTTGGCCTGTGGGTTTTCCGTAACAAACCCACACGACGATTCATCAACTATAATAGCTGAGCCCACAACTGTGTCAGGAAAAGCTTGCTCAATAACTTTGTGTAAAACTGCTTTCTTTGGGGCAACACTTGGAGATTTTGGTATAAAAATCTTCACACTTTCGACAGTCCTCTCCTGCTCACCACCCTTCACCAAACATTCTGTGTTGGACTGCTTCTGCATCTTAGTAATGCTATTGAGCCTTTCAGAAAGAGAAATGTGATCACGTGGATCATCGTCTGCATCTGGCGCTACCTGAGGCATCCCGGTGGCGGACATAGCTCTAGATCTTAGGTGGGGTGGACACGCACGGAGAATAAGCCCTGGTGCTGCTGCAGCTCGTCTTATCGCTGCATGGCTGCCTGAGGACTGGGAAGGGAAGACGTTAGTTCCCACTGGTATATTCGGCGGGCGCAGCTTTTTGCTAGAATTTCCAGCAAGAACCCCTTCCGTTTTCCTTTTAACTGGACTAACAAAATCATGGCCTTCTTTCGCCTTTGCAGCATCACCAATGTCACTACTGCGTGCTGATGGGTAAGGCTTCCACCACTTTGCATACTGAACCGTCACACCGGGCTTGTGATTTGGAAAGATAAATGCAGAGCTTTTGGCCTCTATGTTGTATGACTCCCATGCTTTCTCCCAACCTGAGCTTGCACGGGGAACCGTACCAGGGATGTCCTGATCGAAGCCGAGCTGCCTTGCAACACGATGAGGACTATACTGCTGAATGCAGTTCATGCCCACGAGCTCACAAGCGTGCAAACACCGCGCCGAGGACAATAGCGCTTCATTTGTTGCTATATCCTGACCGTGGACTGGAAAACCACCCATCTCGGGCTGCAGACCAAACAAACTGCAATTTCCATATGGTCTCCACTGAAACTCCTTTGGTGAGATGAACACTGCGTGCACGTCCTTGGAGCTCAGTTTTTTTCCAGCTTTGTGCCATCGGACAGCCCTTGGCATGTCAGGATCACCAGGAGCAGAGGAGCCCACTGGTTCAGGGCGGAGCTGGGTGAAATGCTCCCAAACCCAGAGCTGGAGGATGTGCATTGGTGCGGAGACGACGAAGGGCTCGTTTTCCTTGCCCGAGGTTATGCGGCGTTTGAGCGCGGAGAGGTCGTGGTAGATGGTGGCGAGCGCGGCGGGGGCGAGCGCCACGCTCTCGCCGCGCGCCAGACGGGCCGCGAGCGGAAGCACCTCCGGGCGGACGACGTCGAACGGCGGGCCCGGGAGAACGAAGAGAGACAGCCACATGGAGAGGAAGGCGCCGTGCTCGGCCAGCTCACGCGCCTCGCCGTCGGCGGCACCGGCCGCGCACGGCAACGCCTCCGTTTCCGGCGCGCGCTCGACGAAGCGCCCGACCCACGAGCTGTAGTCGGCTTTCTTCGTCTTGCTCCGGTTCAGCACCGCCCGGACGGCCTGGATCGCGGCCACATCCTTGTCGAGGCTGTCCGACACGGGCGCGCGCGCACGGGCCGCCGAGGAGCGGCAGGCCGGCAAGCGTGGCGACGTCCTCGAGGGTGAGCGTGGCCTCGCCCCAGGGGAAAACGAAGGTGCCGGTGTCGCCGGACCAGAAGGCGGCGAGCTGCAGCAGCTGGCGCCCGTGTTGGCGGCGGCGGACCCGGCAGGTGCTGGCGAGGATGCCGCGCAGGATCCCGGCCTTCCGCCAGAGCGGCTCGTGGCGGCGGCGGAGCTTGGCCACCCAGTCCGGCCAGCGCCGGGGCACGCCCGCCCAGCCCCGGAACTCCACCTCGATCCCGTGCGGGCGGGCGGGGACGGGGCCGGAGCCGCCGGGCGGAGCAGGGGGAGCGGCGCCGTCCCCGCGCGGGGCCGCAGGAAGAGGGCCGGCCGGACGTAGGGTTCGGAGGCGGCGTCGGAGACGACCGGGACGGTGGATTGCTCGACCAGAGGGTGCTCGCCGGCGGCCATCGCGGGGTTTTCGGTGGGGGCGCAGACCGCGGTGGGGGTTTTCTCGCAGGGGACTGAGATTCGGTGACATTGCCCGGTGACATTGCGGTGACATTGAGTCATCGACGTGTGGGACCCACGTGGGCCCGAAAGACGTGGGTCCCACACGTCGCCGACTCAACGTCACGGGGAATGTCACCGGGCAATGTCACCGAATCTGCGTCCACGCAGCGAGTTAGGCGTGAGTGAAGGCAGTGGAGAGGGAGAGGAAACGGCAGGCGCCTGCGATGCTTTCGGGGATTGGTTGGTTGATGAAGCTTCCTTGAGAAGCCTCCTCTCCTGCTTTGTTTTACACTGGCCGTTTGATCGCCACCGAGACGCTGTTGCCCTGTTGGGCTGGGCCCTGTTGGGATGTGGAAGGGGAGTGGGACGGAAAAGGGTGAGACGAGAATAAATTTGGTACACGGTGTGTTTAGAGCCCTAAAAAATTTCTTTCCAAATTTCACTATGAAAAGAAGATTCTCTGTCATATCAAAATCCGCAACATGTATGTATCGAAGTACTAAATATAACACATGTATCGAAAGTACTAAATGTAGATAAAAAAATAAAATAATTACACAGTTTAGATGTACATTGCTTGACGCGTTTCTTTTTGAGCCTAGTTACGCAATGGTAGGATAATATTTACCACTAACAAACGAAACGTGCTACAAATTAATGCGATGTGACATGCATGTCTCATCCGGGTCCAAAATTTTGGGTGCTAAACATGTTGTGTGAATCAATCTTTTTTACCGAAGTCAGAGAAAAACCCAACTTATTTTTTTAATTTTTAAACAATGGGTGTGTTTAGAGCCCAAACTTTCTTCCCAAATTTTTCTCGCAGACTCCCATCACATCTCATCACATTGAAGCATTAAATACATAAAAAAAATACATATCCGAGTATTAAATGTAGGTAAAAAAAAATAAACTAATTACACAGTTTAGATGTACATTGGCGAGATCGATTCTTTTGAGCCTAGTTACGCTATGGTAGGATAATATTTACCACAAACAAACGAAATGTGCTACGTCTTTTTCGGTTAAAAACAGGACCAAAATTTGCCAAAGTTGGCCCCAAAATTTTTTTCCAAACCCGTAAATCTGGGCTCTAAACACAAAGAATGTGGACCTATTTAAATTTCCATGGGGAGTCAAACCTATTTTTAATTTTTTAATAATGAAGACCTAATTATTTTTTAAATTTTTTAATAATGCAGACCTAATTATTTTTTAAATTTTTTTTCTAATAATACTGACCTAGTTAAATTCGCTCCCTTGGAGAGTTGACCTAGGTCTCGCTAGGTGTTTACTCAAGTGCTCTAACCGCTACTCCCTTTGTCCCATGGAGTTCGGGCCGTTTTTGACTTTTGAACTTCACGCGTTTGACCATCCTGTCTTATTCAAAATATTTACGTAAATCATAAAATAAATTAATCAATATTCAAGTATCTTCATTGATAAAATAAGTCGTAACAAAATAAATTATATTTGTGCAAAAAAATTTGAATAAGACGAAGCATTGAATAAGATGGCACGGAATCCGGGGTGACAAACTCGGTGGGGACGGAGGGAGTAGGCTAGAGACCCTTTTTGTCTGTGTGAATCAATCTCATTTACCATACATGTGCTTCAATTGATACAGTGGTCCACATGTGTCCGCCGAATAATTCGCAAAAACGTTAGGGTTCTCACCCAATTTTTTACGGAGCATGACACTACACATTGGGTAGTCAAGCTTGGCGGTGCAATTGCGAAGAACCGCCGTTGGGGCCGGGCTTCAAGCCCAACCCGAACGAGCGATGCATTATTACTAGAGTAAAATGCACCCTAGGTCCTCAAACCTGTTTAGGGTGAATGACCAACCGTGAGGCGGCCACGCGTGGCACAAAGACTATGTTAGAATAAATCACGACTATAGTTTTCCATGCGGCCCGGAGCCCGCCGCCCCGACGGAGCCCGGTATTTTGGCTCGGCCCAAACGCACGCCCGCGCCCGGCCGTGGGCTCGGGTCGGCACGCCCGGGGGGTCGGGCGGGCTTGGGCCGACCCCCGTGCACGGCGCTGGTAAGCACGGCCCGGCCCGGTGAAAGTGTGACGGGCCACTATGGGCCATCGATCTGAGATAGAAAAAAAAACAACGACACAAGCAGCTTCCTTCGCTCTCTGCCGCGCGTATATAACGAGCTGCTGCTGCATCCTGTTGCCTTGACCAATGAGAGAGGAGGCGCGTGGGGGCCACATGCATGCATGCATGCATTTTACTTTTGTGTGAGAGAGCGCCACCGTGGTGGATGGCCTGCAGGCTGCATGCGGCTGCTAATAATAGAGTGGTGGCGGGAGGCCGGCTTTTGCTGCTGCTACTCTGCCCTTGTCGTCCATTCATTGGTTGCCGATTTTTTTTACTTAAGCAGGCCTCGGGCCGGCCCGGCCCGTAGATTTTGACCGGGCTGTGCGGGCCGACCCGGCACGCTTTGAGGCCCGTGGTGCGGGCTGGGCCGCCCTGGGCACGGCCCGATGAGGCACGGCCCGGTGAAGCCCGTAGCCGGGCGAGGCACGGCCAAGGGCCGACCGGACCGCCCGAGGGCGTGCCGGGCCGGGCCGGGCCGGGCCGTTGAAAACTATAATCACGACAGACTGTCGTCGCGCTTGCCATGCATTATTACTATGTGGAGAGTGATTAGAGGCTAGTTGTGGTGTGAGTCTAGGGTGCATTGTGTTCCCCGTCTGGCACGTCGTGGTCAAGTTGGAACCAATTGCTGCCATGGAGGGGTGGTTGTTCATTCATGGATTGTTAGGAGTACATGGTGCGCATGGTTGTCTATGAATTCATGGTGTGCATAAAGGTGGTCAACACAAGGAGACACGACGCCTCGGATGAGTGAATAGCTCTCATGGTGTTGTTGAGCCAGTCGTGTCGATCATGGTGCGAAGACCGGGTGAGTGGAGGCGAGCTCCATGGTTTTTCCTCTGGTTGGTTAAATATGCCATATACCCCAAGTTTGATAGTAGTTACCAAGTCCAAGTGAATATGTAGCCAGATACATAGTCTATATTCTTGTAAAGAAATGTGCTCCATTGCCTTGTACGTATATGTATGCCCACACTTCTCCATATGGTCACAGACATGGCAAGTGTCCATCGGTAGGATGCACCATATGGTCCCCTAAGACCAATCTTAGTCACAAGTTTCATCTCACGGTTTGCAAAAACGCCATGTTCACTCTACAAGTTTAGGTTGGTGAATGAAACAACCACTACTTTAAGTGCCCACCTCGCGCTTGAAATATGACATCCGCGAGTCCGAGATCCACGCGAAGATTATTCTTAGCTTGAAAGGGTTGAGGATGGAGACTAAGGCCATGTTTGGTTGCTTTTCCGGACTCTTGGGCTTCGAGCTACGGTATCAAAAAGAGCTGTAGAACGTGACTTCTCTCAATTTAGTATTTGTTTTGTCATAAAAGACAAAACCGATTTGTGTGTACGAGGAGAAAAAAAAAAACTCAAACACCCTAAATCTCCCATGACTTTTATTTCATATTTTTAAGGGCTAGTCTCAATGTAAGTTTTATGAGAGTGTCATGCACATTAAATAAGCTACCACATCGAAAAATTGCCGACTTAGCAAGGTCATTAAATGAGGGAGTTTCATCGGATGACAGATGAGTTTCATGCCCATAAAACTCATCGGGCTTAGTTAACTAGTTTGTAGTCTTAGTAATTGTGTCATGAAACTGCGTGCATTAAGACCGACGTAAGAAATGAGATACGGAGTTACTCCCTCCGTTCCAATAAACATGCAATTATGGGAAGCGTGTCGGTCCAAACTTTACCAACTTTAATTAAGTTTATAGAAAAAGGTATTATGATTTATGTCTCAAAATAAATTTCTTATAAAATATATTTCATAACTAATTTAACGGCACTTAATTGGTCTCATAAGTATTAGTAGTTTATGATATAATTTTAGTCAAATTTGGTGATGTTTGATTCCTCGGGCGAGAATTGCATGTTTGTGGAATGGAGGGAGTACTCTCTGCCCATAAATAAGTGTCCTTTGTGCTCAAAAACAACTTTGAATAATTTTATATTAAAAAATATTAATACCTATGCTATATAATTAGTATTATTGGAAAAATATTGGAATCTAGTTTTTAAATGAATTAATTGAAGACATAAAGGTTGCACGTATTTTCTATAAACCGAGTCAAACTTGTGGCATGTACACTAACGACGACAATTATTTAGGGACTGAGGGCGACAATTATTTAGGGACGAGAGAGTATATACTCCCTCCATAACTAAAAAACTTGACATTTAGGATAAGGTTTGCGTCAAACATTGAGAATAAATCATCAATATCTTTTACGTTGTTGAGTTTGCAAATGTGAAACCTATATGAATAGATTTATCTTGAAAAATACTTTCATAAAAATATACACATATTGATAAATATATTTATAATAACAAGAGGTTAAAGTTATATTTTAAAGACCGTGTCGCTGTGCTAAGCCTAAACCTTAAACGTCAAACTTTTTTTTTAAGTATGGAGGCCCTACATTTTTTTAAGGCACGGAGCATGTATTCGGAGACGAACTAGTATACAGTCCCACCCAATCAAGGCCTCGTTTAGTTGGCTAAAGTTTCTAACATTTTTCCCCTCTCTCTCCATCACATCAC
This sequence comes from Hyparrhenia diplandra, assembly GCA_015847255.1. NCBI lineage: Eukaryota > Viridiplantae > Streptophyta > Magnoliopsida > Poales > Poaceae > Hyparrhenia > Hyparrhenia diplandra. The sequence continues at coordinate 5,698 of JADLZK010006298.1, read as the reverse complement.
ATTAAATACACCAAAAGACATATGTTTAGAGTATTAAATGTAGATAAAAAAGTAACTAATCACACAGTTTTAGATGTACATTCATGAGATGATTCTTTTAAAGCCTAGTTACCCTATGATAGAATAATATTTACCACAAACAAACGAAAAGTGCTACATGAAGTCTTCTGAGTTCTAGAAGTTACTTTTGCTAAAATTCCTAACAACTAAACGAGGCCCAAATCAATATCACCTGGACCTATCGTGATACTGTATACTACCACAACACGTACTAGGCCACTCAGTCTAGACCGCTAGAGTGCCTACAGTACTGAGGATAGTGGCCGTGTCGGTAGTGCTAGAGTTGCAGCCTGCAGCCTGCAGCCGATAAGACATGACCTGGTGAGCCATGTGGCCGATGGGTGATGCCGCTGGCCCGCTGCCCCAACCAAAAAAAAGCACGAGGCCACCACGGATTCACGAAGAGCCGAAGTGAAGGTTGAAGGTTGAAGATCGTCGGTAGCTGTAAAAATCACGCGCGAAAAGGGCAAAGCTACAAGCAAAACGATGCTTGTCTAACCTGCCCTACAGGCTAGAACCGTCTCCTTATTCCAGGGACTGGACACTGACTCTGCCATAAATTATTAAGTCTATTTATTATTTTCATCTTCGTATTTACTTACTGATGTGATGCTGAAATGACATTATATTTAGAAATGAAGAAAAACTAAGACCAAGACTCCATTTGGATATCTATATTGGAGAGCTTGGCATTGAATTAGATCCAATACCAAATAGGCCCAGTTTTGGAAATGGGTCACGATGTCAATGCTATTGCTTGGATGTAGATAGAATTACTTGATGAAATCTTGCCCCTACACCCATCGACGGCTGCCGCATTGCACCCTCCCGCTCTTGTAGCTACCACGCACACCCTCCTTGCTCCACGCCCGCCACAAGGAAGGAGGTGGACGGGAGAAAGAAAGGGGTGGCGACGCCGACCACGAGGAGGAAGGAGGGGCACCTACCACAAGGAGGAAGGAAGGGGCAGCCACGAGGACAGCCCCGTGTGTGCAAAGAACCCCTGTTGCCGCCCGACTTGCCCCCATCCGCGCGTGCCCTTCCCTCCACTAGAGCTTCACGCTGAAGGCAAGGAGAGAGATTCGAGAGACGAGGGAGGGGCAGACTGCGTGAGAGACAGAGGCAAGGTTATTCCGCTAGATACGGAGCGGTAGTGCTCGATTATTGCAGGAGTGAGCGCCGTGTTAAGTGGAATACCGTTTGACATTGGTCTCAATGTCTAGCTAGCAATATCTATGTCATTCAAATAGTGGAATTCAGGTGCTCCGATGCCAATTCGAATTCCACGCTCCAATGTCTATATCCAAATGGTACCTACATTTTATCTTCGAGGTAATAAATAGTCTATATAAAGTCTGCATTGTGAGTGACCTAATTCCTACTTCATCCGTCGCATTGGAAGTATTATTTTGGACTTCGTGTCATCTTATTTGACCACTGCCTTATTCAACATTTGTGTATAAATATTATTTAGTTTGTTAAGACTTATTTTATCATTAGAGATACTTTAATATTTATTTATTTATATTTTTAAAAGAATAAAACAATTGGTCTAGACAAAAGTTAAAAATACGACACTGTTAGTGGACGGAGGGAGTATGTGCTCAGCAGCAGCAACCTATTGTACCACACCGGCGCTCGGCGGAATGAGCCAAATCTATAGAAGGCTCATACGAGAAAACTAGCTAGGCCAGTGTTGTAGGCTACTGATAAAAAGTAATTGTGAATTGGATGGTTGGTAAGACATTAGCGAGACTTATTAAATGAGGATCAAAATAGATCTTTTGTTATTTTTTAGCAGCCTAGCTATTAGTTGAAGCTAGAAGTAACTGTTATCTAGGTGAAAAATAAGACATGAGTTGGATTTATTAGATAGGGATCTAAGGGATGTTTGATTTTCTAGTCCTAGAATTTTTTTTAGTTGGGACTAAAAATCTTTTAGTCACTACTCCTTGTCCCTCTTTAGTAGTCGTTTTAGGAGGGTCGGAGATGTCTAGATTCACTAGGTATTGAATGCACATGTACGCTTTTATGTCCACATTCAGTAACTTTTTGCTGCTCAAGTACAGACCTAGAACGACTACTAAGGGTGTGTTTGGTTGTGATGCCCATCCTAGCCTGGCTAGCTCATCCTAGCATGGCTAGAATAAGCATAGCTAAATCTAGCCATCATGGTTTGTTGGGTTGCTTTTGGTTTTGGTGGCCCATTGTAGCCCAGCTAAGAGATTGGAGTGTTTGGTTGCTGGCTTGATTTGCATACAGTCACCTCTTTCTCGAGACGGTGAGTTCACCTCCTTTGGGACATTTGAAAAAAGTCTAGATACCCCACGACCTATCGAACATGGTGCACATAATCCCCCAAACTATGAAACGGTCTAATTTATCCCTGAACTTCCAAAACCGTCTACTTTACCCCCTAGGGCAGTTTTGGGCGGCGGTTTGCTACAGTAACTACGGTTTTGCTACAGTAACCGCAAAAAAATTGTACTAAAGCACACCATATTATATGTTCATTGTGTAGATCTACTTATGTGGAGTACAAAAAATTGGATTTTCCATTTTACGATTTTTTCTGTGATTTACTATGAATTTTTAAAGATGCGGTTACTGTAGCAAAACCATAGTTACTTGTAGCAAGCCGCCGGCCCAAAACTGCCCCAGGGGGTAAAGTAGACGGTTTTGAAAGTTCGAGGGGGTAAATTAGACTTGGATTCGAGGGGATTATGTGCACCATGTTCAATAGGTCGGGGGTATCTAGACTTTTTCCCGACATTTTATCGAACATGTGGTGGGCTTGCTCATCCGCCACAGAAAGCTCGCACCCGCCTCAAGAGAATCTTATCACCACGTAAAATGAAGTCGCACTGCAGCACGGAGGTCAACGACCAAAGGCGCATGCGCGGTTGAGACCACCGCGCAGCTTCGTCGGGCTTGAGCTTGTTGGCGACCTTGTGGTGCCCGAAGCCTCCCCGGTCGCTCCCGCGAGGTGAGGAGGAGGAGATCCTGGAGGGGAGAAGGCCCGCGTCGAGGAGCCGGGGTCGGTGCCGCTGCTGCATCCACCGGCCGAGGAGCCGGGCCGGGGCCGCACGCCGGGAGGGCCACTTCATGGAAGTCGGGCGCCCAAGACCGGGGTGGTGCGTGATCCGCCGCTACCGAGGCCGGACATTTTATCGAACATGTGGTGGGCTGCTCGCTGCGCTCCGCCGTGCTCCGCACCCGCCCCGCCGCGTAATCTTATCACCACGTAAACAGCAGTCAATACCCGCAGCACGGAGGTCAACGACCAAGGCGCATGCGCCGTTGAGACTCACCGCGCCGCAGCTTCGTCGGGCTTGGAGCTTGTTGGCGACCTTGTGGTGCCTCGAGCTTCCCCGCCTGGCTGCCCGTTCGCGAGGTGAGGAGAGGAGACTCGGAGGGGAGGAGGCCCGCGTCGAGAGCCGTGCTGCTCTTTGCATCCACCCGCGCCGAGGAGCGGCCGGGCCGCACGCTGGGGAGGGCCACTTCATGGAAATCGGGCGCCCGCACCGGGCCGGATGGTCTGCGCATCCGGGCCGGGAGGCCGGGCCGGGCACCGCCGTCGGGCCGGCCGCGCTGTCGGAGGGCCGCTTCATGAAGCCGGGCGCCCCGTCTCTGGGCCGGTGGTGCGTATCCGGCCGCGTCGTGGAGGCGGCACGGGCGCCGCTTCGTCGGGCGGGCCGCCAGGGGGGAGGCCGGCTCGATCCGGGCGCCTAGCGTAGGGCCGCCATCCCGCGTCGTCCCGACGGAAGCTTCGCCGAAGATGTGGAGATTGTTGGTATTTATTAAGTGCAAAAAGAATATAAAGGGTTCCGCAAGCGCCACGTAATATATATACCATTGTAGCTTTTACCCGGAGTATTCCGAGTATCGTTATTTATATTTTCCACGTGGAAGCAAGGGTAAAGACTATGATAAATCAAAATCATGTATCTACTAACTTATTATACCAACTAAACTAAAGTGAGGGGGTAAATGATATTTGATAAGATAATTAATGGCACATAACCCGGAGAATATTATAATATAGAATAGATAGCTAGGTCGAGAGGACAACGGAGAGATCTAGGTTCCCGTATTCTTCTCTAGTACTTTGGTTCTATGATAACCAAGCATGAAAAGGTATAGCGATCATATAAGAGCACTTCGGGACATCGTAACACTAGCCGCGGAAAGGGATGAGAAGGGGCTAGGAAGCTCCGACTACGGTCCTACAACACCAATCCGAACGTGGTGGAATACGCCTACCGTCGGGGGCTGTCACTACACGGGGCTACCACAACTATCCGTGGGACTGGGTGCAATCTAAGGTAACCTCTAGTCTAGACACCACGTCTACACTATTAATTACTACTCTAGTCACAATTTATAACTACAAAGACTCGATGCGAGCGAAGATCCCATGCAAATATATAACAACTATATTCTAATCAATAAATGAAAGGCATAAAAGTAACTAGAGAAGATAAATATATTAAAGCATAAGTCTTACAATGAAAAAGATACAAAGACATACCAAACGTTTGAAGACTTCTCCGTAACCGAACGCAGCCCGCTCTCCCTAACTCTCTACTAGATCTATTCTATTACATTGTAGCATTTAATCTAATTCTCCAGCGCCGTGCCTCCATCCGATGAGATATGAAATTGATGTACGAGATGATCTCGAGATGATTGAAGCCGGGGGCACGGGGGCTTGCTTATATATGGGTCTTCTTATGTCTCTTCGGCCCGGCCAAGCAATATGGTACTAATCTTCATGGGCCTTGACAATGAACGATGACCATTGGATCAAACCGACATTATACGACCGGTTTAGATTGCGTCTTAGAGGCGGTGGAGGAAGCTTCCCGAGACGAGGGGTGACTTGGCGCCAAGCCGGGCCGATCGGCACGGTTATTGGGCCGATCGGCCCGTGGTGGGTCCCACCACGGGCCCCACGATGCGTCGTGGCTTCCGAGTCTTCTAGATGATGTTTTCTTGGGTGTTAAGTTTCGTTCCACGCCGGGTGTAATCCGGAGCCTTCTAGACTTGTTTCGAGTTGGATTGCGTTATGAATTCTATCGTTTTCTGTTAAGTCCCTCGCAAATCACAACTTTACCAAAACTCATGGAAATCATTAGTATAAACCCCTAATAAGGTTATCTAATTATATCTTAGTCCTTTTTCATATTTAGTTGACAATTAAAAGTATACGTTAACATGTGTCAACAGAGATGCCGGTGGATTCAGTTCTCCGCCCGGGCTCGCCCGCTCCCGCCGAATTCCACCGGGCCGCGGGCGACGCCTTGACGGGGGCCGAAACCGCTTTCACGGAGGTGAGACGAGCGGAGGTGAGACGAGCGGCCGGGCCCGGCGCCTACGCCCTTGCTCGCTGACGCGAGAGCACGGCCCAAAATGAATCGCCACCACTGCGATTCGATCGGAGTCGGGCTCCCCTGCAGACGGCTGGCCTATCCTAGAACTGCGCGGTAGGTTTTCATGCAACCAAACATCCAAATCCCAGCCCATACTAGCGTTACAAGGCATTTGAGAGCAACCAAACACACCCCTAAAGAGGGACGGAGGGAGTACATGTTTGGTTATAGGGACTAAAGAGGGACTAAAAGTCATCGATAAGATG